>OY987298.1:121343234-121753234 GCA_963920635.1 Pseudeuparius sepicola | reverse complement strand
GTCATCAGATTGGCTGCTAATAACGTCAATAATGCTTGTCCAAGATTGGAAGGAAGCAACACAAAGTAAATACGGGCAATAAATCGCCTTTTCTAATATTTATTGTCGTATGGTAACAAAAAGATTCTAAATGAAATCATTAAACGCCGTGACGTCATTTGACAGACCTGTCAAAAGTGACATTTAATTAATAAATGGCCAAAATACGCTTTATTTTTGATTTTATCGAAAAAAGTTATTTGAAAAGTTGCTTGGAATTTTATTTTACCGATATGTGCTAATTTTCAGACAAAAATTCTGACAATGATAAACTTTTGATTTTTTGAAGAAATATAAAAATCAATAAATTTCATTTTTTGGTGTGCCATATTTGACTTTAGAATGGTTTGCCTATCGTCCAAACGTGATATTTTTTAGTTATGGACCCTTTTTGGGTCGTAATCGGCTAGTTTCAAGATAAACTCAACTAACAAGGTGTAATTTTTATATTTTTTCAAAAATCAAAAATTTATCATTGTCAGAATTTTTGTCTGAAAATTGGCATCGATAAAGCTATGTGCTTCGCTGCAAAAGAATGGTAAATTTTCAATCACTAAAATTTTAAATTCTATGCCTGAAAGGATTCGCAGCCTCCCAAAAAATAAAGTTACAATTGTATTAAAATAAGTATATATTATATCACAAAGCATAATTTGTAGGAGTTTTTAGCTGTAATAAGAGTGTCTCATTACTTATATTATATTCTAATGTAATATGCTCTTTTGCCACATTGCAGCGAAAAATGTTGCTGTTGGTATATGTATGGTTTTTCTTTTTTCTAATGTACTCACCTTTGTTAAAATTTTATGTTAAATACGTGTACTACCTAAATAAAAAAGTTTAAGAATTTCTAATATTAAAATTCAGTTTTAGTTGTATTATGCCATTTATTCTTGAATTATATTTTTGCCTAGGTTTGACATGGAATTTTGTTTGTTATATCTATTTTGATTGGGAACAAATAAAAGTCTATATAATATCTAGGCATACAGGGTAGTCCAACTTTTATGGGCAAAACTTCAAGAATCGATAGAAAACGACAACATAAGTAGATTTAAATAATTGCTATGTTCGTGAAGCGAATCCTAACTGATTGTGAATTAGTCACCGTCAATGTGATTGGAGGAAGGAAATTCTAAAATTCAAACTCACCCAATGATATTGAAAGTTACTAATTCGGAACCGGTTCTAAATTGATCCTTGAACATTAGCAACTATTATTGGTGGTATCTACATCGTAAAATCAGAAAACAAAGAGCTACAGTACCTACAGTAATAAATAGATCGTGCGGCGTACAATATTTCGTTTCAATGTGTTGAAATAAAGCAAAAATGCCACATTTCTTTCGCTTCGTGTTGCCTTCAGCGTGCAAATTATAGCAATTATTTTGCCCTAAATTCATGCCGTAAAGTAACTGGTCCTTTCTTTCAACGCAATTTTCTTTAGCGAATTAACACACCATGTTTAGGTGTACCTACCTACGAGAAATATTATGCATGTATGTTCCAGCGACGTAAAAAAACTGAATTCGCGTAAATTATAATTGTTGAGAAAAGTTACGTCTACATTAAATCAAAGAGACCGCAACTGCCCGATTTTCGCTTTGGTGTTTTTTTTTTTCAAATTAATTTAATTAGGATATTAAATGCTGAATGTCCTCCCAAAATTCTGGTTGGGGCTAAAAATTGTAAGGGTAAGGCTCGATATCGATAAGAAATTTGTAAAAGTCGAGGTGAAGGTGCGTTTTCAAAGATATTTGTGGAACAAAGTAAAAGAATCGTAATCCTCGAATTTAGCAAATTTAGCTGTGTGTGGATACGCAAGCACCCAAAGGCGAATTATATTTTATTCTTGTTAGAAAGGTAACTCTATATACTTATTTATGCACATGTACAGATGGTACAGTGTCTCCGGGGAGCGTAAAGCCATTGTCCAGTGCAGCACAGCACATAGATTCCCTAAATCTGTGTTGGAACGCACTGGCATTTTGTTGTACCGACGCTGCCGGCGTAAAGCCATTGTCCAGTGCAGCACAGCACATAGATTCGCTAAATGTGTGTTGAAACGCACTGGCATTTTGTTGTACCGGCGCTGCCGTATCTCAGACAAACTTCCGCGCAAATCAACACAATGCCATACGCCGACATGTTTAGTACCAATGGTAGTACTTCTCAATTGAAAAGTAAGTGAAAAAGGTATGTCCTACGACTATGCATAACTGGACCAACCGCTAATACCTACCACATAAGTATTCGGAAAATTTCAATTAATAAGGAACTCTTGCGTACCCTTAAAAACCGGTTTATTATAACTATGTATTGCCCTGATTCGAATTTTGCATGGTATAACAATGCACTATTTCAAACTTTTTTATACATATTATAAACTTTAAGCAAAAAAAAACTAATATCACAATAACAAATTACAATTCAGTTCAGTTATGCAAAACTTTACTAAATATTTTTATGTACCTAGAGGGTATATTTTTCCATGTACATGGAGTCCCAGTTAAAACGTTACGAGCGATTGTTTCTACAAGACAGTTTTGTTGTTAAAAAATAATGTTTGCTAATAGTATTTTGCAGACTTAGCTTGGGCTAAAAAAGTCACTTTACTATAGTCTAATGAAAAAATGCAACAAGATCGCCATCTTAATGAAAAAAAAAACAGTTAAGTGTTTGGCGATCACTTTTTTGTTTAAAATTCAATTGTTTCGTTCGCCATTCGATTGTTTGGAAAAACTACACAAGTTTGGTGCTTCAACCATCAGTTTATCTGAAAAATCACTAAGAAATAGCTCGTGACTTCTTGCGTGGAACAAAATACGTCAGCTCAAGTCTGCGGTGCAGATTTTTTACCACCCTAATAAAAAATGCAACAAAATCGCCCTGCTGATTTTTTTTTTTTCAAAAAATCGGTTAATTGGCGATAACTTTTTGGTTTTAAATTTAATAATTATTGTTTCGATCTTTCGGCGACATTCAATTCCTTGGAAAAAGCTACCCAAGTTTAGTTTTTGAACCATCAATTTAGGTACCTTAAAAATGACCGAGATATCAGCTTTTAACGTCTTAACTGGGACTCCCTCTAATATTTCCAGTTTATATGTTAATATACAAAAAAATATATAATAATACATATATCAAATTTTGCTACGAGTAACTTTTCTAAATTTTATGCAGATATGACTTCTTCCATTATAGAGAATGAAAATTGCATTCAGTTGCAACAACAGCTGAAGGTATATAAATTTTCGTAAATAGCTTAAATACAATGTTTTCATTATTTTAGGCAGCAGCGCATTGAAAATAAAGTAAATTTTAATATTATTTATATTTAAAACTCAGTTATTTCTGATCTAACGTAATTTTCTTAACGTATTTTGCGCTTATATAAAATAACAGGTGAAAGTTATTGGCATTGCGTTGTACTGAACAGGGTATTTTCATCGCAGCGTTGTGTAAGTAACTTAAAAACACCAGTGCAGTTCAGCTCGCCTATGTGCTGTGCTGTACTGGAGAATGGCTTTACGCGTCCGGGGATATGTGGAAGACACAAAATTTAGAGCGAAATCTCATCTTCTGGAGGTCAGCTCCTGAAGCTTGGTTAGGAATCAATAATTGTGCCGTAGTTTTAGTTTCAATAAATTACAATAAATTTGAACTTTTATGATCCCAAGTGAAGTGCAAGATATTGTCAAGATGCCATTAAGAAAAGTTCAGAATCAAAATTATGAAGACATTTCCATACTTGAAATACTCTAGTCCTAGTATATCTGCCATTTTTATTGGACGTGGGGCCTGTTTTAGTCATTACACAATGGCAATTCACTCACGCCTCTATCCCCCAGCACTCTCAAATTTAGTATCTTAAGGGAATACCATGCTTGTGTACTTCATATTATTAAACGTATTTAATTTGCCAGGAATGCAGCACCGTTTCATTTTTTGATGATATAAGTAGCGATTCAATGGGTAGAGGTTACTTAAATTAGGAATGTGTTTTACGAGATATTTTGTGACATACTTTTATAATAAATGTAGCCATACAGCTAGAAGTGGTAAAGTCTATAAATTATTTACCGGACCAAATGAATCAAAAGTTCCGCGCGGTGGTACACTGACATTTGGGCGACTCATTCATTAGTGGCCATAATTCATAATAAATTGAATTCTTAACCTTTTCACCTATGACCCGCAGTCGCATGGCACAGGAACATCATTTATTAATGGGAATGGAACAATTATGTCTATACGCCCGCAGGCACAAATCAGATAAATCAGCTACCGCCCAATGTAAACTTTTAACGTTTGTAACATTTCGTGTTTGTATTTCATAGAGTTTGACCGACCGACCATTGCGGCTGGTTTTAGTTTATGTTTATCAAAAAGTTGTGACCGCAGCACGGGCGTAGCCAAGGGGGGGGGGGGTTTCGGGGGTTCAAACCCCCCCCGAAATAAGCAAAATATTACCTAATATTATACCGAAAAAATACGAGGAGTGAAGAGTTAAATTATTATTACGTTTGAATATATGTAGTAATAGTAGCGCCTAGCGCCATCTTTTGACGAGAGGCAGACGCAGTTGCAGCCGAACTATTTTGTATTGTAGGGACACTTTGCGTTGTTTCTCGATTATTCGCCACGCCCCTCGGTCGAAATGAGCGGAACTTTGTGGAAGTTCGTGGAAGTTTCTGGACGGCTACTGGGCTGCTATATAAGCGGCGCCGCGGCGCGTGACCGCGCTTACGGCAGTATTGTTCCATGCGAACTCGAAGCGAATAAAAGTGAAAAGTGGTGAACGAATAGTGAAGAGAATTAAGTGTACCGTGTAAGTGAGTAATTTTAGTGCGCTGTTATTCGATGACCTTGTTAAGGATAGATACGTGAATCATTATTACTGTCGAAAAATGGAGGGGAAAAAAAGGAAGGGTGATAAACTTAAAGGTATGGACTACTGGAAAAAGTGGTGTAGTCAAGGTCAAGGGCTTTCTAATAAAGAAACAAATTTGGATTTAGCTATCAAAGCTTCAGCTACCTTGCATGCTGATAAGAAGACTGCCTACCCCGAAATCTAGTTTGGAATGCCTAGATATGTGCGATAAAAACCTTTATCCTAATATTTACACATTACTACAAATCTTGGCTACCATTCCTGTATCCACTGCTACCCCAGAAAGGTCTTTCTCGAGCCTAAGGAGACTGGAAAACTATTTACGAAACACTACAAGTGAAAACAGACTTAATGGTTTGGCTCTAATGAACATTCACTATGGAACAGAAATTCATGCAGATGAAGTAGTGGATATATTTAAAAGAAAAAGCCGAAGATTTCTTCTTTAATGGTTTTAGATTTAGCGCAGAGGAACGAAATTAATTTATCCATTTCATTTAAAGTTAAGAACTTTATAAATATGTCGTAGTTTTTCGGATGAATATATAGATATTAAATTTCATGTAAGTATATTTTTGTTGTTTTATTTACTTCTCAAACTAAACCCCCCCCCCAAAACTAAATCCTGGCTACGCCCGTGGACCGCAGTGCTAACAAACTAATCGAAATTTTTTTTACCACGTCGAAAGAAAGAGCCTATCATTTAAAAATAAAATTTTATATTTTTCAAAATTTTTTGAATCTTGTTAATTATTATCTGTATATATTTTAGAACAAAAAATATGCGGTACACTGTGTTTTTCTGATATTCCAAACTAACAGTTGGCGCTTTTAAGAACACCCTGTCCCAAGTAACGCCAACTGTAATTTTATTAAAAAAATTGTCTATATAAAAAAAGAAAAAACAATAATTATTAACTTAAGTATTCACTGATATTTAGTTGAAACTCACAATCATAACTCAATCTCAATCAATCTCTTGAACTGAAGCTTTTATCTTTTTCTCCGAATTGATTTCTATATACTTGCGCATTTTCTCGCTGGCATTATTAGGCGCAGTTAACCTAAAATTTGCGAAACCGATTTTACAAAAACTACTTACCTACGTTTTGATTCAAACTAGGAACTAGATCTAACATAAACTTACCAAAGATGACGTGGGTATCGACAAATGTAATTTACACAATGATTTAACAACAAAAATCTTGCAACAAAAACTCTATCGCCAATAATGTTGTTGCGTCTGAACTATGGCAATGCATGTGGCGACACAAGTTTCATCCAGAAAGAAGCTTTTTATGCCCGATTAAGCAGCTACCAAGAAAAACTCCTTGGTAGAAACCTACAAAATTATACGGCAAAGTTTTTATATTGCATTAGTGGATTTCTAAAAGATGGCGTCTGGCGTTATTTGGCTAATATACCTTACCTACTTGTCTTTTATCTGCATTATCGGAGTTGCCAGTTTTGATACTTCAAATGGCAAGCCTTAAAATACCTTGATTAAACGTAGTCACATCACAAGCACCACCATTTTCGTGAATTTCCGTGCACACATTTCTCATAATTTTCAAGTTACATAATGGGAATAACACTACCAAATCGTAGCGACCTCTACACCGCGACTGGCTTCTCTAAGCAAGAAAAGAGCCTGAGGAGGGTTTATTCTACATCCAGGGGCTGAGTACTTCACCGCAAAACAGCTTCCATCGGCTGTCCAACGGATTTTAGGATACTAAAATAGCATATTAACAAAGCTGAGTTAGATCTATGGAAATTTTAAAAGGTAATAAACCATTAACTTAGACTTTGATGTATTTCTCATCATTTCTGGAGAAGATATAAAAAGAGGGTAAAAAGAGGGTAAAATATAAAAATTTACGATAATTTCTTCTGAAAATAATTTGGTTTATTGGTTGGTTCTATAATTTCGGATTCGTTATAAGCATTTTTTTCATTTACTCTTCAATTTTGTTTACATCATGACTGAATCAATCTGTTCACCTCTTTGTTATCGCGGTTGGATAGTATAATACTATCTAGTTAAGGTTGGTTGGATAATGGAGAATAATTGACGATAATATACGAGATAATATATTATATTTATAATATACCTAATATACGGAAATAATAGTTATTTAAGTACCAAGTCAGTAAAGTGATTTTTATTGAACGAGCCTGAGAAAGCCGAGCGGGCGAAGCGAGCGAGGCGAGTAACAGGCGAGTTCGATAAAGACACTTTACTGGCGTGGTGCATACAAAATTTTATCGCCGACCGTAGAAAATTAAAATTAAAAAACTGGATATAGGATATATAATGTCTTTTTCCATTATTTTTGTGATGAAAGAATTGTTTCAACCTCGGTTTCAACTAAACCGTGCGGAGACGCGTCGTGACAGCGACTGCCAGCGGCGAACGATTTTCGTCTATTGTCAAACGCGGTCATGGCTAAGTTGATAAAGTATAAGATTTAAGTTCATAAATCAAGCATTTTTACTTTCTTGATTTCACTGTAAAATAAATCGTTTGTTTACCTCCGGAAATCTGTGTGGTCATGTTTAGTTTTACAGACGTTCGGCCACAAAATACATATTTTAGATTCGTAAAATTTTTAGGGAGGGCGGCAAGTCCCCTGTTTCATATCCATTCATATATAGGTGTCCAATAATAAACACTCTAATAAATCCAAAACATACATATACTGAAGAACGTAAATTGTTTTCGTTTTTAATTACACACATGAGATAATTTATTAAAACTGATATTTTGTTACTTTCCTTGTTTACGCCTAATAAATGAAGCAGAAAAATGATACATTTCGGAATTACGATTGCAAAATTTCAAATTTTTAGTCAAATTAAATGTATAGCGAATTGAATTGATTATCTTTTAAAATAAACACTAGCTAACATTTTGTAACTATACGGTGCCATAATTGGAAAATTCATCGTGATTTTGCGATCAGTAATATGGTTTATGCCTCGGATTATACATTTCCGGCAATAATTATATTTTTTTTGGCTCAAAATTGAATGGATTCGATTTTTCATTCATAATATGGCCGTTCGAGTGTACGTCCCTAAGGTAAAAACATACTTTATGACGGAGTTTTACAAATATATTTTTGGTCTAATTTAAGAATCCATTTCTTGCCAAATATTTACTCTTCTACTTCGGTTCGTAAAAAGCCCGTCCCTAAGAAAAACAAACCTGTGTATTACAAACCATAAACTCGATAACTCCCTTGGGGGCGGAGTTTAATATATACAGTGTGACCCATTCTGATGTTGGACACCCTCATAAAATCTGTAATTTTTGTCCGATTTTAGCCGGCTTTATTTCTAAAAATAGATCACAAAGACGCAAAGTCTCAGATCATAATCTCAATTTTCAACGCCTGATATGATTTTTTTTCTAGTAAAAAAAAGACGAAAACCCTTTAGCGATTTTTTTATTTAAAATCTGACAACACAGCGTTAATCAGGACACCCTGAAACCCCCATATACCAAATTTGAACAAAAACTACACAGGGAGTTCCATTCTGCAGGGTGTCAATGTTGAGCAAAATAGGAATTTTAAAGTCATCTGCCAAGTCAAGTGTGCCATGGAATCCCCTCAAAACAGTTGAATGGTCAATAGGACCACTCAAGGTGTTGGTGTGCAAAGGTTCAATACAAAATATACAGAGTGTTCTTATCTGTGCCATCGCAGATTACTGAATTTTTGGAACTTTATAGGGGTCAAAAATCGAGTAAATCAAAACCGCTCCACACACTCTAAACGAACTAAATCTAAAAAATACAGAAGCCTGCCAGTCAGTAAGTTCATATCAGTTAAGGTGGTTGGTGTGCCACAACAGGAAACGCACAGAAAATTTATAATCTTAAACAGTGATTTCGTTGAGAAAGGTCCAATAATTTAAATTGTTTTTATTTGTTAGTTGGAATTTTGTAAAGAAATACATTACTTTTGTGTTTAACAATATTTTTTCAACGATTCCACAGCACACGTGACCCGTATAAAGTTTCATAAAAAGTCAGCATTTTGAGATGGCACAGATAAGAACATTCTGTATATTTTGAATTGGACCTTTGCACACCAACACCTTGAGTGGTCCTATTAACCATTTAACTGTTTTGAGGGGATTCCATGGCACAGTTGACTTTGCAGGTGCCTTTAAAATTCCTACTTTGCTCATTTTTGACACCCTGCAGAATGGAACTCCTTGTGTATTTTTTGTTCAAATTTGGTATATGGGGGTTTCAGGGTGTCCTGATTAACGCTGTGTTGTCAGATTTTAAATAAAAAAAATCGCTAAAGGGTTTTCGTCTTTTTTTACTAGAAAAAAATTCATAGTAGGCCTTGAAAATTGAGATTAAGATCTGACTTTGCGCCAAAATAGAGTTTTTTGTGATCTATTACACAAACTACAGATTTTATGAGGGTGTCCAACATCAGAATGGGTCACACTGTATATATAATTCTAGGAACACCTTCGTGTTACAGATATCCTCTAAAATATAAACAACAAGAAAAATTATTGTGTACCTAATGGAATTTGTGGACAAATGTGAATACCTAAGTACCGGTGGTGTCAGGGTGATAAGGAATGAGAAACATTTAATTTTTAATTTGATTTTTCGCCACAGAAACCTGAACCAAACTGACTAATAGACAAATTTGTCAACTTGACCTACAATTAAAAGAACGAAAATCTGAACTCAAAAAACAACTTCGTTTTCTGAGTTTTTTGAGAAAAAATCTTCCTTTTCTCTAAAAGTGAAAAGACAGTATAATAAATGTCAAGTGAGAATCGGCGGAAGTATAATTATATAAACTCCTCAAATTTAAAGTACCTATGTTTTTCATTTTTCGAGATCTTAGGTTGCTTTTAAAAAAATATCCAAAGGCGAAGGCACATTGCCCCAAGCGTATAGTAACCTCAAGAATAGGAATATGTTTATACAAAGTTTTCCTTTATTTGATACTTTCTCATCCCTTAATATTGTCGGAAATTTTTTTGTGGCGAAAACAGATCCATAATTTTATCTTTTTATTTCTAACAACACCAAATTTGATAAGGAAATCTTAAGAGCAAGTTTTTTAGAATTGCCAACGAATCAACAATGCTAATAAATTATAGAAATAAACCTGATGAACCGAAGAGTAATTTTAATTCTTCCTTATATATTCCTGGATTATCAGATAAGCTAAAATGCATAGGCAATCTTTTTAATGTCAGGGCAGTATATAAAACCAATAATACATTAAGATCGATGCTAGTTAAAACGAAACGATTTAATGAAGTTAAAAAAATGTATTTAAAAATTCCTTGTGAATGTGAAAAATTTTATGTTGGAAAGACTTGTAGACCAATAAAAATCGTTTAAAAGAATATACAAATATATGAGGCAAAATAACTTTTTGATAATAATAGAATTTTGTGGGATAGGTCCCAACCAATTCTAGAATATTGAGGAATCAGCATTTATTCTAGGAAGTCGGACAACTTGTGTTTCTAAATGTTCAGTGGTATTCAGTAAAACATTATTACCAGTTATTCAAAGAGAAGTTAGTGTAGATAATTAGGTTATTGTTCAGTGGTTACTTGCGTGACTGAACAAAACTTGTGTTGCCCTTTTGAACATCCCGCATGTTATAATAAATTTATCAACAATCAACATTTGTCAACAAATTATCTCCTTGCAGAAAAATATCCACTGAGAGTGGCTGGCAAAATGTAGATTCTAATAGAGCTATACAGGATAATTCAGTCATGATGTAGACTTCAATAACGCTACGCTTAGTCCTGGTAAAATTATAATTAGAGGTACTTATAAGATTACTAGGATAGAAACGAACTCGGACACCAAGTATCAGTTATTATAACAACATTGAAATGGAACACCATTTTTAAACCTAATGTAAATATCCTCCTCCCCATCATCTTTTCTATTGTTGCGTTCATCTTAGAATTTTGCTAGTCGCCCTGAATTTTAGTTTGGTCTGTAGAAATTGAAACACTCGTTCTTAGATCTGACAACTCTAATAACTTCGCTTGTTACACTTGGTGCAATCGATTTAACTAGCATCTCTATTTTCAAGGTGATAAAATGTATATAATCAAATTGGAATTTTGAACTTAAAAATTTCATTCACCCAGAAAATCTACTACTGGATTGTTACTTCCAACAGCCCAAATTCACCGTCAAGGTTATCGAAGCCTTATAATTAATTTTAACCTTCGAAAAATGCAGTTGTTGTTAATGACAAAGAATATTCTTCAGATGTCAGATTTGCAATAAAGTAGCTATCAGATGCATGATATTCATGCAGTATATATGTAGTTAAAACAATTTCAGATAAGGAATATTAGTAGATGATCTGAAATGCAATAGGTATCTTTTTAAATTTTACAAGCATTACAATACAACACATAATAAGCAGGTAAAGTAGCATAATAATAAAAAAGGTCTGAATAAACACGTGTTGGCACCCCAGGGCGAGAAATAATAATCTTTGTGTTGCTTACAAAATACGGCAAGCACAAAGATCGAAAACAACTTCACGGGAAAAACGTAATGAAATTTCGTGAAAATATAAATAAGTCGTCTTCCGTTGGAGCACACCCCTCCGCCAGGCGACGGGGGGTGAGCGTAAACTCACCCTCATAAACAGGTTGTAAAAATGCTTATTAAATAGGGGATGAAGAAGAATCGTAAATCAAGGAAACTTTGTATAAACATATTTTTGTTTTATGTTACTTCCGCGGAAATTTTTACGCTTGGGGAAATGTGGCTTTGCCCCGCCGCGAAATTTATGTTCTTTTAAAAACGACGCGAGAACTCGAAGAAAGAAAAACATACTTTCGCGGAGTTTATGTACTTCCGCCGTTTATGACAGCTGGCTGGTTTATTATTATTGCGTAGTCATAATATTTTCCAAAATAGTCCAGTGAATTATGCGGGGCAAAATTAATTTCAGTACCAATGTTGAAGGACACTAGTAAATATCTTATTTGTAGAACTACGTCATATGTAACTACCAATCTAGTCTTGTATCTAGTCCTGCCAACTAAGTGAAAACTAGTAAACTTTATATGGCTTTATTACACTTACCCACACTGGTACATTTCAGTGGCATCACAATTTATTTATTTTAGGTTAAATGGAGTGTCTCCCGCAAGTTATGTTATTATTAGCAATTCTTTTCTATTCGTATGGTCTTCCTTATTTATTGCTGATCCAAAATCTTTGTTTCTTAGAAAAAAATATCTTCTAATAGTAGAAAATACGTTGCTACAGTATTTGGAAGGCTTATATTTTCTGTGGTATTAATTAGTTCATCACAGATCTTATTATTATGAAAAAATAACTAGGAATGTAACGATCTAATTGCCTCCCATTCGTTGTGCTTTTTTATTATTACGTACAGCGTGTCCCAAATAGTTTGCCCTACCCCCTGGATCTCAGGAACCGTAAGAGATACGAAAAAAACTTGAATACAAAAGTTGTAAGGTTCGCAGTGGACGTAACC
This sequence comes from Pseudeuparius sepicola, assembly GCA_963920635.1. Lineage (NCBI taxonomy): Eukaryota > Metazoa > Arthropoda > Insecta > Coleoptera > Anthribidae > Pseudeuparius > Pseudeuparius sepicola. The sequence goes on along the minus strand of OY987298.1, from coordinate 121,740,763 downwards.
TCTATTTTATTTTCACATATACAGGGCGATTCGTATTTGTAGGACAAAAATAAAATATTAAGATTTTGACAATTGCATTAATCCTTTCGAATATTTGCATTCTCCATGAAATTTGCTACAAAACCGTTTTTTTGTTTTGTATTTTGGTTGCAGCGTTGCCAAGATATCGAATTTTTCTTGGAATTTAGGGACTTCGTGGAGGTTATGGAAACTGAATTATGTATCTTTATTTTAATAGATATCAAAGATATATTTTAGCCGAAGTATGAAAGCACAACCGTGTGTAGTGTGGTATGTCGAAATTGGTTTTTGCATATACAGTGTGTTCATAACAGGCTCTCAAAATAGGATAATTTCAAACAGCAATAACTTATTTTTTTCAAATGGAATGGCCCATATTTCTATAGTTTGTTGGATGGCGTCGTCCAAGCCCCACATTTTATGTAAATAACGTTCTATACCAAAAACTACCCGTTTTCGAGATATTTAGTATTATAGAAAATTTCTTTGCATTTTTCATTCAGGTGAGAAGGTTTTATCAAGCAAGCCATAACTATTTTTCCAGGCAGTGGCAGAAATAATTGTCATTTTAGATAATACGGGAAATAAAATTCCTATACCCGTATACAGTATGTCCACCGACAGACATCCCAAGAGGACAAATGGACCAAAAATTTCATTTTTCGACAAAAAGTCAATCTTGATAAGTTTCTGCATCTTCTACAGGGTGCGGCATCCTGTATAAAAAAATTGAAAATTCTCTTCGTGGACCATATTTTTTCGAGAAGCAGAAACTTATCAAGATTGACTTTTTGTCGAAAAATGAAATTTTTGGTCCATTTGACCTCTTGGGATGTCTATTCGTGGACATACTGTATACGGGTATAGGAATTTTATTTCCCGTGTTATCTAAAATGACAATTATTTCTGCTACTCTGGAAAAATAGTTATGGCTTGCTTGATAAAACCTTCTCACCTGAATGAAAAATGCAAAGAAATTTTCTTAAATACTAAATATCTTGAAAACGGGTAGTTTTTGGTATAGAATGTTATTTACATAAAATGTGGGGCTTGGACGCCGGCATCCAACAAACTATAGAAATATGGGTCATTCTATTTGAAAAAAATAAGTTATTGCTGTTTGCTGTTTATCTGATTTTGAGAGCCTGTTATGAACACACTGTATATGCAAAAACCAATTTCGACATACCACACCACAAACGGTTTTGCTGACATACTTCGGCTAGAATATATCTTTGATATCTATTAAAATAAAGATACAGCATTCAGTTTCCATAACCTCCACGAAGTCCCTAAATTCCAAGAAAAATTCGATATCTTGGCAACGCTGCATCCAAAATACAAAACAAAAAAAACGGTTCTGTAGCAAATTTCATGGAGAATGCAAATATTCCAAAGGATTAATGCAATTTTCAAAATCTAAATATTTTATTTTTGTCCTGCAAATACGAATCGCCCTGTATATGTGAAAATAAAAAAGAGGTTACGTCCACTGCCAACCTTACAACTTTTGTATTCAAGTTTTTTTCGTATCTCTTACGGTTCCTGAGATCCTGGGGGTAGGACAAACTATTTGGGACACGCTGGACCTATGTTATTACTTTATAGTCAACCAGAAGTTTCGACTTATGTTCCAAGTAGCGGGTAAAAATCAAATTAAAATTTTAAAAATATTTATCTTGAAAACAAAGATGTTTTCGAAAAACATATTCGAAAAAGTTGCTGCTAAATAGTGGCCACACTACGCGAGGCGGCCGACACGGCGCGGAGGACAGATTTCAAGCAGTCGCATACATTATTAATTTAATAATAATCTGTGATCGCATAAAAAGAGTTGTAGAATGTAGAGATATGCATGCATTTGTGTCTTTATACGCAAAGTGTTCCGGTATATTTAGGACAAACTTTCACAAGTGACAAAAAAGGGTATTTTAAGGTGGCTTGTTCATATAAAGACAGGTCGTAAAGACAAAATGATTGGTAAAACAATTTTGCCTAGAAGTTTAACCAAAAACGGAAAAATGTGTTTTTGCCATGCATGTTACCCTCTTTTTCTAGATAAATTAATTTATTATTTTTTCCAGTGGCGCACGAGTATGTGTATGTCACTGTAAAAAATTCTAATAATTTTTGCAAAAAGCCAGTAATTTGCGCAAAATTATATTTTATAATTTGATACGAAAACTTTTTATTCCTACACATAATATAACTTGTTTTAAAATTGTTTGGAACAATGCATATTTTTATATCCTAATTACGCGTCTAAACGACTGAAGATGGTCACGATTTCTATGGATTTAATAAAAAAAGTTAACTGTAAATAAGTTTGTATACATGCTTTTTTGTCCTTTCTGATTTATCAGGATTGTGAATTAAAACCTGCGCGCCGACAGTTTTTCCCCTATCAAACCCATGTGAACGGCCGGCCCCAGAGTTCGGCTACTACTGTGACGTCACCCGCGCTAGTTCCGAGGCCAACGATAAAGACAGGCCACGGCGCTAACGCATAATCGCGTAGTCACGTGGCCAACTTAGTCGTATATAATGAAAGGCATTTTTGGAGATAAGTAGAAAAAACAAATTTCGTAACAATTTGGCAAGTTTTCTTTCATCTATTACATTATTGGTTTTGTGCATTCAAGCTTTCTCTAATTGTTTTTTCAAAATTTTCAACCTGCCTCAGCTGTTTTAGGCTGAGAGTTAAACGGCACTGCACTCACAATATTTTGGCACATTCTCAAAAATTGTTCCTTTAGCTTAGGTGATATTCTCTATAGGTATTTTCCTCCCACAACACATTTGTCTTCCTGGCTTTTGTAATATGTATAAACAGACCCAATATTTGGTATTTAGGTTATTTTTTACGAGAAATAAAAATGAAAACTAACCTCAGTACTGTAAATATTGACGAGGTCTCAGTTGATCGGCAGCGTGAAAGACCATACTATTATCAGGGCGTAGGTCGACCACGAAAATCCTCGAGTATGTTACAACACTGATTTATTTCGCACAAGGTGAATGGTGAATACAATAAATACACAACCCGAACGTGGTCAACGGGAACGGCTTCCAGCCACCCGGACCGTCTGAACTCGCGAATCTCCCGTAATCAGTTCACCCCTCTGTGTCTCAGGCTCCACTGTCCAATACTGTCCCATGTCCATAATAGTCCATTCCGGGTTCCCTATTCTGTGGTTCGGGGGAGAATTCCCCTTAACAGCGCTAACGCGTCGCGTCGGTGCGAGCGGCACCAATACCCTTGGACGGCACGACTCCCACCCAGACACCCAGAGGCCAATAATAACACCTGGGCGGTTCCCCTCCGCCAGGACACACGCGCACTAGACACAAACTTGTTTCTAAAATATAAACTAATACGTTTAAAAACACTTTAAACATTGAAAACTTCTCAAAACCCAAGCTGCCGCTTTCAGTTATGTGACAAATGACATGTAACGTCGACTAAGATGGTCACGTGATTTTTGTGCGCCAGGGCCTGTCTTTATAGTAGGCCTTGCGCTAGTTCCAGGCTCGTTAGCTTTCGTGGACTCCGCTCTACCCCAACTAAATATAATAATTATTATTCTAAGAGTAGTCATTCCACAGGATAATACACCCTTTGCGACTGTCACCTGAGAAAGTAACAGGGAAAATACCTAATTTCACCCCTGCAAACGCCGAAAGTCAATTATATTAAATTTACTGGAACGTTCTGCTGGGGGAAAGAAATTGCTGGAAATACCCCGGGGAGGGCTTAATTAAGGGAAGATCCCACTTGTTTGGCCAATCAGATAAAATCAATAATATAAGGGTCACACAGTATAGTGGGTTATTAATGGGATTAAGGGGGGCGTCGTGCGGCTAGTGGAGCAGATATGATACATTTTGTTCAGAGGTTATTCGTTTTTCGCGTTACATCAGAACGAAATAAAATGGCAACAGAAAAGAAAACTCGATATATTTGAGGTTTCAATCCAGAACACTTTTCTCGGTAAATGTGTCTTAGAAAGGAAGTGTTTCTTTATTTATCGGCAGCATTTTATTTCTTCGGTAACTTTTAAAAGTGGACAGTTTTTATTTTGCGTGTTGCCCACATTTGTTGCAAATAGACCGGGTCATTAGCTCCACAATTTTTCTTCGATATCAGTTTACTCTCTTATAAATGGGCCACCATCCTGTCAGACGATATTATCACGAAGATTAAATAAGCATCAAAACATAATTACACCTAATCATGCAACTCATCATGAAATAACACGTACATAGCTATTTAAGAATTTCTGTGCTAAATTAATATTTACATCGTTCTGTCTTCAGACAACAATGTATGTACGTACAGGCTGATTCAGTGTAAATGTCTCCTCCGTAACTAATTATAGTTATTGATACATACTCGTATATGTAGTTTTATTCATCAAACTTTCCACAGGATGCGCCAGAAAACCGCGCCATATCAAATTTATTCTTATTTAATCAGATCAACCTGTAATGGATAGATTTTTTAGTCCAATCTGTTATTGGGGGTGTAATCGATCATTTTTTCATTTCTATCTATTTTTGCTCTCATAAAAATTAAAAAAAAGCCGTGACCTCGACTCGTTTTATTTCACGTTTTCGCGAACTTATATTCATTGCAAATCTTTAAAACTTCTAAAAAGATACTAAAAACATGAAAAAACATCATTCGGTCTAATTCAATTGGGAAAAATCATTTAATTGCTAATAGAGCATCCATTTCGGTAACTCTTGAAACAAAAAGTTACAAGTCGAAGAAGTTTTCGCAATTTTCGGATTTTTCCAAACGACTAGGTCAAATATTGTATAACATCTGAATATCGGTGGAATCGGAAAAATGGATAGACTTCAAAAATAAGCCAATGATGTTTTCTGGATCAGCTTCTATAAAGTATGACACAATCCCAGAAAACTTCACATAAGTATTTACTTTTTACATTTACTCGCAATTATATGTATTTGTTCGTCATTGCAAAATTTAAGCATCCATTTATTTGACATTTCAAACATTATTAAATAGTATAAATATAACCATTTATTATGGATAGAATTATCACCGCGTAAGCTTCGACAAAAATATTAGTTTAGCTACCTCGTTCTTTCCTGCCTTACTTTCCATTTTGCAAAACTTTATAGCCAGCTAGGCGAGTCGAGCGTAAAGTTGCATAAGAGACTGCACGCGAAGCTGTGCAAACTGAAGCGGAACGTCTCTGTCGCGCAAGTTGACTCCATCCGAGTTTCATTTGTTTGAGAATTTAAGATGGTAAGAAGCAAAGATCCCATCTAGCGATAGGTGGAAATCTACCCATTTGTTTTGGAATGGGATCAACGTGACAAAAATAATATACCTACACTAGACGATACTAATAAATTAATTAAAAATTAAATATTCAGATGAACGCAAATGACAACGGAGACGAAATATTAGCAGTTGCTACCCCTCCTCCACACAAGCACTTGAGGGTAGATACTCTTAGCATGGAGTATTGTTGACTATACCTTTGTTATCTGCCCCCACGGTGAAATACCATTTTTGTTATCCTAAATCATCTGATAGGGCAACATGAACTACTTTACCATGTAAGTGGAGTTGGAGGGTTTTCTTCTTTTTCTAGACGTGTTAGTTTCCCTTAAGAGGGATGGTTTCTTGCGACACTGACAGGTACCTTAATGGCCTGTCCCACCATCAACCATCCCAAAAACAATCCACCATTAACTCTAGTACACAGAGCTGTTTCACTTTCCGAACCCGATAACCTCAATCGCAGACTTGATCATGTTACTAATGTCCTACTAGCTAATAATTAATCCGTTCAAGGTATCCAACGATCCACACACAAATTCACTACTCCCAGAAATATTAAGAGAAGTACCGTATCCACTTCTCCCTCTTCCACGGCCTTTTTACCACACATCCAAAATATTACAGGTCTAATTACAATAATTACAATTCACGAGCCTTTTGCTACCTCCAAACTTTCCTTCACTTTTCGATTTCCTCCCAGCAGGCTCGTCATGTACAGAGGGTGCCCCGTCTAATCGTAGTCGAGGTTTTTGCGGAATAAACAATAACAAAAATGCACTATTTAACAGACCGTAAAATGTAATGTAAATTAAAGACATTAGAGGGCCTTAGTATCAAACCTTGTAGAATACCTGGTTGTACGTTTGTTAGATTACAATAATAAGTGATTGCCGCCACTGCGTCTCTTCTAAAATAAGATCTTAAAAGTACTTATAACCAAAATGGTTATATTTGAGCGCCAGAAGCTTGAACTATTTGAAGGTTAAATAAAAAAATACATTTTCGAGCACTTCGAAAATTTGGACTACTGAGTTCAACATAGTACCTTGAAAGTTCTGGGTCGTTGACACTGGTGATTCGCCACCGTTGCTCCAAGCTTCTTGTAGTTATGACCTCGGCTAGACTCGAGACTCAAAGTTGGGTCGTGGACGATTCAAGCTGGGGCTAGTCTATGTGCGACCACTGTCAGACTTGTGCCGTAGGATGGTGTGTAGGTATGTCCGTATTCCGATGGTGATTCGCTCACGTACTGGAGTGCATGTAAATGAAAACACAACGAACAGTCTTGACTTAATGTACCCTGATTAAAAATTATTAACTAAAAGCTATCAAATATCTTGACTCAACCTGACTTATAAATTTACTGTACAATATTCATAAGATAAAAGGTAACATTAACAAAATACAGAATGATTGGCGACTTCCCGATTTCACCTCTAGACAAAAACGCAAAAACAATAGCCCTGTAGGCTAGGTAGAATAAGAAAACTTGTCGTAAAGTCTACATCAAATAAAACAATTTAAGTGTGGGGTATCACGCGATTCTGTGCAAAGAACGTCACCTAATATAATTTAAATAACCAAATTTTGGCCACGACCCATCACGTAAAGCCTACAGAACAAGGGAAATAGATTCCGAATAAGATGGCTACGGCAAAGTCGACAAGAGTCGGATGCAGATAATATTAATAATCCATGTAGCTAACTCAAGCGGAATACTGCCTTCTGCAAACTCCCTGTGGTCCTCACGCTGTTGGTCGCTGGTTGAACCTGATAGATGTGGGAAAAACCATCCACAACTTGTCCACCAGGTTCACGGATACGTGGTCAATCACAGGTAAAAGAAAAAAAAACAGAAAACTTATTAGCACAGCAAAACCAAAAACACACAGTATACCAAACCACTTAAGCTGCTCTCAAAGACGAGTATTAAGTCCCGAAAAGAGATTTCCCAGCGGAAAATTCGAATGAATAATTCGGAACTTAACCTCACGTGATGCAAACCTTACGAGGGACAAAATTGGGAAGCGGCCAATACTTGTCGCCAGGCCTATATACAGGGTGATTCAGTTTTATTCTGCAACACTTCAACAGGTAATAGAAAACCAAAAAATAACCGCACTTTCTTCTATAAACTATATCATTTTAAGGCCTTATTAAAAAGTTACAGGGTGTTAAAGTTGTAAGAAATATGTGGAATTTATTGAATATTTACCAAACAAGTTGATATATTTAAGTCATATTTGGTACACGTTATAACGGTATGGGGTAGCATAAAACCTGTCAATATTAAACACCTTGAACAACCAGTAGCGTAGAAGTGGGTAATTAGTATAATTGTTTTTAGAAAAAAAAAATGAACCACCTTGTATAGCAATAAAATGTATTTAATTTCTTATGTATATTTTAATTGTTAACAAAAACGTTCTCTTAGCATTTTTTCATATGTGTCATGGTTTCATAGCAAATTTGATTTTTTCGTATTATTTCGGGGTAGGTACTTCTGAAAAAATAACTTAAAACTTCGCTCCACAAGTAACACTCAAAGCAGAAAAAATGTGTTTTTTAATTTAAATACACTAACTTTTCCCGAGAAACTTACCCATTCAAGGTTTTACTTTTCAATATACAGAGCGTAACATTAATAATTGTATCTTCCTTAAATGTATTAGAGTAGACCCTGTATCTTCAAAAGTATAGCCTTAAATAGGTAAGTTTATTTGGAAAAAGTTACTTTATTTCAAGTAGCAATCACATTATTTCCACTTTAAGTGACACTTATGGAGCAAATTTTTTAGATAATTTTTCAGAAATACCCCGAAATAATATAAAAAATTAATTTTTCCACGAAACCATGACACATACAAAAAATTATCAAGAGTTTAAAATTAACATTTACATAAGAAATTGAATACATTTTATTCTTATACAAGGTGGTTCTTTTTTTTTCCTAAAAACAATTATACTAATTACCTACTGGTTGTTACCACTGGTTGTTCAAGATGTTTGGTATTAACAGGTTTTATGCTAACCCATGCCGTTAAAACGTGTATAACGTAAATATCTCAAATAGTTTGGTAAATATTCAATAAAGACCACATGTTTCTTAAAATTTTAACCCGCTCTAACTTTTTAACAAGGCCTTAAGGAGTTAAGATGATATAGTCCGGCAGCGGAGCCGGTTTTTTTGCCTGAAGTACGAAATTTGGGACGAAGTTCTTTTTTTAACGGATTCTTGCAGATTTGTATGTCTATTAACCATATCCGACTGATGACATGCTGGCGTCATTGAGCAATTTGATATACAGGGTATCTAAATATTAGACAGTAAATATTAGATAATATATGGAATTTATACTCTAAATCTTACTACTTAGCTGTAAAATTGTTGTTATTATTATATTATTGTATAAATTAATTTCGTTACAGTTATCATTAATATTTAGTAGATCAAATAACGAGTTTTGCAGCCAGAAAGGTATATATTAACTTCTTTTTATAATACCAAGCTTTCGGTCTACTTCGTGACCTTCATCAGGGAATTATGTTGAAGTTTTTTACCAATATTAAAACCAGATAGATTTTAGGTTTAAAAGGGCCAGAAAAAGGTTTTTACATAATTTCGTGTGAAAATTTATACCGTCAATTTTGTACAATTTTTTTTGTACAATTTTCACACGAAATTATGTAAAAACCTTTTTCTGGCCCTTTTAAACATAAAATCTATCTGGTTTTAATATTGATAAAAAAACTTCAACAGAATTCCCTGATGAAGGTCACGAAGTAGACCGAAAGCTTGGTATTATAAAAAGAAGTTAATATATACCTTTCTGGCTGCAAAACTCGTTATTTTATCTACTAAGTAAAACTACACAGCCGTAAACTAGCTATTTGTTATCATTAATATACAAGGTGTTTTAAAAACATGTGTTATGAATTTAAAATATTCATGAATTTCTCTGTATTAGAACATTACCTATCTAAGTTAAAAAACTAATAAAATTATAAAAATGGGTATGTTTAGAGATAAAGCTACATGACAGGTACAGGGCGTCTTAAATTTGATGCTCCGTCCACTCTGCAGCCAAATGAGCATTTTGTATAAACTCAAAGTTGTACATTAAATTATGTAATTTTTCCTAATTGTGTGTAGGTACACTTCGCCACCAATGTGGGCATTACTACAATAAAGAAATTATGATCTTTTACTTTAGTGTAATTTAATGTACTTAATTTGATGGCATTCGCAACTCGTATATTATAATATCCAGAAATGAGATGATAATTATGGGGAAGGACTAATAGCTATTAGGCCTATGTATAAAACCCTTTTATTGGTTGTTAAATATTTATTTCCTGTGTTATATTACTAGTCCCTCATCCCCTTTCCAAAACTCATCTTCTCAGTTTGCGTTTACTATATTTTAATTTTAGTGCTTAAGAAGAATGCTTTTTTAATTTATTATATTTATATTAAGAAACAAAAAAACGCGCTTTTTCTAAGACTATAAAGAAATTGTTTCATTGCATTGTATGTTCGTTTTTAATTGAGAAATTAAGTCATTGTGTAAAATATCATTTTAGCAACCGGTGCGGGAATGTTATTGTGCACGAGTTGCCACAGCAAACTGTGCGGGAGTGTCATTGTGCAATGCACATTTAAGGGAAATAGTTGGAGGCCTTGGAAAAAAGCTCGCGTCTAAAGTCTATCCAATAGTTACAGCGGCAGTAGATATAAAGAAAGTCACATTCCTTGCGATCGATTGCCAGGGTTGGACTAATATGAGATTCCAAGTGGCTTGTAATTCTGAACTAATTCTTTTAGAAGTTTTAAAATTTGTGTTTCTAAATTTCGTGGATCTTTATAAATTTCCTTAAATTAAGTAGCAAAATAAATTTACAGAATATACTGCTCGCGATCTGATCTAAAATATGCAGGAAACTCGACGGAGGGAAGAGTCGGCCCTGCATTTTGCTCGCCGCGTAAACACTTGATATTTTATGACGAATAGACCAATAAGAGAATAGGTCACGTGGTGGCCAATGTTTTGATCCACTGCCTCTGTAACTTGGATAGGCTTTAGTTGTTTATTTAAACAGCCTTATCGTGTCTTGTGCGGCACAACTATAATAGGGTTTTATTTCTCAGATACTGGAACTCCAACTGTAAAAAAGCAGCGGCATTCAGAAGTGACAAACTTTAATTTTAGAGATCAAGGTTTGTACTGTGGACAAAAGTGCGATTTAGAAAAAATCAAAAAATCTTCAATGATGGCCATCGTTCAGAGTCGTGGAAGACAAGAATACGAAAAAGCAATGAAGGAAGCTATTTTACAAACATGTGTGGAACAGAATGATACCTGCGGGCTGCTGATGTTCAATTACGATGGGTTGCTGTTACAGTGAATAGTGATGAGTCACCTAAAAAACAGACACTCTGTATACCAGGGGGTCCATTTAAAGGTGGTTAGTGGGTATTATTGAGAGTACAGTGTGTACAAAATTTGAGGGCGATCAGTTAAACGGTTCTGAAGTTAAGAAAAAGTGCCTTCGAGGAGCCCCTTTGAGGAATCATAGATCCACATGGGGCCGCTTCACTAAATCTTCATAATTTCTCGAGAGGAATCTGTAATCGCACCCTGTATATTAAAATGCTTATAAAAGCACGTAGAGCAGAAAAAGTTGTCTTTCGTTTTTTATAGCTGTTTTAATAAATTAATTAAAAAATAAGAACGATATCCGCCAGGTTCATCGAAAGTGTAAAATTTAAAGTTTCAAGGTCGAATACTTTACAAACGGTTGAAACAAACATATTACATGTATATACATCATTGAAACTGTGACAATGAGCAGATTTCAAATATACAGGGTGTCCGGTAAGTATGGGGCTATCTCACAGGAGCAAGTAGGGGACGTCAAAATATTACGATTGAGCTCAACAACTACGGATCAGATCTCAATAGTTACTGAAATACAGGGCGTTGTAACTCTTTTTTTCAAATTGAATTATGGCAATATCTCCCAAACTAATCAAGCTGTTGAACTGAAATTTGGCACTGCTGTGTTTTTGGCGATGGAGAATAAGCTGAAAATGTCAATTTCGCCGTATCTCACAGAGGGCGCCACTTGCGCTGTTTTTGGCTCGTGCTTTTACTCGTAACTTTTTTGAGGTTATCTCTTTGGTCCTGCAGGTCTATTATTTTAGTGCATCTTTTTATTCTGCAAGAAAAAAGTACTCTTGTTTCATAACGATTAAATCAACCGTTTGCGTTGAAATCGGCAAAATGTGCCCCAAAACACCTGTTGAGTTCAATATTCGACACTTAAAATTTTCACCTACCACTTTCAAATATTACAGATCAACTGTACATTCAAAATGATGAAAAAAATGCCAAATGAGCAGTGGTCAAAACACCATTGGTTTTCTTGAAACAGCGTGTCAAAATTTTGTCAAATTCAATCCTTTCCATTTTGAAAGCGAATAATTTTTGGTACTTTGTTCATAGGGATTTTTTTTCACTTCAAATGGTACCGTTGATATGAAACACTTGAAAGCGGTAGGTGAAAATTTTATGTTTCGAATATTGAACTCAACAGGTGTTTTGGGGCACGTTTTGGCAATTTCAACGCAAACGGTTGACTTTATCGTTATGAAACAAGAGTACCTTTTTCTTGCAGAGTGAAAAGATGCACTAAAATGATAGACCTGCAGGACCAAAAACATAACCTCAAAAAAGTTACGAGTAAAAGCACGATCCAAAAACAGCGCAAGTGTCGCCCTCTGTGAGATACGGCGAAATTGACATTTTCAGCTTATTCTCCATCGCCAAAAACACAGCAGTGCCAAATTTCAGTTCAACAGCTTGATTAGTTTGGGAGATATTGCCATAATTCAATTTGAAAAAAAGAGTTACAACGCCCTGTATCTCAGTAAGTATTGAGATCTGACCCGTAGTGGTAAAGCTCAATCGTAATATTTTGACGTCCCCTACCTGCTCCTGTAAGATTGCCCCATACTTTCCGGACACCCTGTATAAAAATATGAAGGGTATTCGTTTTAAAGAAACAAAAGTTTGGTTTGGCACCGCTTTTCTGAACAACCTGTATAAAAATAAATAAACGCTGAAAAAAGCTTGCTTTTTTTGTATCTGAAACTTTTTGCCTAACCTCAAAAATATATAAAATAAGGGGTGTAAAAGTATACGTGATCACATGGTGCCTATTAAAAGGACACCCTGTATCTCAAATTGCTCAAGGATGACAGTTTGTCATCACTTGGATATCAAAACTAGGAGTCCTAGAGATGTCAAATCCGTTTTGAAAAAAACTTCGTCCCATATTTTTGGGTTTACCCCCGTGGCCGTCGGACTAATATAGTTTATAAAAGAAAGTGCGGTTATTTTTTAGTTTTCTATCACCTGTTGAAGTGTCGCAGAATAAAACTGAATCACCTTGTATAGCCTCCTTCACAATATCGACGACTTCCGCCATCCAAAATGTTATAGAAGGTTTTAAAAGTTAAACTTATTTATTTAAAAACTGGAAAACTAGATATAAAATAAAAGAGTGCACACTGCACAGGTAGGGGTGTCACCTGTCAATTCTGCCATACTCTTACCACTTATACTAGACTAGATAGAACGTCGAAACACAGACTGATCGTACATGAAGTTAGCACCGTTGCGCTAACCGATCACAAAACTGAATAAAGTGAATATTTCTGTATGATTTAGGTCCGACAGTGTTTACAACAATGTAATTGTTCTAATAGTACATACCTTCAATTGATGAGTGAAAATTAAACATTTTGCAACCGGCATAACCCTTCAACAGTTTGGTTCTGAAACAACAAGGTCTACATAGGTATAGGCAATTTATTATGCATCAGCTTGTATAGGTGGTTGCAGATAGTAGGGCAACATTCTTAAAAATGGTACGTTTATACGGGGTGGCGACGAATGAATCGGAATTAGCGGAACAGCTCATACCGTATTCTTCAATAGTTAACAGGCTTCACGCTTCTTCATTTCCTACACTGAAAAAAGGAAATTGTGAAATTACGGCAAATATCACTGGTTATTTGTGTCCTATGATATTTGCCGTAATTTCACAACATCATTGTAAAAGCTTTTAAGTCTCATTTGGGATAATACAAGCCTAATGTAAAATTACAAACGTTACTGTACGTTGTCCATGCAACGCTGTGAAATTACTGGTTATTTGTGACACAATGGCTAGTGTGAAATACCATTTGTAATTTTACATGTAAAGGAGTATTTTCACCTCTAATTATGGTGAAATCCCATTAGTGTTTTTACATATACATTTTTTATTTTCACTTATCATTATTGTACAATGGCATTTGTAATTTTACATATAGAAAGGTATTTTCACGGCTAGTCATTGCGAAATTCCATTTGTGATTTTACATACAGAAACGTATTTTCGCCACTAATCATTGTGAAATGCCATTTGTGATTTTACATACAGAAACGTATTTTCACCACTAATCATTGTGAAATTCCATTTGCGATTTTACGTATTTTCACCGCTAATTATTGTGAAATGCCATTCGTGATTTTACATACAGAAGCGTATTTTCACCGCTAATCATTGCGAAATGCCTTTTGTGATTTTACGTACAGGAACGTATATTCACCGCTAATTATTGTGAAATACCATTTGTGATTTTAGATACAGAAACGCATTTTCGCCACTGATCATTGTGAAATTCCATTTGCGATTTTACGTACAGAAACGTATTTTCACCGCTAATCATTGTGAAATGCCATTTGTGATTTTACACACAGAAACGTATTTTCACCACTAATCATTGCGAAATTCCATTTGCGATTTTACGTGCAGAGACGTATTTTCACCACTAATTATTGTGAAATACCATTTGTGATTTTACATACAGAAAGGTATTTTTACCGTTAATCATGTGAATTGCTATTAATTTGGGATTTTACAAATAAAACGTAATTTCGCCGATTAGCATGGGATACATAATTTTCGGTGAAAATACGTTTTTAGTTTAGGTATAATATAATATAATATAATATAAGGTATATATAATAGGATAATAAAGGCTTCTTTATTTTTGAGATTTGTCAAACAAAGGCGGATATCAAAAGTATGACCACTTGCTTATGAGCGCTAGAATTGCTTGCTAACCCCGAAAGAAGAAAAATTTTTCAGGAAAATTATCTCGTGAATTAGGTATTAGCCTCAGGTTCAAAATTTATTATTATTTTATTAGTATCTTACCTGAGTGGACTAGGCAAGGAGCCATTGTCTTGACGTAAGTAGAGGGAACTTGGTCATTGGAATCCTAAAAATATAAAATATAATGTGGCACAGATACGTAGAAACTTATTAGAAAATCATAATTTTATAATTTTTTTTTTTTTTTATAATTATAATTTATTTCCAAAAGAATTTGTACAAGAATACATAGTAACAAACTGCCAAATTTAATATTATTGGAAATAAAGGCCAACCACTAGACCCTAATTTAATAGGGTATATCGTGGACCCCTTCATTTAATAATAAAGAAGAACAAGTAAAGTTTATGCAATTCAAATTCAAAAAATCACCAATATAATATAAATGTAATATAATATAAACTAAAACATAATATAAACTAAAACAAACTAAAACAAAAGAACCAAAACATATCTAATCCTCTGGAGTTTCAAGGTAAGAATCTCTATTTTGCAGGTACATATTTTTATTTTACAGTTTTTTATATTTTACAGGTACAATAATATTCAATAAGTGTGTGCGAGAGAAACACGAGGTAGACAGAATTGACGAAGAGGCAGGCTGCAGGCAAGCAGCCCCAAATAGTTCTAATCTAAGAAAATCCGTATAATATCTTTCGGCACCCCTATAATCCACTTTTTAACAAGTTTTTTAAATATATGCATTTTTTTTGTATTTTTAATTTCTTGAGGTAGAATACTGAAGAGCCGAGGTGCTATGTAATCGAAGGATCTTTGTCCTAATTTTTTTGTAGCTTTTTGTGTTACAAAACCAGCGTGTTTGCGGTATCTTGTGTCATGAATGTGATCAATATTAACTAAATTGTTTATATTTTTTCGTTGTAGGTTTAATATCTTATAGCAGTATAGCTGCCGCAAGTCAAACAAATGTATCTCCGCTAGAAGCAAATCCGTGGGGTAAGTTTTCCTTTTATTGAGAATGATCTTAAAAAAATATTTTTGTATTTTTTCTAATTTTTTTAGATTTGTTTTATATATTCCTCCCCATCCCGAGATACCATACTGTAGTATAGACTCAACTAGAGAATAGTAGACAGCCTTTAATTGAGAGCTATTTAAGAATTTTTTGAGGCACTTAAACTTGTATACAATTTTCCTTAATTTTTTTACTATTTCTGCAATGTGCTCTTTCCAAGCCAAATGCCTGTCTATTATTACTCCGAGATATTTAATGTGATTTGTCTCCGATATGATGACATTATCTTTTATTTTCAAGTCATGATAATGCGGGATGTTCTTTTTGTTGCAACTGAAGGAAACATAGTACGTTTTTTCAAAATTGACGGTTAAACTCATGTTGTCAAACCAATTTATAATCTTTTTCAGATCATTTTGCGCTAAAAGCTTTACCTCTTTCCAGGTTTTTGCAGAGAACTGAATCACTGTGTCGTCAGCAAACGAAGATATGTTTCCGGATGAAGGTAAAAGCAGCAGGCCATCTATATACAGAGAAAAGAGGATGGGTCCTAATACAGTACCTTGAGGGACTCCATACTCTATAATGGCGGGTCGGCTCAACTGATCTCCTATTTGTACAGTCTGTGTTCGTCCGCACAGGTAGGTTTTAATTAAATTTAGCGCTACACCTCTGAAGCCCAGGTCCTCCAACACATCAGTCAAAATCGTATGGCTAACTGTGTCGAAGGCCCTAGCTAGATCCAAAAATACACACACAACAGCTTTATTATCGTCAATATCTTTATAAATGTTATTAGTAAGGTACACTATTGCGTCTTCTGTTGACATCTGACTTCTGAATCCGAACTGTTTATTTGATAATAAATTATATCTATCAACGTATGAGGTAATTCTCTGTTTGATAATCTTTTCTAGAATTTTAGCAAAATTTGAGATAAGTGATATTGGTCGATAATTTGAAATCAATTTTGGGTCCCCTTTTTTAAAGACTGGTTTCACTATTGTACTTTTGAAAATGTCAGGAAATATGCCAGTTTTTAAGGTAATATTCGCAATATGACAGAAAGGTTCTTTTACAATGTTTGCTATTCTTTTTATCAACTCTGCAGATATATTATCTTCGCCAGGAGATTTGTTATTTTTAAGATCATTGATATATCTTTGAATTTCTTCTGGATCAGTTGGATAAAAAAATATATTACTGTTTTTAATGTCTCTCTGTAGCACGGATGTCTTTGGTTTCGGAATATTCTGTGCCATTTTTTTACCTAATGTAGTATAATATTCATTAAAGTGACTTGCTATTTTTTTATGGTCTGTTTCTATTTTATTTTCTACACTAATTTCATTGATTTCGGTGGGCAGTTTATTTTTATTTAATATTTTATTAACAGTTTTCCATAAAGACTTACTATCAGTTTTATTCACATCCATGCTATTTAGAAAATATATCTTTTTCGATTTAAGTATAAGTTTTTCGAGCATCTTTTTATATTTACAATAGTTTTTTTTAGCTTGTTCGTTTTGCGGGTTTTCTAGATATTTTTTAAATAATTTTTGTTTTTTTTCTGACGATTTAAGTATCCCATTTGTGATCCAAGGATTTCTCTTGTGATAAAATTTCTTGCATTTTACTCTTTCTTGAGAACTCTCGATTGCTGATTTTAGTTTGTCAATAAACAGATGTGCCGCCAGATTTGAGTTCTCTGTTTTAAATAAATCGGACCAGTTTTCCCGCTCCAAAATATTATCTAATCTTTTATCATTTATTTTAACAAAGTACTTATTTCCAGGTTTTGATGGCGATGAAGGATTGCTCAATTTAAGGACTGCAACTGTCGAAAAATGGTCTGATATGTCTGTCTGGATAATGAATGATTTGTGCTCGTTTTGCCTAGTACTTTTTAAAAATATGTGATCAATAATTGTTTTTGACCCTCGATGAATTCTTGTGTATGTATTTATTAGTGATTTGTAGCCAAACTCACTCATTAAATTTAAATATTCATTAACATAATTTGTGCTTGATTTGAGATTAATGTTTATGTCTCCCATAAAGAAAGATATGTTATTTGGATGTGACGTTTTATTAGACTCAAAATATTGCTTTAAATTAGTATTAAATTCAGTAGGGTTTGTAGCATGTGGCCTGTAAAGAGCATCAACAGTTATATGGCACCTATCGATTTGCAGATTTATGTTAACTATTTTAATTTCTCCTATTTCTTTTACTGCAAAATCACAAACGTTTTTGTATATGCTCTTCACATATGCTACTACTCCGTCATTCTGGTTGTAACTACCATCATTATATAACATATTGTAACCTGGTATGCAAAAAACATTAGTGTCATAAATTTTCCACGTCTCGGTTAAGACAATAACATCAAAACAGTATTTACACTCTGATAAAAAAACAGATAGCTTATCAAAATTTTGTGAAATGCTTCTGATATTACAATGGAAAACCTTAAAGCTGTCTACCTTACAACCAACCTCTCTATAAAATCTACCCCCCGCCTCATAGACCTCTGTCACCACGTCCTTGGCTTGAAAATCACGCACATATGTATTCATTTTTTATTACCCTGTTTTTGATATAGGTGGAACGATACTTGAACGGAAAAAAGGCAATACAAAAAAACAATTCCTCAGAAGCAAATTTATAATATAAGGTATAGTTAATAAGTATTTTCTTATAGAACTTACTTTGCCTTAATAGTCTTCGAATTTTGACGGGTAATTTTAGGACTTACTTTAACATTACGCTTTCTCTTTTTGTGTAGTTGTTTCGTATTTTCAAGAATGTTTTTAGTGTGTTTATTTACGCTTAGAATTCTTTCTTCTTTTGGATCCTCCACCTCTTCCCCTTCTTCTGAATCTGCGTAGCTGTCACTGTCACCCTCCTCCTGGTCTTCTAACTCTTCTGCTGTGAATAATTGACCATCTATTTCTAACTTTAGTCCTCTCAACTTTGCAGTTCTGTTACCCTGTCTTGCTATTTTCATGTGCTTAAGTAATACCTTCTGTTTCTCCCTGTCGTCCTTACATAAATCATTCACAACACTGATTTTTTTCCCTTTCAGTTTAAACACGTTTTTATATATTAGTTGTTTCTTCAGATAAGTAGTGAACTCTACTAGTATGCCCTTACTATTTTGGTTTCCAAGCTGGTATATATTATTGACGTCAGCTTCAGAGATTTCAATTTCCAACAGTTTGTTTAAGGTATCAATTGTTCCCTTCAACAGATTCTGTCCATCCACCGTGATACCAAATATTGCAATATTATTCTTCCTCTTATGTCTTTCTAAAATCAGATAATGGTCTTGCAGTTTCCGCACTTCTGCTCTAGTTGTTCTAAGTGACTCCGTAAATTTTTTATCCTGGTTTTGAATTTCCCTTGTTACAATTGCTGTCTGTTCTTCCTGAGATTTCTTTAATAGTTCATACAATTTTTTCGTCGAGAACTCTTCTTCAGCACCAGACATTATTTTAGTCTAAACAAATATCCCTCGTATTCCAATGCTTGCCAGGTTTGTGCAGCAAAATAATATTCGTGGGTATGGTCTCAGTTTCAAATGATTAATATTTTTTCATAGAACTACAGGTTTTACATACCCATTATTTTTATTTATGCCTTGACTGTTATTTGCTGCAGCCTAGTTGAATCGTACACATTTTTTTACTTTATATATTATAAGAAATTGCACTTTATTGAGGAGCTACCAATTTCACGTGTTCTCTATACGACGACGATAAAGTGCCTTTATATGGTAAATAAATTCTGATATATTCTCGTTAAAACACAGCGCATAGTATTTCAGAACCGATAGTGCTGGATCATCGTTTGCGTCATAAACAAATGTTTTCTTTTTCTTAGCTACTTCCAAAATTTGTTCTGATTTGTTTCTAATACTAGTTTCTAAATCTTGAATATCCTTATTCATAAGTTTTTTGAAGTGCCAGGCAACCACATTTTTTTCAACAAAACTGGCCAGTTATCCTTTATTTCTTTTATTGTAGGTGGGTTTTCTAAATTGTTTAGAAATTCCCTTTGAATGGGGTAAGTCTCTTCCAATAGTAAGAAAAATGTCTCATCTTCATTAATTTGAGCATTCAATTTTTTTATTTTGGGCGATATCACAGTGGATACTTCAGGGGCATAATTATGACACATTGACTCATTATTTAATTTTCGTTTTCTTAGAGCTGGGGTTACTGAGGAATTTTTACATGGGCTGGGTCTTTTGTGAGGCCTGTTTAGGTAATGGTTGCGGTCGGACAATTTCATAATTAAGGAGTGGGTGCCGTCCCCTATTACGACTCCATCACTATCAATATCTTTGAATGTGTTAGGATATTTGTCAATCATCTGTTTAGCAACATGCTTAAAAGCTTTAATTGGTATGTTCGTTTTTACTTGACGCATTTCATAAACGATAGTGTGAATCAATTGATGCAGCCCTTGTCTGTTTAATTTATTCGTTTGACACTGTATTATAACATCGCTGGGAATTTTATTCCAAGGAATTTTAAAAGACGCCCAGAGATACTCCATATTGGCGTCAAATATAATAGGCAAGTTCGATATGTCCATGTTTTCAACATCAACATTATTAACGATTGCAACGTCTGCATCTGCTTCAACAAAGCCATCACAATGACTTTGAAAAGAAGTTTTACTAGTAGTAGAAGTACCATCAGCGACATCATTAAGACTCCACATTTCGTTATTTCTTAGTAATATTAACGTTTCTTGTTTTATCATTTGTAAAATTTCACTGTCGTCAATCACAGTTCCGTCTTTTTCTAATACAACAGTTTCACCGTCAATCCCTAATTTTTCGGATGCTGAAATACAGATAGGTATAAATTATAATTAGGTATACACGATATCGGGAAATGAGTCGGGGTGCGTTCGGCATTGGATGCCTAATCAATTTATGTGAGTTTTGAATTTCGAACTTTATAAAACGTTATTCATACTGTGAAACATATATAAATCTTTCATAAAACAATAATCGCCCATTTTTATTAATGGATGATCAGAAATTTGGATCAAAGTTGAAATTTTCGAAATTTCAATAAGTATTTCAAAATCTGTTAGGAATAACTACATGATAATGCTATATCAATTTATTAAAATTAAGGAATATTCAAGGTGTTCCATTTAGAAAAAACATAAGTTTAGTTTGTTCCGCTTTTGTGGGACGCTCTGTATAAATTCTACTATACTCAGTGTATGGGGTTTAGTATTCATTAAACTTCTGTTAGAAGGATTTTTTTCTAAAATGAAAAAAAAGTTATTTGGGGTGATTCATTTCGTTGGATAACGTTAATTGTTAATACATGACTAGTTTATACTTTATTCCATTTCTTCTGTTAAAAGGACTACGTGACCGACTCTATTTTATGGTATCATACAGGGTGATTATGCGAAATTAGGCCACCCCATAACTTTTTATTTTTGAACTTAGAAAAAATGCTAATTTTGTTTAAATGCTGTGGCTTGCATTGCTTTCCATGGCAGATGTTACTGAGTGAACAAATATGTAGCTATATCTTCCGAATGGATGAAGCAAATATACAACATAGATGTATACAACATAGATGTATCAATCAGGAAAGAACGTACCTATATTCCAGAAATCGAAAAATAATTAAAAAAATACATATTTGTGTCGTAGCACCTTTATAAGACATCCTCTATAATTGATGAAAACATCATTTTGTAGGCTACTTGTAGCCCTACAAATTTTATATTTGAATTTTTTCAAAAGTTCAAAAATTAAAAATTTTATGGAGTGGCCAATGTTCGCTTGATCACCCTGTTCATAGGTATAATGTATAATTTACCTTTACGGATCAATTCAGGCAGTATATTATTATCATCTTCTTTAATAATGACCATAGCTTTCTTGTCTCTTTGGTTATTCCAAATTTTAAACAAATGGCTCTGTCCATTCGTTTCCATCCTGCTTGTCTGTAAATTTAAATTTACAGCTGTGAACATAATTAAAGCACCCAAAGAAGGTGCTTATACCAACATTTCGTAGGTAATTATTATTGGCATGAGTGCATAGCAATACTTATTAACTGTAGGTAAATTCGTATGCCGAGAATAATACCTAGGGTCGTCGGCCAGGTATTTCAACGTTATTTCACTATCTAGTGTTTATCAGTACAAAAACGTCCAAATAACTCACCGATGACGGTTATTCTCGGCAGACAACATTACTGACTTACTCACATACAGTCCTACACACGGAATTAACTTCACGTTGATTTTTCAACGCATAGAATAACTGTTAATTTTTTGTAGAAATTGTTTAAAAGAAATTCAATGCATGATGGCAAAGTTGTGAAAATACCTAATACCTCAAGGCAAATTGTAAGAAACATTGCCAAGCAGTCAAATTATTGTTCTATAAAATTTGAAAGAGAAAGTAGATATAATATAAGGTTTTTTTATGTTTTTTATTGCATCTCTGTGACTATTAATATGAGAAGCAGAATGTCTAAAAATTACAAAATTCACGAAATACTCACCGACTTGGTGCTTTTTTGTACAATTTTGTATTTTTCTCTAGAACCCTACTAAATGGGTATGTATCTAAAAGAAAAAAATTAATATTTAAAAAAATTTCAAAAAATGTAAAAATCATGACATTTTCTTTTGTTGAGCCATCCTGTACAAGTTGATTTTTTATACGTTATACAGCGTGTAATTTGTATATTTTTACGCTTAGGAACAAGTTTTGAAAATAAAAGTTATACAGTATCCTCCAAAAAGTTCGCATCATAGGGGGAAAGTTTTAATTATTGTCTTATTTTAAAATTTAATTTTGGGGTTACCTTTTGCTTGAAAACAGATGAAAAATGACCCACTCAAACGTGGTCATGTGACCTTCGTTATCTGTCAAAAATGAAATAAAAAAAATATCGCCAAAAATGGGTTTATTTGTTAAAATATCAAAAAGTTTTACTTGAAAAGTTGTTTCTTTTTCAATTTTACGTAAGTGTACCAAATTTGAACGCTATAATAAAAGATTTAGTTTTTTGCCAATTTTTAATAATTAATTATTATGAAATTTCTGAAAATTTTAAGAACTTGTAACTTCTTAAAAACTTTTTTTATATCACTAGCTTTATCATTCTATTTACTTTTTATTACTAATTAACGATAAGAATAGGTATTTTTCAAAAGAAAATGATATTAACGCATAAAAATTCTGTTATGTTTGCTGCAAAGTTAATGTACCGTCTAGCATTTAAGGTATAAATTTAGTTACGTTACGTTTTCCAGTTCTAAATCGATGCCAAAATAATAATAAATTAAATTATCATCAAACTATTTTACGTATCTAAGCAAAATTCTTGACTTTTATATATATATATATATATATATATATATATATATATATATATATATATATATATATATATATATATATATATATATATATATATATATATATATATATATATATATATTACCTTTAAGTTTAATTTCGCATTAATGGATATTGATGAGTAAGCCATGAAGAGAATTGAAGCAATTGTTTTTACCATTCTCCGTTTCAAGAGTATTAATTGAACTGTCAAATAAAAAAAATTGCTTCAATTCTCTCCAGGGCCTACTCATCAATATCAATTAATGCGAAATTAAACTGAAAAGTAATAATTATTTGTTCCATAAAAGTCAAGAATTTTGCTTAGATACATAAAATAGTTTGATGATAATTTAATTTATTATTATTTTGGCATCAATTTAGAACTGGAAAACGTAATGTAACTAAATTTATACCTTAAATGCTAGACGGTACATCAACTTTGCAGCAAACATAACAGACTTTTAAAGCGTTAATGTCATTTTCTTTTGAAAAATACCTATTCTTATCGGTAATTAGAAATAAAAAATTAATAGAATGATAAAGATAGTGATATAAAAAAGTTTTTACGAAGTTATAAGTTTTTAAAATTTTCAGAAATTTTATAATAATATTAAAAATTGGCAAAAAACTCAATCTTTTATTAGAGCGTTCAAATTTGGTGCGCTAACGTAAAATTGAAAAAGAAACAACTTTTTCAAGTAAAACTTTTTGATATTCTAGCAAATAAATTCATTTTTGGCAATATATTTTTTTAAATGTCATTTTTGGCAGATAACGAAAGTCGCCCCCAAAATTAAATTTCAAAATAAAACATTAATTAAAAATTTCCCCCCTATGCTGCGAACTTTTTGGAGGACACTGTATAAGATAGCCTACTAGGTGATGGTATTGTTTGATTTTATACAATTCAAGGTAATATTTTTAAAATGGAACATCCTGTATATTTTTACATTTTTTGTAATCTACGCTTAATTCCGAGAAAAATAATAGAGCATACATAACATACATAGTTATTTCCAACGGTTTTGGAATATTAAATTTGGAATAGCAAATAAGTAGGTATTTAAATTTTTATACTTTCTGATTACCTACATTATACAGATGAGCGATTAGTGTATTAACAATAAATGCTTGCTACGATTCCAAGAATGTCTTTTAAATTTGGAAATTGATATTACTTGAAAGTTTGAAATCAACGATTTCATAAAAAAAACATACCCAATCAATTTCAAAAAATGTATTGCAGCATTCTTGGGACCGTATCAAGCATTTTTGTTATTATACTAATCGTCCATTATTATTATATTACTAGCGTAATCAGTTTAGATAAAAGACGAAATTTTCGAAATTTCAAATTTCAATATTTCAAACACATGTTGGAAATAACTTATGCTCTATTATTTTTCTCAGAATTAAGCCTTGTTTACAAAAATGCAAAATAAAATAAAAAAACAGGGTGCTATTTAAAAAATATTATTAGGTACCTGGTATATGCCGTGAGTTTATAAAACTCCTGTATATCATCAAATACCATCACCTAGCAGGCTATATTACCTCCTATTACTTTTATTTTTAACTTTTCTTTTTAAACGTAAAAATAAACAAATTACAGGCTATAGGTATAATGTTAGGTACGAAAATCACCCTGCACCTACATGTACAGGGTTGTCCAAATCGGGTGTCCCTTAGGGTATTTCCGTAAATATTCGTAAAAATAAAAATTATCAAGTCCGCTCCTGGTTTCTACGTAAAAAGTGCCCATATAATGTTTGTTATTTTGCGATATCTTCAGTAATATACCTAAGCGTATGGCAGGGCCCGGCGGGCTATAGTCGAAATACTGAAAAATTGAAAAGTTGACTGTTAAATCAAAACAAAAATGAATATAGAAAAAAAATCAAAAGCACTATTAAATTTTTCTTATAAAAGTATATGAGGAATGTGTGATCAATTTTTTTACAAGCTTTTTTAACTTGCCCTGTTAGTACGTACATACCTACGTCGTGTGGGGGCAAGTCTCACAAGCACAAGCAAGTACAAAAACTTCGCAATTTGGCATTAAATTATCTTAACGAAAACCTATAGGCTTATTTTATTTAATTCGTTTTAGTACATGGATTAAATAAAAGCTTGTTTTTATCTATTATTTTCTAGCTAGAATATTTACGGAAATACCCATAAGGGGCACCCAATTTGGACCACTCTGTAGACACGTATATTATAGAACCAACAAAACGAAATCGAAAATTATTAATTGTTCTTGAAAACCAGCGGTTACCCCAAAACAGAAAAAGATAAAAAATATTTTATTCAGATATAGGTACTTATAATACGCTTTCGTAGATAAGATAGATGAGCATTCAAAAATATATATTTTTTTTACCTGAGAGCCTGTTGTACAAAATTGGTTCAGGGGTCAATCAGCGTAAGGGGTTCAAACCCCTGACGCCGATTTTTATAACAATAGCACCAATAGTCGCCAAGGATTGGCGTTCAAAGTTGAACCAATTTGGAACAACTGGCTATAAGCATTTTTTAATATACCTCATATGGTGCTGATTTTAAATAACATCTCTGACAGGATTTATTGCTGATATAGCATAGAACTGGTTCTGGACAAATCATTTTTCTACAAGATACAAAAACAGTTGTGTCCTCAACATGATCTAATTCATTAGATAGTTCATGATATAATCCATCTGCTTCATTATAAAAAAAACATTTCTGTGTTCCTACAAAATACAAATTTTCGTATGTTCCGTCAATAATCAAAAATAATATTTTGCACATCAAATACAGTGCGTTTTCATCTTTTGCGTAGCAAACAAGATCTTGCACTTTATAAGTTATAGATCTATAAGATGCACTGCTTAACGAAATAAAGCAGCTTAAAGGAGATATATTTGAAGCTATCAATTCACTTATATTTAGCGGGTAGTTAGTTGGATCATATACTTCTTCATCATTAGAAAGAACAATATTATCGCTGTAACTCGTACCGTGTGTTAAATTCAAAGCTTTTAGTAACTGATGTTTTTCAGTTAGTGAATACATACATATATAGTTTCATTGCTTTTTTAAAATATTGGTGTTTACTGTCAAACCGTAATGTCCAAAGATGGCGCAGCGGCCCAAATTTTTTACAAAGGTATGGATAATGTTGAATTATGTGATGTTTTGGCTTTAGACTTTTTTCTGAAAATAATTCCTGTCGATAGCTAATATACTCTGTAATATGAACTTTCAAAATTGCGATTTGTGAAAACGATAATCGAAAACCTAATATGATATTATTTATTCTTCGTAAAACGAGCAACATTTGCCACTCTGGTTCAGCTGTTAATGCATCAATTTCGTCCTCCAGGAGAAACGGCACCACCATAAGGAACCACATATTTTCCGAAGCATTACCTGGCAATCTATCCATACTTTTTATCAAAAGTGGCAAATGAATTTTCCCTTCGGGTTTAATACAAATATTTTTTATCTTTTCGTTCAAAGTGTCCAAAGAAATTTTTTTCTTTAAAATAAACTTATTTATTATTAGAATTACGTCATACGCAACGATGCCTTCATAGAGGTCATGGGCTATACACGGGGGAAGCCCGGGTTGGCCAACGTGAAAATATTTTAACTCGTTTAAAATAGAATTGTTTTTTACACCCCTATAAAAAGAATTAGATGCCGAAGCCATATTTACATCAAAACTATAAGATTCTTTTGAACGCAGTTCTATTTTTTCATTAAGAAGATTATTGTCTTTAACTTTATTTACGTAGCAAAAACGACAAAAAACCCACTTAAACTAAAACTTTCGGTAAATCCACCTATTTGATGTTGTCCTAAATTATCACCAACAACCGCAATAACAGATCCTCTCAAAACTCTGTCGTTAATCTCGATGCCAAAATCTTCTAAAACTTTTATGTCTTTAATAATTTGTTCGCAAACCACTTTAAAACCGAATTTCTTTAAATGTTTTTCATAAATGAGAGCTACTAAATAAATTTGTTCGCCTTTCGACCGCTGCCATGTTGGAATATTGCCTAACGTCATATATATTCCAACAATTTTATGCTTACCTTTAGAGGATCCTAAAGGGTTACACACCTCAAATGAATCTTGATAAAGTATAATCTGAATAGAATTCATATTTTGTTGGAAAAATATATTGTCTTTGAAAACCTGCCCATCTTGAATATCAGATAAATCGATATCAGAAAATTCCTTGCTGTTGTTAGAGAAATAAAGATTACTGAAGTGTTCGTTTTTAAATAAAGCTTTTAAGGTCTCAGTAATTGGGATATAATAATAAAACGAAGAATCGGACATGTCAATTTTAACAGGTGCGATAAAATTTAAGTTTTTTTTGTAATACTTATGTCGTATATATTTTGATCGCAGACTCCCTTGTTTAACGTCGTGCGCTTCACTAAATAAATCTTCGTTTAGAATGTCAGGATTTATACAAATGCCAGCCTTACGTAATTTTGTTAATAAGTATTTCTTATTTAATTCCTGCACGTCGGACATTCCAGTTATAAAAAAGTTGATAGCTCTATTTGAAACCATAAAATTGGCTTCCAATGTTAAATATATGGAACTAAAAAGTCTTTTACTCAAATTGTCAAAATTCGGCGTGTCTCCCTCGGTGTCTCCTTCTCCCCCACCCTCTAATAAAACTAAGTCATTTTCCCGAGCATTTTCGTGATCATCGAGGTCATCAGATGTCTCGTGATCTAAGCCAGGTGTTAATAATTTATTGTTTACTTCGATGTTGTCAGTTTTTGAATGTAAGCGCATTACGTGATTACTGAAATGATTTGCATTCGAATAAAGTGTTTTAGACTTACAATTAAAGGGGCAATTTATATAAAGACCATTTCTTATATGGGCATAAAGATGCTTGCAAAAAAATTTTTTAACTTGTGTTTCAAATTTACAATTTTCGATGGGGCACGTGAACTTGAAATTTTTATTTGACGGTATTATTTTTTCGACGTTCAAATTCACATGACGTCTAACGATGTGATTTTTAAAAGATACATAATTATTTAAGATTGCACGGCAATTTTCTCGTATACATTTGAAAGTTATTTTTGGAATATTTCTATGATAATAACTGTGGAGTTCATATTTTCTAATCGTACCTATTTGGATCCCGCAAATGTCGCAAGAAATCATTTCGATAGGATTTATTATTTTTTACTTACCTTATTTTCCAGACAAAGTGCTATTGTCAAAAGGGTACAACTATAACACGCAGTATGCACTCGGAACACGGAAATGTAGAACCTATAACCTACATGACAAAAATTCTTTACCCGTGCGACCAGCCAGCGCGCGACGGTGGCCGTCCAAAACAATACTGAATTAGTACCTACGTTAGTAATAAAAAAATGTAAGTCAAACCGAAAGGGTACAGTCGTATCATCAACATGCTTTCATGGGATTGGCCCATTATTGAAGTAAATTCAGTAAGTTTCGTAAATTCACAGCAATGTTGTGAATATACTCTGTAAATTTACAAGATTCTTGTAAATTTATGATAAATAGTTGGTTAAAAGAAAACAGCTAATAATTTCACAATGTAAATATAAAAACCCACAATAATTGATTAAAAATTTACCTACCTACCGTAAAATGAAATGTATGTATGTGCAAGGAAGTAGGTATATACATAAACGTTATGCAAATAAGCATAAATGATCAGATGTTTTTTTTATATGGTGGCTATATGGATCAAAATAAAAAATAAGTACCTAGATAGGTATAAAATTGTATAAGTATATTTAGGCAAAATCTACTAAGTACCTACCTAGTCCGATCAATTTAGAAACTTTATATAGGGCTAATTTAATTTTCACAAAGAAAATTGCTGGAATATTTCTGCTTATAAAATGATTTTTCTTAGGGCCGATTTCATAATCAAATTAAAGGACCCTTTAACTAAATGGAACTATATATTGGAAATGAAGATTATACAATATTCTTGTATTTTTCAATATGAAATTTAATTTCACAGTATCGTTGTAAACGCCTTCACGTGAAATCACAAATATCTTGTGAAAATGTAGCAACACCTGTGAAAATACCAAGACAATATAATTATTTCATACTATTACCAAATTTTCTTGTATTTTTCCAATATATAATTTATTTTTACAGTCTCGCTGTAAAAGCTCTACGAAAAATCACAAATGTCTTGTGAAATGTACTGTGAAAATGCAGAAAGTATGTAATTACTAATCATAATTACAAGTTTTTTGTATTTTTTCAATATAAAATTTAATTTTACAACTCATTGTAAAAAAATTACGTGAAATCACAAATATTTGGTAAAAATGGCACGATAACTGTAAAAATACCAACTCAACGTAATTATTTAATAGGATTACAAAATATTCCTGTATTTTTTCAATACGAAATTTAGTTTTACAGTATCGTTGTAAAACCATTACGTCAAATTACAAACAACTTGTAAAAACAGCAAAGCAACTGTGAAAATACCAACAATATGTAATTATTCATAATGATTACAAGTTTTCATGTATTTTTTCTATACAAAATTTAGTTTTACAATATCAATGCAAAAACTTTACGTGAAATCACAAATATCTTGTGAAACTGGCAAAAAATAACTGTGAAAAAACCAACACATCGTGAATTTTCAAACTTAATGTAATTTTAGATATGTTTTATTCCCTAATATTGAAATAGTACAAGAACGGTTGTTAATTTTACATTTAGTACGTAATTTTTACGATATTATACAAATATTTTACAAGTTCATTGTGCATTTTCAGCAAATATGCGGTAAAACATACTTTACTGCAAATATACTGTATTTATTACTGCAAATATCACTGTTAAATCACAATGTAATCATAGGATTTTTTCAGTGTACGGCTGAGAATTATTATTATTATTATTATTGTCATACCGGCCTATTCTCCAGGCGTAGCCTTGTCATTTTCGGGTGCCTAGTTAGCCAGTTGAACACATACGCGAAACTGGAGAAATAGACTGATTGCGTCCATCTAATTCGTCTCGACCTAACCCATTTAGTAAATTAGAGGGATATTCGACCCCGAAGTTTTCACCGGATTAATTTAATACAGCCATTTGTTTTAGACTACGGTCCATCATTACCGTTTCCTCCCGTTTCGTGGACGTATTACAAACGACACGAAAACAAAGACCGCAAGCGATGCCCAGATTCGATCATTACGACCTAATTTCTCTGAAATACGGCATATACGGGGTGAAGTTTGAAATTAACAAATTCTGTGGTATAGTGTATTCACTTTTCTTCATTTTTTTTTAAATTCTATTTCTAGTACAGCTCTGTTGGAAAAAATATACTTTCTGTTTTTACGCCATTATAGTTTCTGTTTCGCGTTGACAGAGCCGACTTTTTGGTAATTATAATTAGGTAATTAGATGCTATAAGTATTTTTGTATTTTAATATTTTTTAGTAATACCAATACAGGGGCTACCAGAATTAGTCCAAAAGGCCATAACTTCTGTATTATTAAAAATAAAAACTTGAACCAAAAAAATCTCATAGGAATCATGGAATCAACCTCAACTATTTTTCTAACTAAGCTTAACGTAAGTGATACCGCACTGGGAAAGTAATCTTTTTTGCATTAACTAAGTTTCCCAATCAATTCTAAGAAAAAACTATTCTTGACTTTTTTGAAGAATGTATCTACCGTTTTAAATTTTTTAGCAGAAGAAAGTTTTAAAGTATGTCTAGGGTTTCAGAATATTGCAAACTTATTCAGTTTTTACTTCTGAACAACTTCCCTTAATAATATTTTGCCGTAAAATCTACATTTTTTTAAATTTCCAAGGCACATGATATATCGAATCTAGAAACCCTTTTTGTAGGTTTGAGGACAAAATGTTATAAATCAAAGTTCTTCAGAATCAAAAACTGGAGTGGGTGTGCAAAATTTCAAAAGCCTAGACTTACTTTGATTTTCTTCTTCTAAAAAAATTAAAAAGCACGAAAATGAATATTTCAAAAACGGTACATTTTCGAAAAAGACAAGAATACTTTTTTCTTAGAATTGATTAGGAAATTTAGTGAAGGCAAAATAAGTGCCGCACCATTTTTTTTATTAAAAAATATTATGGTTAACCCTTGCGCCTCCGGCACTGGTGAAAGTAGACAGGCCGAATTATTTTTGGTTTATAGCACTTAATGTGTCTACACTGTACCAAAAATATTTGCCTTAACTGTCTTCCTTTAGGAGAAATTAAAGGATATATTAAGTAATAATTGAAATTTGACGACTCGTATAACGAAAACCGAAAGGATTTCAATACAAGTTTATATGAAAAAAATCTACTTATTTTGACTTTTCTATAGACTCCTGAAGTTTTATTAATAAAAGTTGGACCACCCTGTATATTCTGGATAATGTATAAAAAGACAGAAGGCTTATAAAAGATAAATAATATTAGTCTTTAATGATTGTAAAGACAGTGGGGGAATGATTGGCAATTGATTAATTATTAAAAAACTTGCCTGATATACTTTGGTGATGCGGCGCGTCACTCGCCTCCTTTGCAAATCCACCACTGCTGTATATTATATAACTACTACTAGTGTAATTTTGTTGGTAGTGAATTGGCTGATTACCATTTTATTTCTAAATCCAATTAGAGGCAACTGAAATAATGGCAACTACGCGAACTTGGATGAAGTTGGTTTCCCAAGAATTCTCCCTTCAAAAAATACCTAATTTCCACCTCCGTCTGCAAAATATCCGTGTTGTAAATTAAAAAGACCCTGCGGAACCTCTACCATAGATTAACAATAGCAAAATAAAATAATTAACTAAGTGAAAAAGATTCAGTGGTTCAATCTATGAATTATATTATTTTATTTCGATTTTCAATTTAAAAATAAAGAATCCAATTTTCATTGGTCAGGCAACTTAAATCGATGTTATCGGGATATTTAATGCTATGTTAGATTGTGGGAGGACAAAGACGTTATAACCCAAGTAACATTTTCGATTACCTTCAGTAACCATTAGTTTTATAACAGCTTTTTAATAGTAATAAAAGCAACTAAAGGTTTCTAATGTTTTATAAATGTCTTTTAGATGACCGGTTACTGATAGGTTTATAATAAAGTCACGAACTATTGTTTCCTGTTACCAAAAGTTTTATAGCCGAGTTATATAATGGTCTTGGAAACTACTTTATAAAATTTGTAGTGCTAGGTTTTATAGAGGTAACTCCAAACACCTTTTTGTTCCTTCGGGGAAATTAAGAGGCAGCTATATAACTTCTTAGGGCTATAGTTCTATAATGGTCTTCTCGAAGTCAATTAAAAAACCTCAAGTAATAATATATCAAACCCCTTAAGCAACAGAGAAAAAATGATTTCGATCTAAACATTAGGCATGTCTCGTAACATACGGGTTATTTATAGCTTATGAATAGATTCTAAATATACTCGTGTTATACATTATACACTACATAAATTCTTCTTTACTCCTCTCTCTCTCTTATAATAAGGCCATAAAATAACAGACCTTCAAAAACTTATGCGGTAAAACAAAATAACAATAAGTAAAATAAAAATACAAAATAGGCGTTGAATACCTAATGCTTATTCATTTTATTCACTGTCACTTATATTTTCTTTACTATTTCGCCTTTATTACTGTTATGTGGATTCGTAAGTGACGTTAAAATGATTCAAGTAGCATACACATAATAATGCCGTTTGATATTCTCTCTCTCTCTACCTTCAAAATATATTTATGTAGATATTTTAGTTAGAAAATATTTTACCCATAAAATTCTAATATTTTAAAAATATGCTTCCTCTTTTGATCAGACGTTCGCACATTACAATTTTGTTCAGCACTTCGTTTCACATCTGTAACTTCCATCCCTAAGATATTCCTTTTATGATACGATTCAGCGATGTAATCAATGTAGTTTCCAATCCAAATTGGATATATTCCTTTTGGTGTTACCTTACGCCATCCTAGGAGCACGAGATTGAATATTTTATGATTAGCCTTATTACGTGGTTCTGCAATCCCCACAAGACTCTGTTATTGAAAAGCTCTGAACTTTTTAGCATATGATTAGGTTTTATTTACAGTAGATAAACTAGATAATGAAACTTTTCCACTGTATAAAATACTACTTTTGTTAGAATGTGACGAATACCTATTGACGTTTTTCGCACGGAAGCTATGAACGAAAAAAGGTCATTTACATGGTGTTACTCAACTTTTCGTTTTTATGCCATAAACCGCTATTATGGAACGTATATATAATTTTTTTACCTTACATTTTTGTACCTCTGTTATGGACCGGGAGATAACGACACGTTTTTGGTAACGTTTAATGCCCGTCTGCCGTGTAAGGGTATCATATATTTCATTACTTGAAAGCGATTAGAGCAATAAAAATGCCCCCACCCCTGTTAGCAAGTGTAGGGTTATCAATTCAAACTGTATAAAAAAAGTTTGTAAAAAAATGATCGATGCCCGTCAGCCGTTAGCAGTGGATGATCCTACAGCGCCAACTCATCGACAGACGGTTTTGAGTGATACGTCCTGCAGGACCTCCATTTGAATGTGTTAAGGAAAATAGTGAAAACAACTTATTAATGCCCGTCTGCTGAAAGAAGCCTCAAAAAACAATCGGCAGACATATAGGATATGTAATTAATAATTAATAAAAAAAAAATTGCAGCATTTTTGTAACAAAAAAAAATTATAGATGCCTGTCTGCCAATTTAATGCATAATTAGGGTTAATACAATCTTATAAAAAAATGCAATCGGCTGACGGTTTTGTCTGTTAGCCGTTAGCGGCAGACGAAAAATTTTTGATGAAAAATTAGGTTATTTTTAACAATTAATGACCGTCTGCCATTGTAATATTATAATTAATGTGCTATTTTGAGACGATTATTATTGTCGGCAGACGATCCCACGTGTTAGGAAAAAATTGCATTGTTATTAATAACGTAAAGTTTTTGTAGTATTAAAAAACCTTTAATGTCCGTCTGCCATTGTAATATTATAATAAATATGCTATTCTGAAACCATTATGATTGTCGGCAGACGATTCTGCATGTTAGGGAAAAAATACAGTATAAAATAATAATGCAAATTTACATTATACCAGAGAGAAAGTAAAATTTTTGTATTAACATTTAATGCCCATCTGCCATTGTCGGGGTTGTCAATGGCTCTTGGCAATTGACCGTAATACCCACTACAAGATTCGCGATTCCCCATAATTACCTACATCCCCTGCGGAAAGAGCACAGCAACGACACTACAGAGAAAAAACGGTTCTTTTCAGAACCACAAAACTACTATAAGAATTCATTATTAACAAATTTTTAGCAGTAAATCCACATCGCTATATTCAGTTCCATATTCTCTTATCGATTCAAAGATTCAAATGTGCTGTATTCACGGCTAAACGCAAGTTTTTCGTAACGTTGTTGTTTCTTCATCAATCTTTTATAATAACCGCCGCAAAAAGCACAGTTTTTGCACTGCTGTTCTGAGGCCTGTGAAGGAGATAATTGCTCATACTTTTCTGATTTGCAGTCCCTTTCATCATCAAGGTCAGATACACATACACGGTGTCCGTACAAATCCGTAAAATCTTCATTTTTGGAGATAAAAGCCTAAACTTTTTTTGTTTGAAAGGGCTTCAAAAACCGCTTCCTTTCACCTTTCTGCCATTTTAAAAATGCAAATCCAGGGCCTGCTGCGATTTTTTTTATGCCCCCGATTTTCACGAAAACCATTTAGCGATTTTTTTATTTAAAATCTGACCCCACAGCGTTAATGAGAACACCCCAAACCCCCATATACAAATAATATACAGGGAGTTCCATTTTGTAGGGTGTCAAAGTTGAGCAAAATAAGAATTTTAAAGATATCTGGCGAGTCAAGTGTGCCATGGAATCCCTTCAAAACAGTTGAATGGATATGCATTTTGAAAATGGCAGGACGGCCTTTCAAACAAAAAAAAGTTTAGGCGATTATCTCCAAAAATGAAGATTTTACGGATTTGTACAATTTAAAGGTGGATTTATAAACTCGACGTTTGCGTTGGCGCTCGCCGTTGCCGTTTGCGTCGAAAATTCAATCCCAATATTTTACGTGTAACCGTTTATAAAATGCTGTCGAATGCTGCCGTCTGCGTCCGATGCCGTCCGAGATAAACTAATTTCGTCTTTTTCACGTTCCGTCGTTCACATTTCTGGACGCAAATTGCGAAGGTCACCGTCAACTTCGAATGCCAACGCAAACGTCGAGTTTATAAATCCACCTTAAAAGTTGTAGAGTTTTCTGTAAACAAGAATGACAGAGAGGTTATGTTTCTCGCGAAAAATACTACCACACCGGTCGCAGCAGTCGGTATTGCGGTACTGACTCTGCCGATGCCGATTGTTGCTCGTTGCCGACGAGTCTGTTACGAGGGGGGTACTTTACAGAACTTTGCATTATTATTTTATACAGTAATTTTTACCCTAACATGCAGAATCGTCTGCCGACAATCATAATCGTTTCAAAATAGCATTTTTATTATAATGTTACAATGGCAGATGGGCATTAATTGTTTTTCTTTTATTACTAAAATTTTACATTATTATTAACAATGCATTTTTTTTCTAACACGTGGAATCATCTGCCGTTTAAAGAATATAAATTTTGCGGTTGTTAAATACATGTCGTTCAATTTCGGTGCGGGCATCTATAATTTTTTTTGTTACAAAAATGCTGCAATTTTTTTTTATTAATTATTAAGTACATATCCTATATGTCTGCCGATTGTTTTTTGAGGCTTCTTTGGAGCTTTTAAATGTGCCTTGACTTCGACAGACGGGCATTAATAAGTTGTTTTCACTATTTTCCTTAACACATTCAAATGGAGGTGCTGCAGGACTTATCACTCAAAACCGTCTGCCGATGAGTTAGCGCTGTATTTTTTTTTCTGAAGGATCATCCACTGCTAACGGCTGACGGGCGTCGATCATTTTTTTCCAAACTTTTTTTATACAGTTTGAATTGATAATCCTACACTTGCTAACAGGGATGGGGTCATTTTTATTGCTTTAATCGCTTTCAAGTAATGAAATATATTATACCCTTACACGGCAGACGGGCATTAAACGTTACCAAAAACGTGTCGTTATCTCCCGGTCCATTAAAACCGCTGCCGCATATCGCATCTTCAACATCACTTATTTAAAGTCTAAATATTCGCAAGCAACAGCTGAGAGGAGTATTTTTCTGGTGAAAAAATTGCTACTTAATAACCTCTTTGCTTTTAGTGCCAGCAAATTAAATATTTTTTTCTCACAAGGATCTGTTGGGGTAAACCGAATAAATATGCCATTTAGATGCCAGCAAAAAATGAACGTCGAAAATCTTTTGGTGGTCTAAATTACAGCATCTCTTAATTTTAAAAAAATTATCATCGTTTTTCCACATCAGCCATAGTATGTCCCAATTAAAGGTATAACCCACTATTTTAAAATTTATATTTGTGTATCTACCTATTTTGAAACACTTTTTTTGTTAGATAGCTCTCTGAAAATGTCATTCGGCGCGCTGTTCAATCCTTTTGAAAACCAAAAAATTAAAGATTTTTTTAGAACAGATAACGGAGTCTTATTTTCGGATTTGGTTGTATATACCGTATCCAAGTAAATAATTTTTACATTTTTAATAAACAAGGTTATTTTGAGGTCCCTTGGCAAAATTGCATTTCTAGTTAGGAGACAAAATGGTATTCGGAGAATTCGTGTATTATTTTACGAAAGCGTAGAAAGGCCATACCATTTTATTTATTTTAATTTCCGACTTTAATCTCGGAATTCCGACTTTTTTCTCGGAATTCCGACTTTAATCTCGGAATTCCGACTTTTTTCACGGAATTCCGACTTTTTTCTGGGAATTCCGACTTTAATCTCGGAATTCCGACTTTCTTATTGGAATTCTGGTAATAACAAACCCAAATAGGTATACAGAGTGTTTCATTAAGGGTGAAGAGGTACCATATCTCAGGAATTAATAGTACTGGAGCTTTGGGAAAAAGTGTTCTTGAGTAATGTGGTCACGAAAAATCGCTGTAAATTATTTTTAAGTTCGTAGAACGGACGCTAGGGGGCGCACCTATTCGCAACAATAAATTTGAAAAATAAGTTTTCTCAAAAAAAAACTACTAATAAAGGTATATAAAAAATAATTTTATTGCACTTTTCAAGCTCTTCAAATAGAGGTGAAACGGGCGGATAAACCTTGACTTGAAAAAATGCTGCTAACTCCGGTTTGGCTTAACCGAATTGGTCGAATTTTGAATTTCGTGCTCACCGCTAAAGGGCGCAATTTGAAAAATCTCCCTTTTATTAAAACTTTCTCCGAAATTTTAAATGCAATGAAATATATATTCTGTTATAATCAAAAAGTAGATTAAATTTACCACAAAAAATACCAAAGGTTCAAATCGATATCTTCATTAGTTTCGGAGTTATCGCCAGAAGAATAATTATTAACATGTTATTTGAAAGAAGGTAGGTATTAGTTGTCAAAGATTTCCGTGGTCAAGCATGCCATGAAATAGACAAAAATCTGCTTGCAAAATTAAAAAAAAAACCAAACTTGGAACGTTAACTCAAAATATAACTTCAACAACTTTGTTTCCTGAGCTTTCGGGGAATAAATCTTCCTCCTTTGTAAAAGATGTCACAAAGAAATTTGCGACAATATCTGTATATGGACACTCAAAATTCAACGAAGCATGCAAAAATAAAGGTATTTCGAAATTTTGTAACATGGTAGGTATACCTAGTTGGGTTGGTTATTACCAGAATTAGTAGAAAAAAGTCCGAACGCCGAGATTAAAGTCGGAATTCCGAGATTAAATAAACTCGGAATTTCGAGATTAAAGTCGGAATTCCGAGATTAAAGTAGGAATTCCAAGATTAAAGCCGTAATTCCGAAAAAAAGTTGGAATTCCGAGATTAAAGTCGGAATTCCGAGATTAAAGTCGGAATTCCGAGAAAAAAGTCGAAATTTTTTCGTATTATTCAATTACCAAATCGAAGAAAATTATAGGGATGTTTCATAAAATCTATTATTTCTATCAGGCTGTTTTTTCTTTTGAGGAAAAGATTCAAATATTCAAATAACACGAGCGAATGCGGCAGAGTTCAGCTAAAATCATTTCGAAGACAAATCCTCCCATCCGCCAATATTCTCTCTAATATTCTGATAATTTTCTAATTTATTTTATCGATGGGGGAATATAGAAAGTTTCGTGAAAATTTCGCAGGCATTTCAATTACAGTCTACTTCCCGATCCCCGATCGACCGTGATTGACAGCTCAGCGAAGAAACATAAAAATTCAACGAAATT
Source organism: Pseudeuparius sepicola (assembly GCA_963920635.1). NCBI lineage: Eukaryota > Metazoa > Arthropoda > Insecta > Coleoptera > Anthribidae > Pseudeuparius > Pseudeuparius sepicola. Next base: position 121,702,387 of record OY987298.1, on the reverse strand, counting down.
TCTGCAAACATTTAGAACTTTGTCAATAAGCTTTATGAAATTTTCTATAGCAGAGGAGGGTAAACAAGTTACGTATGGAAATGCCACTGTTCGGGAAGTTTCCCTAGTATAGCCGGCTTGTGAGGTTTTTCTTCCAGGGATCGAAAGCAAAAGGCGACAATCATATATGGCGCATCAGCGTTTTAAATTGCATTTTCGCGAACGTGCGGAATATGAAAAAGTGGGGAAAATGGGATCCGGTGATTATGTGAATTCATTCGTGAGTTCGCGTAGCGCTCCCTAAAGCACTCAACTAGAACATATTAAAAGAATCTGGGTTCATTAATTACACAGTTTATTCCTCATAAAGGCGTAATACATACAGAGAAGGCGTATACTAAACTATTTAAATTTATAAATAGAAAAATTTTGCTTCCCCCAGAAAATGCATAGAAAACTGGGTCGGTGTATTTAGAAAATATACATGAAAGTCCGAAGCTTGCGATATTCAGTGTCCTCCAAAAAGTGACCATCATATTGAAACTTCTTGTTAATTATTTATTTTGATATTTAACTTTGGGGTTACCTTTTGCAATTTGACATAATTTTGACTTTTTTTCTTAAACTTAAATTAGAATTTTAAAGGTAGTCGTATTCCGATATTTTACTAACCAGAATTGTCTAAGAAGTGAAATCTGTTTATTTGTTATTATCCGCTGTTTTGTTGCGACTACCTTTAAAATTCTAATAAAACCCGTCACATTGACATGACTTCTCTGATAAGCCTTATTTTTTGCAGTTTAATTCTGTTTTGAAGTGTTTTTTCGATTTATTGCACCGACACATTCATTGCTTTTTTTACATTTATGTTAACTCAAAAAAATAAAATTTAAGCAAGTTTGTAAAGAGCAATGAAATACCTATCCAATGATGTGCCGCTTGACCCCCCGTGCCATTTAAGATTCTTGAAGGGGTTGCCACCCCGTTTAGGGGGATGACCATACAGCCATGAATTTACGGTCAAAAGATGTCCCCCATGAAAGCAAAATCGACCTGTCTCGGGGTTTTCCGGAAAAACCATTTCCATTGAAAATATTTCAGGTGGACTGTTTTAAATGGGCCACCTTGTATAGTAGAAAGTGGGGTTACATTGTAAATGCGTATTTAGGAGTAAGATTTTAAGAAGAAGTTTATTTGTCATGGTGGGGAATAACCTTCTAGTTAAAATTTTCAATATTTCCAAAACTACTTCCATAATGAAGGTATGTGTTTATTTTTCGAATGTATCTTTAAGCTTTGGAAGTAATACTGCTTGCATAGCATAGGAAAAAATATTCCCCTTAAAATTTGTAATCGACTGCAAGAAACTATTTCTGTTTTCATGATTCCGAAGGCAGACTTTAATGAAATAAACACCACTATCTTCTGGAGTATTTTCCGATTCGCAAATAGTTGGATAACTGTAAGAACGCCTTGGAATGGATTGAATAGAAAAAAGGAATTTTATAGCCGTTTAAAACAACAAAACTCGCAGCATCCGAATTCATTATAAAAATGTGGTATTGGTAGTGTCTGCATTGTTTTAAAACTCAAAATATGCTTATCAAAGTTTAAATGTTATGTCTTTTTGTTTACGAGGGATGTTAAAAAATATTAAAGTAGTTCAAGAGGAAAGTAAGAAAATGTTTCAAATTTAAAAAAAATATAATTATAAAGTTGTCTAGAATTGAGGACAAGTTTTTGAAAGTGTGTATCTCAGGAACCGTTCGGGGTTCGATATTTTTGTCATGGTTTTTTAATTAAAACGCAGTTTGTGGAAAAAGTTCCGATTTTCAAGATGGCTGACAAATTTAGTCTGGTATAACTGAGAGGACTTTAGGGGAGTTTCTAAAATAATAGTAATTGCCCCCCTCCCACGCACAAGCATGTAGTTGCTTCTGGGGTACTCCTAGTTTGGAGTATTGTGAGGGTGAGAATTATTATTATTATTATTATTATTATTATCGACTTAGCCAAAAGGCATTCGCACTCCCTCTCTGGGGAACATTCACTCAGATCCCGGGTATCCCGGATACCATAAGGATCTGGCTCGGACGAGACCCTTGCCATGTTATCGGGCCTTAGGTGACATTGATGTTGTTGGACGTTCCTGCACTCCCCATGAATTTCCTGACGGTTCGGGCTGTCGCAAGTAGTACCGCTTTCTGCATGGACCTGTAAAGATTATCAGTTATATTCAGCTCCTTGATGTTTCTCAGCAAACTTTTTTTATCACACCAGTTGTTGACACGATGATTGGAATCGTCTGAACGTTGTCCATTTCCCATTGCCTTCTAATTCGTTCTTCTAAGTCTCTGTACTTCGCGATCTTCTCGACTTGCTTCACACGCAGGTTGTTGTTGTTCGGGATGGCCACATCAATCAGAGTTGTCTTCCTAGAAATTTTATCAACTATTATAAGGTCCGGTCTGTTATGGGCAACTCGTTGATCTGTCAGAACTGTACGATCCCAGTACATCTTGTAGTTGCTGTTCTCAAGAACAGGCTCCGGTGTGTAGCTGTAATATCGGATCCTCTCTGCCTGCACAAGCAGAAGTTTTTCCTGGTGCAAGATCTTGGCAACCGAATCGTGTCGTTCCTTATATTCCGTCGATGCGAACATCTGACATCCTCCTGTTATGTGCTGGATTGTTTCTGAAGTTGGGCACCCGTATCTGCATCTATCATCCACTACCGATGCATCTCCTACAATGAATTTTAGGTAGTTGCGAGTTGGTATAACCTGATCTTGTATGGCCAGTAAGAAGCCTTCCGTCTCGGGGAACATTCTTCCCGAGGTCAGCCAGTAGTTCGACGCTAACTTGTCGACATGTTCCTGGTTGACCTCATTAGGATGCCTCCCGTGCAGCGGCTTCTCCAACCACCTCTGTAGTGTATCGTTGTCGGTTCGGTGGTGATTTTGATGCTCGTGTTCCGTCAGACGTAGCGGTGTTGAGACGTCTGCTCCGCATATAGCTTTATGTAGTGTGGAGCTGTTGGCCTGTCTCTGGAAATAATTACGCAGATTTATTATTTGTTGGTCCAATTGCTTGCTGAGGTCTGCCAATCCTCTTCCTCCTAGTTGACGTGGCAGAGTAGTTCTATCTACGGCGCTACGGGGATGATGTTTATGAGCTTTTGTCAGTAGTGTTCTAACTTTTCGCTGCAGGTTGTTGATGTCCGTGTTGGTCCAATTCACTATTCCAAAGGAATAGCTGAGTACAGAGCACGCATACGTGTTCAGGGCCTTAAACAAATTCCTGCTGTTAAGATCAGTTCGCACTACTTGTCTTACTCTCTTGATGAATTCATTCCTTAAATCGATCTTCATTGTTCGATGGTCTATCCTTTGAGCTTGTTTCATCCCGAGATACTTGTATGTATCTCCCATGCTCATTGCTTCGATCTCCTGGCCGTCCTGCATCTCGTGTGCGTCTTGTTCGAACTTTCCCCGGACGATGTTAAGGGTGCGGCACTTGTCCAGTCCAAACTGCATTCCGATGTCCCTGGAGAACTCCTCTACAATTTTAAGCATTTGCGTTAGTTGGTTTTTTGTTGCGGCCATCAGTTTTAAATCATCCATATATAATAGGTGATTCAACTCGATCGCTTCTGCGTTGTTGCTTTTGATAGCAAAGCCGTATTTTGTAGAGTTCAACCGATGTGATAGAGGGTTCATCGCCATGCAGAACCACAGTGGACTGAGTGAATCTCCTTGGAAAATCCCTCTTCGGATGTTGATTGTGTCGGTCTCGATGTTACTGTTTGCGGTTCTGAGTTGTATCTTAGTGCGCCAGGTTGTCATAACGTGTTCTAAAAAGGAAACTGTATGATGATCTATTTTATACAGCTTTAAGATACCTGTGAGCCAGTCGTGAGGTACGGAATCAAATGCTTTTTTGTAGTCTACATAAGCCATGTGGAGGTTTCGTTGCTTGGAATGAGCCTGGTTGCAGATGACAGAGTCTATGATGAGTTGCTCTTTGCATCCCATTGCGCCCTTCGAGCAGCCCTTCTGCTGCATTGCAATGATGTTGTTCCGCTCGCAGTGAGCATATATTCGCTGCGTAAGGCAAGATGTGATTATCTTGTACAGCGTAGGCAAGCAGGTTATTGGGCGGTACTTGGCAGGGTTATCCGTATTCCGCTGGTCTTTTGGTAACAGGTAGGTTGCACCCTGTGTAAGAAACAATGGCATTTTCAGAGGATCGAGCAAGACTTCATTAATTAAGGTAGTTATCTGTTCATGCGTGCACCACAACTTCTTAATCCCATAATTTTGGAGATGATCTGGACCTGGTGCCTTCCAGTTTTGGGAATTCTTGATGACATCGGAGACCTCAGCGGTTGTGAATTGCTCGTGTTGCATCTGGCTATAGTTCTGGCCCATCTCGCGTTCTTCGCTGATCCAGCTTGCACTGACATTGTATGGACCTGGTGTGGCAAGTTGATTTCTCCAGAAACCGTCGACCTGTTCTCTGCTAGGGTAACTCGCATTGGAAACCCTTTTCTGATCGTTCAAAGAGTTTGTTGTCTCGTTTCCTGTTGTTACTAGCTTTGTATCTTCTCAGACGCCCTGCGAAAACAGAAAGTTTTTGTTTTAATGTGTCAAGACATTGTTGAGCAGTGATGTTCGCGGGGTCATGCCGAGAATGCGTTTGGGTGCGGCTCATTATTGCCTGCACCGCCCTCTGGATCCTTCTAGTTCTAACTCCTCTGATATATTCCGTCACTTGTCCTATGTCTTTACGGAGACTCTCGATCTTCCGATTTAGTCGCATTTCCCATTGAGCCATTCGTGGTTCTGGTCTTGCACGATTCAACTCTTGGGCCGTTCGGATCTTGGCACCCATTACAGTGATGACTGCCGTTGCGGCACAGTAGATTAACATGTGCATACGTTCTAATGTTGGTGTCACTGAAAAATAGCTTGGTAAAATTCTTGTGTTCATAAGAACTTTATTTATGCCAGTAGCGTGCGCTTACATAATCAAGAAAATAAATTGTGGACAATGTGTTAGAACGCCATGAATATAATATGTATCTGTTTGCATTATTGCGGACATTATTCATGTTATAAATATCGCGTGCTAAAAATCAAATTGATTTTGATTCAGCGGACTTTAATGCGCATTCTTACGATTTTGCCATACTCCATACATTTTAACTGGTTGCACCACACGCACGTAGTACAGTTAACTCTTGAGTGTTACCCCGTGTATGTGAGCCGTCTTAGGATGCACACTAGGTATTCGTGCAAATTATAAAAGAACGGTAAAAAACTAATTTTCCTAAGCTGCCGGATCTGAGAGAATTTGAGGAAACTTTAACGCAAACGTCAGCGAAAACGTCCCTTGCAGCTTAACTGAATACTCAGCCTAGGCGATATCGAATCCTTAATATGTAATAAAATTATATGAACATCCATCACTTAATATTTCTAACATTCTATAAGGTGAGTTGTTCTACAGGCCCTGGGTCTAGCTAAATGTATGGAAATACCCTCGATAATACACTAAAATAAATCAATTTAACATGTAACATAAAACGGTTGTGTTGCTAATGGAAGGTGAACATGCCAAAAAGAAATTAAAATGTCTGGGACATTTATTATTAACACGTTCCTAAACTCAAAAAAAGTTGTGAATAACTTTATCTCCATTCGATAAATTAAATGCAAAGGTTCTAAATGAATATTATGTGACCAGCCGGCTACATGGCCGATATTTTTTTAGGAACATGCTCATAAGAGAACTGGTGTTACTAAAGGGGCCCCACACACAGAGAGGGAACACGTGCGTGATATATCAACTGCTTTCTTCTATCAGAAAATAATGAAAATAAGAATGGAAATAAGAAGAATGTTGCCAGTTCGATGTATAGCGACATTTCCATTTAGTTGCTCCATAAAATTTAAGAATTCACTAAAATCAGTAGGTAAGATTGAAATTGTTAGATCTACGAAAAAAGGCAACACTATCCGGAAAAATTACCCAAATGGTTGAACTTGAACGGCTTTTTCGATTAACGCACCCTTCGGGATGAGAAAGGCCCATATGGAGCCGGGATCTCACGCGAAAGTTGAACTCGATCGACGATCTAAGTTCGAAACGCTAGCCCATGAAAACTGAGTCCTATGTAGCCTGAAAAGAATTACGAACAACGCAGTCCTACATACGAACAGACGTCCTTGAGAGAAGCTCACGGCCAAGGAGAACGCTATAATGGAATTGTGTCATCCCTGTTTGGACCTTGATGTATGACAGCACTGGTATTAGGATTGACCTGCTAACTCCGTCGTTTTTATTTGAGAACTTTTCGCGGGTTTTCGCATAACACATTTCTCATACCTTTTAAATTGCACGCGAAAATTGCTACCGGTAAAACTATAATGGTTGTAGAAATTCATCGTGGATTCACAGCTTTAACTCTAGTGGGGCATATTGCAGATTTCTTATAGGCTATTGGGCCAAGTTCAGACGGCACCGCCCAATAGATTGCAGAATATACTTGTATATGTGTAATCTGTGTAGTCAAGAAGATAGTGCGAGTATGTTTTGGTGCATCTTTGCACAGTCCTAGTTTTATAATTTGCTACTGAGTACCTAGCAGCACACAACTTGTGTCAGCTGACGAAAACCAAGAGGTCCCTGTACAAACCCCCATGCAATAATTACCACTGAACCCATCTTTTTATGTTAACAAAAGAAGAAATGGATTGACATTGAAATATCAAAAGTCGCCACGGAAAATTTCTCTACTAAAAACTTGTCGAACTTTTAGGTTTTTCTCATGCAATGTGTTGAGATTTCTGGTAAAAAGTAAAAAAAATAGGTCCAGTAGATATTATATTAACGATATTATGGAAATTGCGCACCCTGATTCTATCTATCTATCAGTCTATCAGCCTGAATGAAAAGTCTCGAGGTGAAAGAGATTTTATAGTTGATTTTCAATTTTTTTATTATCTATATTCTTTTCCACCTGAAGTTAATTTTTTTACATAATGACCGTATGTATAGTCCGGACTAGGGTTACTGGAAGTTGGTACAATAAAGTCATTATTGTCATTATTCGCCGGTTTTGGGCATTATAGAGATAGTTAGATTATTTCTTATCTTTTGCCCCCGTAAAAATTTTAGATAGCCATAGAAACTGTGTGTTAAATTAGAGTTTTTTTTTTGTATTTAGGTCATGATTTATGTCAAATTACAGAAAAATGATGAAACTGATGGGCGGAGTGACAGTGTAGGTATGTCTGGATGCCCTCGATAAGAAACCTTGTTAGGCGTAAATATGAATAACATTATCGAACAGTTTAAGTTTTGAGTTGAAAAAAAAAAAATAGCAGCAAGAAAATATCACTCTAAAAGAACGACACTGTCATTTCAACATTAACATATTTCAAAGGAAAAATGTAAAATATTGCACATTAGTTCTCAAGTATTACTTGCATCTGCCGATTATTACAAATACCTGGCAGAGTAAAAGCTCTAGAAATTATTTCTAATGAATCCAGTATCACAGAAAACACTAATAGAGAAAAGAGCAAAGAAGATATCCTCTAAAATAAATGGATAATGGTAATCATAATTAAGTGTCTGCATAATATAATAATAATATGTATTTTATCTCGTATTTTAAATTAAAAATTAACTCCAAAGCCTATATCTATATTTTAGATTGTATCCAAAAAGTAGTAATAATTTATGCAGATCATGCACTCTTCCATAGACGTAACTAGGTCGTATTTTTAGGGGGGGGGGGTGATCAGGACCGGCTCAAGATTTTGCGTGGCCGGGTGTCGCATGAAAATGCCGGGCTCCGACAAGGAATTATTTAATCCATTAAGAAAAAAGTCGGTACGCTACTTACAAAGGTATATTTTTTACATGCCATTCTATAAAATGTTAGGCCGGGGCTACGAGTTTGGATCACTTCTGTGACGTATATAGGAATTAATTTCGAGTGGTGGAGGGACAATTTTTGTCTCTTCATTTTAAACAAGGGCATTTAAAATAATTCTAAAAATGCGCCGCAGGCGAAATTTTTTAAAATTTTGAAGAAAAATTACATAAAATTAGTCTTGGGGAATCCCAATATCTTCAAGTTTACAAGCTGGAGTGAATATTTTCAAATTCCGAAATGGGTTCGGTCCCGCCCTTCTAAACACGTTACTGATTGGATCACCCTGTACCACCCTTGAGGTGCCACACCCAAAAACGTTAATTTTAAGGCTTCAAAAAATAATGTATAGGTCTATCTACTGGTAATTTTGAATCATATTTAATTCATTTGTATTCATTTAAGAAAAAACCTTCTGAAAAAGTAGTGGTTTCCGAGTAGAAACCAGAGAAAAAATGTTGGGAATGTCTGCTATTTTGTGATGCAAGATTATTTACATAGTACATATAACGAAACAACAATACACTGGATGAATAACAAAATAAAAGTCTGGAGTCTGGCACAGCAAAAGTACATTCTCCGACGCCCGTCTCGTCTCTCTTTCTCTGTTCGCTCTCGCTTGCGCCTTTAAATTTCATTCGGATTTTATGGGGGCACAAGGCGCAAGATTCCGCAAGAGCAAGCGATTCTTTGAAACTGGTGAATTTAAAAAGGCGCGCGCGGTGTTCGCCGTGTTGCGTAACGTTGCGTTTCAGAATGTTAGATCTATTCTGTTTACGGGAAGCATATCTTCGGACATCCTTTACATTTTAGGGAGGGCTAATAGAAAAGTAGGGGGGGGCTTAGCCCCCCCCTAGTTACGTCTAAGCACTCTTTAATAGCTTGAAAAATTATAAATACGATTTAGTAACAGTAATAATAGTAATTAAATGAATAGTAGGAGCTTTTTAAATAACCCGCCATTTGCGCGCGTCCACGAACCAACTTTGATACATATACAGTGACCGGCAGAAAGTTGGACACAAATGGAAAACTTTTTTAATATTAATTTCTCAGAAAATTTTATTCTTGATGAAAGTTGATGCATGATTTCGAACTCAAAACGCACATATCAAAATTTAAATATCTCTTTTTGGATACGAGGTAGATTCAAAAATGTCAAAATAAGTCAAGAGTAAAGTACCCTTATTTTTTAAAATACGGTAAAAAATTACTTACAAAAGTTGTTTGTAATCAAAGGTGGATGTCAGAATTAAAGTGACAGCCACCTAGTCAAAAAAAAGAAAGAAAGGTAACTTTTCTGTTTTTTTTTTCGGCCACCCTGTGTATTACAAAGAAAACAAAATACCGCAAGCGCAACTTATCATCGGATAACACATGAATTTGCTACTAAACTTTAATTTTGTTCGATTAGCAGCTAGAAATTTAAATAAATTGAAATCAGTGTTTAAAAATATTACATTTTTGTGTCCAACTTTCTGCCGGTCCCTGTATATAGAGATGAGTCCTGTGGTGAGAAGTTTGTTACGCCCATGGAATCTTCCCAAATTATTTTTTATCCACAAAATTGATGTGGCTTTTGAAAAATTATTTTTTCTGTTAAAAAGTGACATTATTGTCCCATCTCTCCCAATCCAGGAACTCTAGTCCGAACGAGAAGTTCACTCGATTAATGAGAAGCCGTTATGTAGGACCTTATTTCTTTCACAATGTTCTAACTCTATTAAATGAGTGAAATTACATTACGAAAAACTAAGGTACAAAAATTAAAGGTACCTACCTATAAATACATTTCCGAAAAAAATATTCCAACCTAAAACTCTACTTTTAGCCGAAGGTAATTAGAAAACTATCCACGAATATACCGTTTATGATCAAGTATTCAGTTATGAAGATCCTAATTACAACTTCTGATCGAAATCCTCGACTTCCACAAAATTGCCGCCTTCGTATCCAGCCACTTCCGTCGGAATCCGCATACCGGCGGACGCGCGCGCTGGGGAGCCGACAACATCGCCGCAACAAATCACATATATATAATTAATTTATTCCATAAATATTAAGGGCCGGGAATGAGCTTCGCGTGACGATTAAATGAATAGCGGAGGAGTGTGCTTCCTGCGGGGCGACGGGTGGCGGCCCGGTCGGGGCCACCGGGCCACACAAAAAAAGGCATTAGCGAGTTAATGCCGAATTAGCCTATCTGATCGAATTTACATCACAAACGGCACAATGGAATCGCGGAATCGGGTTTCGAAAATGCCTACCCCGCCGGCAGCTGGCGCCACGCGCCTGTAGGGCCACCCTTGGGGCCTCGTTTTGGTTAAGGTGGTGTTTTTGCAATTTACGCGCGGGAATGTCAATTAGTATGCCCAGTGACACAAGCCTTGAGTTGCGGAAACTGGCAACAAGACTTGCGGGTAGTCTACAGCGAGCCCGTCGTTGCCTGGCCTGCGTGCAAGTAGTTAACCTGATGTAACTGATATCGTTGTGCGAACATTACGACGAGACAGTGTGTCTCTGTTTGGGCAAAGGCTGCCCTAATCTCGTCTGTGCTAAACATTTTTCTATTGGGGGTTGATCTTTGTAAACAATGGCGGAGGCCGGTTAATCTGCCCCAGATTTTGTGTAAAAGTTGGAAGAGGTAATAAGCTTAATTTTATTGATTCCTACTGCAACTTGCAGCCTCAAGATGCCTAGAACCTGTGTATGTCAAATTATACGTAATAGTAGGTATTACATTTTCTCTGCTTGAAGGCAGGCGGTGAACTTGTACTCGGTTTTGGCTTTCCATATTATGGACGAAAATTTAATGATTAAATGCCAAGAAGAGATTGGTTTTCTTCACAACATTAAGTTGTCTGTTGTTTGCATCTTGAGGAAAATAATATCACAAGTCAAGAAAATCATCGTTTGTAAACGAAAAATTTTCGCAAAAATTTGACTTCGCTTCAGTTAATTCCGTCCCCTATATTTTCTCAAAGTTACCCCAATATTTGTCAAAAAATGTGCTTAATGTGTACAGTTTATTCATTGTTTTATTGTTGAACAAACATACCCAATAATTATTGAAGCGAAATTCGCGAATGTATCAAATAAAATTCCCTGTTGTCAGCTAATCGGTGACTTTAGGTAAATTATAAATAAAAAACAAAAATATAGTAGAAAGTTTTATAATATTATTGATTTAATTGTGCATGGCAATCATTCTGGAGCAGGTGAAAAGTAAAAAATAATAATTTTTTTCCATAGGCTTTTAGCGCCTTGGGTTTTCGACATACATTGATTTTGGTTGTATTTGCTTTAATCTATATTACTACTGCAAGGCCTACTATAAAAACAGGCCCTGGCGCACAAAAATCACGTGACCATCTTAGTCCGACGTTACATGTCATTTGTCACATAACTGAAAGCGGCAGCTTGGGTTTTGAGAAGTTTTAAATGTTTCAAGTGTTTTTAAACGTCTTAGTTTATATTTTAGAAACAAGTTTGTGTCTAGTGCGCGTGTGTCCTGGCGGAGGGGAACCACCCAGGTGTTATTATGGCCTCTGGGTGGGAGTCGTGTCGTCCAAGAGTATTGGTGCCGCTCGCACCGACGCGTGAGCGCTGTAAAGGGGAATTCTCCCCCGAACCACAGAATAGGGAACCCGGAATGGACTATTATGGACATGGACAGTATTGGACAGTGGAGCCTGAGCCACAGAGGGGTGAACTGCTTACGAGAGATCCGCGAGTTCAAACGGTCCGGGTGGCTGGAAGACGTTCCCGTTGACCACGTTCGAGTTTGTGTATTTATTGTATTCACCATTCACCTTGTGCGAAATAAATCAGTGTTGTAACGTACTCGAGGATTTTCGTTGTCGACCCACGCCCTGATACGGTTTCTATTCGGTCTTTCACGCTGCCGATCAACTGAGACCTCGTCAATATTTACAGTATACCTACTGAGGCTAGTTTTCATTTTTATTTCGTAAAAAATAACCTAAATACCAAATATTGGGTCTGTTTATATTATATTTATACATATTACAAAAGCCAGGAAGAAAGTGTCGCCATAACAAACATTTGTTTTGCCTCGGGATGATAATTTCCGCTAAAAATGGATTCGTTAAATTCCAACAGATTTAATTTCTAACAAACCCTTAATTATTATGTGTGGCTAACACATTTTCAAGAAAGTGAAACAATTAAAGTGGACAAATGTGTTGTGGGAGGAAAATACCTATAGAGAATATCACCTAAGCTAAAGGAAGGTGATGTCCCAACAATTTTTGAGAAGTGCCAAAATATTGTGAGTGCAGTGCCGTTTAACTCTCAGCCTAAAACAGCTGAGGCAGGTTGAAAATTTTGAAAAACAATTAGAGAAAGCTTGGATGCACAAAACCAATAATGTAATAGATGAAAGAAAACTTGCCAAATTGTTACGAAATTTGTTTTTTCTACTTGTGTCCGAAAATGCCTTTCATTATATAGGACTAAGTTGGTCACGTGACTAGGCGATTATGCGTTAGCGCCGTGGCCTGTCTTTATCGTTGGCCTCGAGATTACTGTAAATGACGTGGTATATAAATAATAATTATTCTCACCCTCCCAATACTCCAAAATAGGAGTAGGCATTTACCCCAAAAGGAAACAAATGCTTGTGCGGGAGAGGGGTGGCAGTTATTATTATTTCGTCTTTCTTGCCATTCACTGGTAGGGTCCACTTTCCGCTACAGATAAAGACAAGCGCATGCAATCTGCCCCGACCCCTGAGGCGAACCAAGGTTGATCGAAGGCAGAAAAACGTGTAGTCCAAATAGTTCGCAATGCTTCGAACATCGCCACCGCTCCAAGATTGATCTTTTCGAATATTTTAACTAACAATTATTTGTTTACTATAGTATATCCAAAAAAGTTATATCCTCAGTAAACTAAACGAAAACAATCCGTTAAAGAGCTTTTAGCTTTTTGTCATGAAAATGAATAAGGACGACATTGTTATGTCTTGTTCCCTCTAATAACAATATTCTTTAAAATAGGGTTTTTAGGTGCTGGGCAATAGTCTTGAGTGAGGTGCGCGACCTCTAAGTGAATTTTCTAGCATTTGCCAATTTGAACTAAAAATATCTTAAATTAATTTAAATAATGATAATAATGATGATAAGTTGTGGATGGAATTAGATGAAATATACAATGTGATTGATTTTATTAAAATGACTAAAAGCATGGTTAGTCGTCTTGGAGTATATAGCGTAGGCGACGATGTGGTAGCCTCCTATTTAGGTCGTAAATGCAAGTGTCTGTAAGGAGCTGATTCGGATGATTAGGGATTGTAGTGTCGTAGACCTTTTGGGTATGTGTTCTAATAAAGTCTTTGATCAGAGGTACATTCATATCGCGATGTATGGTGGAGTTCGAGACGTACCACTCCGCCCCGCTAACGAGTCTAAGGCATTTGTTTTAGCACAAGGAAAAAATAAATTCCATTTTTTCTAATCCACTTTACCTGAATAGATTACCTGTTCATTACTTGTGGGTCGACTAAAACCACTATTATCAAAGTCTAGAGAATACTACTAGACTTTGCTATTATATTAAAATGTTACAGGACAGTCCGCCTGTAACCATTATAATATATAGTCACTTGTGCATAGTTTCATTCATTTACTGACCAACTTTATTACTTCTTGCCAAAAATACGAACCACATTACTTGATTAACATGCCTAGATAACAAAATAGTATTCCACTTTTACTTACTTCGAAATTTCACAGAAACATCACACGATGATTGCTGAGTCATGGTAGTTTGTTTCAGCTGATTTACCTAAGTTGTATGACTAAATTTTACTTTAATATCATTTCTTGGTATTTGGTACAAATTTTTAATGTTTATTTCTAGAATTTTTCGTCACTCGATTCTGCATGCCACTGACAGTTGCTCGGAACTGCAAGGGACTTGGTAGTCAGGTTTATGTTTGATGGTTCTAGTTCGGAACCTCAGACTAAAGATAATATAGACTCTCCTTTCTTATGGCATTGTAATCAACCAGCATATACAATACGGAAACAAAACATTCCTTGTGATAGTGGAGCAGCTGGTTGGACAAAGCCCACCAGTAGCGTATGCAAAAAAATAGTTTTATGGTTAAAGAAATAAATAAAACTAGGAAAATTTATATCATTGGGGCCTAGGTATTTATGGTTTATTAATTTGAATGAATTTTTAACTCTGGCAATACCGATTCTGAGGTGGAATTCATGTAAAAATCACAAGAAATTACAACAATGCGTAAGGCAGTTTCCTTCCTTGGAGGTGCAACGCCTCTGAACTCATTGTAACTGACTTCACTTACCTGTGAAAGGTTATGCGATTCTGTAAATTACTCATACCACACACAAAGCACTTTATGTACCTATTCCCTTTTTAATGTCCCTTGTATAGTTCAACGTAATAAACAATCTATCGATCACAGAAAACGACACAAACGGAAGAATTCGCACGAAACTGTATCTGAAACGCCACGACAAAGACGCACATGGCTAAACAAACACCGGCTACAACGTGGCGGCGGCGATAGCGGCATTGCCGAATTGTGCGATTCAGCGCAATTTACAACTTTTCGTTATGTTTTTTCACAAAATATATAAAACAAAGTATAATCTTACCAACTTATTTTTATTTAAATATCCCATTATTATGTAACGTAATCAAAATTGCAACGTAGGGAAGCTACGTCTTCTTCTCCATTATATTCTAATATGTTTTTAAATGTACCAATGAATTCTATATAGAGTAAGTGGCAATACAACAAAGTTTTGTATTGGTAAACATAGAAATGTTGGCCACAAAGTTTTGTATTTGAAGTTTCGTCTATATTTTCTTTAGTCTGAGTTCGGAATTTTGTCTTGAATCATTGAAATACAATCACGTATAAATATTTTGAAAATTTACCATAGTTTTATCTCGGTAACCAACAAATATTCGTGGTTATTTTTTCTTGATTAAGTCTTTTTCGCATTATGAAAACGAGTTACATTATAATGCTAAAAATATAACCGAAGGTAATGATTATTTTCTCTTGGCCCGCTAAACTCATAACAATACGATTTTATAGTTTTTCATAATCTAGGTACTTAAACACCTTTGATTGCCCTGTGATACTTCGACGAGCATATAGACAAAGCTACACATAGACTGTCAGAACCATTATTTTCATTTCCGCACGCTCCACCAAATATTTTGCATAAAATTTTATATAAAAACTAATAACTAAATTTAAATACCAATACCTCAACTTATTATCGAATCTTAAGAAATGCAAGACATTACAATAATTCATCTGTTTTAATTTGTTTTCTCTTCAAAATTAAGGTTTGAAAGCTGGTGTAGCAGGATTTTTTGCGGGCGGTTTCAACAATGCTTTTGACTATCTATGGCTCCTTTAATCTATGCACTATGTACATTGATAATGTACCGGATTTTAACAATAACGGTCCAAACGCGTTTCTTTGGTTACCACCTCTATTGTAGCTTTCGCAAGTAAACTTGTCAGGCACTAGCACTGACCAAGAGTATTTCTCAGCTTCAAAATTCGCACATAAATCGCGTTTTAACCTTTTACCCCAGAAAAGGACGAATCAGAAGTGGCACTTGCTTTCGGCGCCTTTGATGTCGCGGTTCCAATTTCCCCTCTCGCGCATAGGAAATGAACTCTCCGCCGTTGACATCTGCGCATTGGCCACGCCCACCGTATTTTGTACAGAGTAGAACTTGCCCATTGCGTTGGCACGATCAGGTCCGGGCTATAGAAAATTTTGTGTTTTATATAGCAAAATTAATTTTTAGAATAGTAAAGTTTTTTTCTGGGATTAGATCTAGTTCAATTTGAATCTCCAGAAGTGATTTTAAGTAGGTATTTTACTGACGAAAAAAAATAAATATTAATATTTTACTAAAGAGAAAAATACATTTTTTTATTGTACATGGAAATTTCACAATATTTCCTCTTTATTATTTTATACTTACCTATATTAATTAGAAACAACTATGATTTAGGTTCAAGTGAACTATTCTACTTGGGTGGTTGAAATATTACAATATTTCAATCGACTTGCGTCCAAACTCATAGCTTGGCAATTAATTTGTTTTTTTTATATAGATCCATAACAATTATTATTTGCAAAATTGGTTGACCTTCGTATCACTGGTAGTAAAAAAAGGTTATTTATCAAAAATGTTTATTACTAAAATCTATAAAAAAAATTCAAAAACAATAGCACATATAAAATATAATACCTATAAATACAAAAGATATTATAAACTACTTACGTACATATTATGCACATGCACACTATACATTATCAACTTAGCCTAATTTTTAAAAATAATGACCCCTGGCAGCACTTATAAATGTAAATTTCGAAGTTTATAATTTTTATTAGTTTTATTAGAAACGATATCACGATTTAAAAATTTTAAAGAATAGATTCCAAATCTTACATAAAGGGATAATAAATAGGCATGATTAAAACTAGGGCATGGATGTTGACATGAAATGTTTTGCAGCTTATTTTTTAATTTCACACAAACATTTTCTTCTAAAGCAAACTTTGGAAAGAGGGTACAAAAATTAACTTCGAGAGTTTTAATATAATTTAGGAAATTATCAGGAGGTGAAAATAAATGTCCAAAGGTTTCGTTACCACTTGATTTGTATGCTTTAAAATAAGTAAACAAATCAGTATCCCCTAATGTATGACGTTTACAATATTTAATACAAACCTCACATGAATGTTGTTCCAAGCACTTTCTTAATAAATATCCATAAACATATGATGTACTATTTGATTCATGTAGTTCGAAATCAATATAATCTGGTGCCACCGAACTTAAATCAGAAAAAAATAGATCTTGTATTTCCCACAACAACTTTGTTGTAAATTTGTGTATGTTCGGTGGTTACGTATGACAATAATGAATCAAAATCCTCAATACAATTAGCCCCATCCGCGTGTTGGAAATAATTTAAACAAAATGATTTTTTGAAAGCCCTTTCGCATTGGATGGGGGTTGGATTCAAGCAATTTCCCCCTTGCTGCCTAATAGTGCCGAAAAATTTTTCGAGACAATCTTGATTTAAGCGTCGAGTGTATAAGGAACTAAACTCTAAACAATGAAATTTTTCCCAAAGACCTAAAAATGAATTTATTGTGATTTGCCACCCTTTCAAAAATTTAACTTTATTGGTTACCTCTGTATTTTGTTTTAAAATCTTAATATTCTCAAAATATGTAAACATTTCCTTTAAAAAATCGACTTGGTAATCTGCTCCTTTGAGCAGAAAAGTCTATTGTATTTCTTACCGCCTGATATTTTTGAGGAATTTAAGATATCAAATAACTTATCAATTTTTTTTACAAATGACACTGTAGCGTTTGCCGAAGGGGGGAATTGTCCGAATTCAATAAAGGAATTAAGTGCCGCAGCTACCATTGCGCTGAAAACTTTGACGGCTAAACTAACCTTCAGTTTTTTAAAAGGATTCTAATTAATGTGTTCATCTGTAAATTTTGGACACAGCCGAAGAGCCAAACGCTTATGTTTTGTTTATTATAAATTTGGTCAATACCTATACGTTTTATTTGTACATCCTTCAGAGGTTTCGAATGTGTAATTGAAAAAATTATTTCGTGTTGATTTTAAGAGATGCGGCACATCAAAAATATAAAATATTTTTTCGCTATCGACATAAAAATGTGAAGAGTTTGGAGAGATACCAACTGATTTTGAAAATTGTACAAAATTTGATCCTTGATCAGACACTAACGCACTTACTAGTAATCCTACAGATTTAAGTTTCCTTATTGCTTCAAAAATAATAAATTTTAATTCCTCCCCTGAACAAGTATCAATAAAGAAATAAGCAACTGGTTGCTTCCACTTAGCAAATATTGCTCTAGCCATAATAGCTAAAACATATTTAGCAGGAGCATATATTTTTTCCTTCAATGTATTATGAAAGCCAACAATGGTATCGGAATATCTATTGTAAAATAAAAACATTTTTAATGACATTTCGTCAATACAAAGAATGCACTGTTTTGAAGAACCCTCTAAATTTGTAGCTTTTGATTTAATAACCTCAAAAATGAAACTGTTAAGACCTGCAGTTATATGCCATTTGCTAGTTATTCTTTGAAGAGTGCTTTTAGATGGCAAATAAAGTGGTTTCATTAAAAATCTATAAGCATTTGGGCTTAGAAAATAAATTGTTAAGGAAAATTGTTTCATATCTGAAGAGTAACGATATCCCTGTGGATCTTTTTTGGGATTTTCTAAATAATGCCTTACAAATAGTAGCATTGAAGCAGACAGTTTTTTCTCACAAATGGCAAGAAATTGTTCGTCATTTATTTCAGTGTCGGCACTGTCGACAGCTTGCTCCAACTTCGGATGCCACTTTCTTTGGAGTTTTTTTATTTGTAACTTTAATGAATGCTTTCTCGGACTATGTGCACTCAAACTAAGAGAAGTTTGTTGACTAGCATCTAAAAATAGAATTATTCAATAACAAAATAAGTAATACAAAAAATTACAATATATGTACACACACCCAAACTTATAATATGGAATCACTTAATATTTATTACAATTTATATTGTCGGGTTTTTCACATTTAACTGTTTTTGTTAGTAAACACTTTTGACTTTCCATGGCATATAATTTTTTTGACAAAAAAAATTATCGCAAATAATGCGTGATGTCATATAAGTTTGGGTGTGTATACTATAATAACAGTTTGTGAATATATATCATTACCTTTTGATGCAACTGAAAATTCGGTAATGCTGTGGAGATCGCCTATAGGTGACTGTGACAGATGGGGTGTACTTGGTTGATACAAAGGTTGAGCGATCGAGACTGGTTGATCAAGTTCTCGTTGAGGTTCTAACAAAGTCAAATTGCTGCATACAGACACAAAAGGACTCTGTGAAGAAGCCTCATCGATATAACCTAGTAAAAAAAATTAAATGCTGCAAAATTACAAGTATCAGCAAAAAATACATATTATTATCTAATAATGAAGGGGTAATTATGGGGTCAAAATGTCAAGAAAATCGGGCCGTGTATACACTAATTTCCATAAATACCAATGAAGGTACTTACATGATGAGAACACAGTTGGTATTGCTGTTTTCTTTAGCCCAGACTTCGACTGGTTTGCAAACATACTATTTTCAAAGTGCATTGAACAAACTTTATAATTAATAAAAAGCTGTGTGGGTGTTTTTTCTAACAAATCCTGCCTTCCACACTTTCTCGTCCATGCATAACACCTTGAAAAAAAATTAAAAACCATAGTTAGGTAGGTATTATCAGTAGGAAACCATTTGTGGGTTTTCTGGGGTAGGTAATACTCCAGTAAAAGGGGTAGTACCTACGTAGGACATAAAATTTATAATACCTAAGGATATAATAATGTGGTAACAAGGTAGGGACAAACTACACATAGGTACCTACCTGTTTTCATCAGCAGGTATTTTGAAAAAACTTATCCCAACATTCCTCGTGTTGTTAGAACATCCACGAACACAGCAATAATTGCGGGGCCATTTCGTCACAAAACCTAAGCACAAAGTGGGTTTTCTGGGGCACAATGCACTAGTGTAAATACAGCAACAAAGTATTCGAAGTAACAACACAAGCAGTCAAGTTGAGCTGAATACATATTGTACACCTTATCTGGTCCCTGTTTTGGATACTTTTATCACAGTCATGATAATAATACTGGGCTTTTTTACTTAGAAATTGGTAATCGTTTTTCGTTTTATTGTTTACGTTTTATAAGGAGTTTAACCTCAATTGAACATACTGACGCTGTCTGGCGTCTGGCGTTAGGCGGCGCGTCAGTCGTAGGCCACGAACGACGTTGCCGGACTTCGTCAGCTTTTATGCCTGACAATTTCCTTAAATTCATTTAGCTATTTTTATCGCCTTCAATTTAATATCAACCAAAATACTATCAAGGACTAACATTTTTATAAGTAAATTATCAACGATTTCATTTTATACTAAATTCATTTGCATTATATTTTTGTGGGTTGCCTTGGTTACCAGCTCCCGACTGGACGATCTGGCAGTACCGCAAGAACGGAATCTGTGGCGCCGCGCCGCGCTGTTGTCAAGCATTCCGTTTTCATAATCAAGTCCAAGAAAACAGGGGTCAGGTTGTGGGTTTTCTGGGCTCAGATAAATAGAATAAATGGTTCGTAAAACATTATAATTTTACTACCGGCACACATTAGATAATATTAATTGCTTTCATATTAATTTTATTGGTATACCTACCCAAAATGAATAAATGATAGTGAAAAATATGTTGACATGTTTTAACCTTTCTAAGGATCTGGCGGCCTAGCAATACTCTCCGTCCCCACCACCTCATAAAAATACCCCTCTGCCCTCTTAAATTAGCCAAGTGCCACTTCTGATTCGTCCTTTTCTGGGCTTTTACTTACTTCCGGGCCCAATTTCTTATATACTCAAATGGAAGACTGGAGACTACTCTGGATTATTCCTGGCCAATGATATATGCACAAATCATAAAGTTCTAGCAAATTTCTAGCGAATCTTTGGAAGCTCTAATACATGGACAGCAATGAAAACTAAAAGAAAATGGGGCCCTGGGGGCCTCAGGCCAACAAAGCTGTAACGGAAAATGCCTCCAAACCAATCGTAGAATTTATAAAACTTTAAATAGAATACCAAAACCTAAAATATCAGCGAAATCTTTGAGTAGGTTAGAAAACAGTGCAAATGTGCTCATTAAAAGCTGATATAGGTAGCAACTTTGGAGGCATTTTTCGTTACAATAATAATTAGGTATTTTGTTGTGTGTTTAAAACTATATGATTCCACAAACAAAAACAAAAATTGTAGGTATGTAATGTGGCTAAATTTGGTCAATTTTCTCCTAAGAGTTTTATTTATAATTCAACCAAAAAAATAACGTTATTTAATTTCGTAGTCTGCACTAGACTTTGTTTTTTCTATCACCGCCACTCTTAATTTTAGACTAGGATATACGTGACTCTAATTTTTTTCTAGTCCAAATTTCTGGGGATTCCTTTATTACCAATTAGTGTTACGTGTAATAAAAGTTATGGTAATAAAATTTCACCAGAAACAAACTGATTTGTGCTTAGCCCCGCCTAGTTAGTCAAGTTTATGACTAGCTCTCATTACTATTCGGTGAAAACTCCGACCCCCTATTATTTCCCTAATTTTTGCAGATAGAAAAAAAGTTTTATACACAAGTTGCAAGGTAAGTATCGGGATTTAGGACAGTGTTACTTCCTTCTTGATACCCGACGCTGAACGAAAGGGGACAATACACTCTGCTTCTTAGTAAATAGAAGTAACTTCTCAAGCCCTCCAACAGCGGAAATACTGTATACTGAAAAAAAATCAGGTGCGTCAATAATTTTTTGCACTGCAGGGTCCCTCATTTTAGCGACTAAAGTGCCACTTTTAATCCCGAGAGTGAAGATCACTCGAGGGTACACATAACTCTTCTTTGAAGAGCTCTCTGGAGTTGTGAGATGTAATACCAGCCCAATATTTCACTTCGTAGATCAGGGAAAATATAGATCGTCCGAAATGAAGTTATGCTGAGCAGAACACAATAATTAAACAAATATTGGACGCCAATTTGTAGCTAATTTCATATAGTTATCCGTTTGTATTTCCCGGCCAATCATTCCAAAATTATTTCATTTATGCCGAAGTCCGGAGCTCACAGTAACTCGATTTCCCGATTGATTTTATTTCTCAAGATTTATTTTCATTAGGTATTTAAAAGGCGTATCGCATACTAAAAGTTTAAAGATAATCAATTAGTTATTGTGTTGATCGTATCACCTATTGGTAATAATGTCCGAGACATATAAAGTTAAGATTCTGATGAGAAAATGTTCCTTCCAGTGAATGATGGGCAATTTCTCCCTCATTTATCCTTTGTAGTCATTCCATTCAAAGTAGCTATAATTCATGGCCCTAATAAATACGGATTTTAATTAAGTGTTTGTATTTCTAAACAAAGATGAAATGTTTCATTCCCTTCAAATTAACTGCCGGAAATTGCCGAGCCTACTGGGGGCAGGCGGGACCTACAAATTCCGGCATCCTTAATATTTCTCTCCGAATCCCTTCTTATATATCTACTTAAGACTCCGATTTTCGAGAAGCGAACACACAATATCTGATAAGGAAATAAGTTTTTAAGCAATAAATGACAAAAACAGGCAGGGCCAGGATCAGACGCACCCTAAAAAATTACCCAAGTGCTTAAAATATCAATGATACTTTTATACCTTGGTGAAATAGAGAAATGGTGAGGCTATGCATTTTAGTGTATTGATGTATTATATTAGTCCCCGTTGTATAGTTTCGGTATTGACTTTACTACTTTACTAGTACCACGCAGCGATTTATCTTTTTGGTGAGACGCTAAACTTTGTTTCCTATATTCATTGTAACAACAATGTTCTCCGCATTGGAGGAATCAATTACAATAATTATTTATTGGGTGTTAGTTAATTGGTTAATAGGGTAACAGGCTAACTCATTTTATATCGCGGATTTATAATCAATTGCGAAATATTATGGCCCAAATGATCTGTTTTTGGCAGATTACTAACTAATAATATCCACTTCCGTGTTGCTTTAGGGATGACGAATGTCATGTTAGGTCTATATCTCCTCCACAACGTTGGTCTGTCTGTCTTCAAATTGGGAGAAGATATGGATCAAAAGATTTACGCGAAACCTAACGTCGTCACGTGATTATTTTTAGGTCAGTTAACACGAGAATATATTTATCTGAAACGTACACAACTTGCAACCACTCGTTATATTATCAACACGTAAATAATTTTGCAGGTCTCGAAAAACGTTTTTTTAATTATATCCTACACGAAAATGCGCACAAACAAATTAGTGGCCGCTGTATCTCTCGAGGGCAAGGTACGTGAGTGCTTGCATGTTAGACATTGCACGGGAGTGTGTCAAATTGTGAGAGATATCGCCAGTAGTCCGTCTGTCCTCCTGGTCCATCTCTCCTGCATTTACCCCTTGGATTGTACTGCTTTCTGTTGAATGAGTTATTATTCCTTATCTTTTAAAAACGTTTTTGTATTCTTAAAAATATATATGCAGGGTGAGTTTTTTTCGATGCCCACTATGGGGATCTCGGAAACTAGCAGAGCTAGAACAAAGATTAAATAGGGAAATAATTGCAGTTTTGAATGCTCAATCTAATGCCCCTTTTGGATTTTTAAAAAAGTTCATGGCTCACTAGATATCTTGAAAAGAGTGATTTTTTGCTATTTCATCAGATCTCTGTAGCTCCGTTATTTCTGATTATACAGAAAAACTGTAGAGACAAAAATTGTAGATAATTTTGAGTAATTACAAGAAAAGGTGATAATGGGCAAACACTCAAAGTTGACAAAAAGAAAAAAACTAGTAACCGCATACACGTGTTTCATGCTATTTGGCAATCATCAGTACGGTGTAACATTAACCAAATCAAAAGATAGGCATGATTTGGGAAGCAACAAATGAAGTCTCCGTGGCGATGTTAGTACAAGCCCCAGAATAGGGGATGTGCTGACTGAAGCTGCAAATGTGCTGTTGGCTCCTGCCTGGACTTCATTTGTTGCTTCCCAAATCATGCCTATCTTTTGATTTGGTTAATGTTACACCGTACTGATGATTGCCAAATAGCATGAAACACGTGTATGCGGTTACTAGTTTTTTTTCTTTTTTTTTTAACTTTGAGTGTTTGCCCATTATCACCTTTTCTTGTAATTATTACATTTACACTCGCTAATCTTACATCCTTATTGTCATTATATCTTGGGTTATGAAGATTTCCACGCAGGTCGCTTTAGCAGCCTCCGTGGCGATGTTAGTACAAGCCCCAGAATAGGGGATGTGCTGACTGAAGCTGCAAATGTGCTGTTGGCTCCTGCCTGGACTTCATTTGTTGCTTCCCAAATCATGCCTATCTTTTGATTTGGTTAATGTTACACCGTACTGATGATTGCCAAATAGCATGAAACACGTGTATGCGGTTACTAGTTTTTTTTTTCTTTTTGTTAACTTTGAGTGTTTGCCCATTATCACCTTTTCTTGTAATTATTACATTTACACTCGCTAATCTTACATCCTTATTGATAATTTTGAGCTTAATAAGATAATCTTATCCAATTTTTTATGTTGTTTGTGATTTTTGAGATATGACATAAACTTGTGTTTTTTAAATGTAAATCATAGTTGGCTGTAGCCATTTTTTGAGCTTTCCAAATATATAATACTCGGCATAGTTATTATAAAAAATAAAAGAGCTATGACTAATTTTCTGATTTTTTTTGTAAATGTTCACATAGTCAGCCATGGAATATTTTCATAATTACGTTCTATTTTATAATTAGACATACTTCAAACTTTCTAATATTTTGTTTTTAGCTGGTAACAAAATGTATCAAAATAAAACAAAAATTAAAAAACTCAAATTCAAATTATTGTTATTTTAAAAGGTCACCTTTTAAAATAAAAAAGGTGTTCAAACAATCCACCATTATTATTTATGCAAATATTGCATCTTTTTAAAACTGAATTTGTCGCCTTTCTTAGAGAGCGCCTGTCAATACTGGCAATTGCTTCTAAAACAGCTGCTCTTAATTCAATAATTGTCTCATACTTTATTTTGTACTGTTCCCCACAAAAGGAATTCCAAAACAGACAAATCGGGGGATCGGGGCTGCAAGGAAATAGGTCTATTTCCAACTATTTGGATAGAGCTGATTTAGGTAATTTCTTACGGGCAAATAATTATGTGGTGGATAATTTTTATTTTATTTTGTTACATTTTGTTACCAGCTAAAAATAAAATATTTGAAAGTTTGAAGTATGTCTAATTATAAAATAGAACGTAATAATTACGTTCTATTTTATAATTAGACATAATTATGAAAATATTCCATGGCTGACTACGTGAAAATTAAAAAAAAAAAATCAGAAAATTAGCCATACCTAGCTCTTTTATTTTTTATAATAACCATGCCGAGTATTATATCTTTGGAAAGCTCAGAAAATGGCCGATTTTATAAGGCCACAGCCAATTATGATTTACATTAAAAAAAAACACAAGTTTATGTCATATCTCAAAAATCACAAACAACATAAAAAATTGGATCAGATTATCTTATTAAGCCCAAAATTATCTACAATTTTTGTCTCTACAGTTTTTCTGTATAATCAGAAATAACGGAGCTACAGAGATCCGATGAAATAGCTAAAAACCACTCTTTCAAAAATATCTAGTGAGCCATGAACTTTTTAAAAAATCCAAAAGAGACATTAGATTGAGCATTCAGAACTGCAATTCTTTCCCCATTTAACCTTCGTTCTAGCTCTGCTAGTTTTCGAGATACCCCTAGTGAGCATCGAAAAAAACTCACCCTGTATATTCAACTTTTAATGCCAATGGATATTGTATTGTCAAAGCTCTAATAAAAATGTATTATAAAATATGTGAGACGGAAATTGTAAAAACAACTCAAAGATGCGCGCCACTGCAGAAACGGAAACGTCATCCCGCCAGATACAGACTGTACCGGTCGAGCGTTAGTTAAGCCAAAATTTGCTCCTTCCTGGGGTTCTTTATTCGAAAATAAAAAGTGAAGATCAAACCACAAACAAAGACAAATAAGCAACAATTCACAATTTTGACAATTACAAAAATAGAATAATGCACAATGATAATAGTTATTTATGTACCAAGGCATTGAAGTTCAACTTTTTATGACTCGTGTGAAGTATGACAAGGCACAGCGCTTTCCAACAGAAAAACCAAACTTCTGCTTGTTGTGCAGCCTCCATGACAAATCGATTGATATTCAAACCTACCTAAATATTTTTACTGAAAGATTGCGCTGCTATATAGGTAACAATTTCGCAATGTGTACGAAAAGTTAAATGCGCCTTTATTGACCGGGTTTCTAATATTTGGTCATGTTTGATGGGCCACGGCTCCGCGTCTGACGTTCGATGTTTACATCTCGCCAAGGCCTACTTATTGAAAAAAACGTACAATAATGGGCTAGGTACTTCAGTGCCGATTTCTGAGCTTTTTGACGAATTTGACGATTTTGAAACACTTCACTGCCGATTTCAAGAAATAATATATTACGTAATATCATAACTTTGCTTCAAAAAAATTATGGATAATATTTATTAAAATCGCTGAGAAAACCAGTTTATATTGACCACAAGAAACAGATGTCCACCAACCACCAACTGTAATAGACAGATATTAGGTTGATTTCCGCTTAGAAATATCATCGTTTCCTTATGAGATTTAGTATTATTTGTACCTGCATTTCGTTTTATAAAATTGTTATCCTTTTTAAACCATAATTCTCCTAATTTCTCCTTTTGAATCTAAATTGGTTTTTTATTATTTCTTTATTTAAAAAAGGACATTCTTTCATAAACCTTGAATTGAGGTCGTACACCATATCTCTAGTCTCTTATTTTTTACTTTGTCCCTATACACATATTTCGTTAGATCTGTGGAATTCCTAGTACTTATAACAAGATGGATCACTTGCAGAAAAATTACGAGTCAATACGCCGTAAAGAGCATAACAGAAATTACAAAAACCATCGAAAATGAAATGTAAAATTATTCTAGAATCTTATTCCCGCTGATTATAGAACAATAAACTAAATCAGATTTTGTGATTATTGCACGTTACAAATCGTTAATTTTTAAACTTTAGAGAATAAAATAACAAAAAATCAATTTTTTTCAACCCCAACCAGGCCTACTAACATAATTATTTAGAGTGAAGACCCTCTCCACCTAATCATCCACAAAGCTTAGATTCTAGTGGCGATGTTTTATGATCACGTGGTTGCTTAACCTCATCTAAATAAACGAACTATAATTATTTCTTTTGCATTTTAACAAAATCCGTAGCGTGCCAAGGACTTGAACTCGTAATATAATTATTGCTCTGCTAGTTATCCCAAGGCCACAAGAGAATCAATAATATTGCCATTGTAAACAACATCGTAGAATAATTTATGCAGACGAAACGTTAAACTTCCATGTTGTGTAATATAAATATAGCGTAGGTAAATTAGTATTGAACTGGAAAAATACAATATGTAATAAAATATTTCTAGATTCGGAGAATAATAAGGTAATAACATTAGGAAGGATGTGGAGAATTACCTATCGAACTCGCATTAAAGCAGTATAAATTACAGAAATCATTACCATGGGATAACATTCGTCATATAGACATAGTTATTTGACGCACTAGCTAAGCTATAAGAATTTCAATGTTTGCTGTTATTTCATAATAGCTTTTAATGGGCTTACAAAAGGGAAAACTCTAAAATAATATTTCATTGTACAGGGTGGTCCAATTGAAACGCTAACTCACTGTTCTACTTTTGTATATAGAAAACTAAAACAAAAACTATAGGTTGATGTAGAATTGCCCGAGAAAAATGAAAATCTGTTCCAATATTTTAACTTTCGCTTGCATGTTTCTGAAGCTGATGAAGTGATAGGAACAAAATTCCAATGCAAGTGTATTGTGTCCTGACCAGCGACGGGCGACATAGGGGAGAGTTAATATAAAAAAATTACCAATTCGCTGCGAATACGTGTAATCGAAGTGGCGTGTTTTATTCTTACCACAATTCAAAGTTCGATTTAGGAGAAATTTAAAAGCACTCTATTCATTGTCTTTTCGTAACAAACCCAGTAACTAACAATTTGAAATGATTTAGCGCTCCTGGATGTGCAGAGTTTTTCCTGTGCGTACTGCTCATATTTTATCACCTGGCGCCACGAAACTTCATATTATTATAGCCCATAAGACCCCCTGCGGTATTTTATTATTCTCGAAATCTGTTTTTAGCTCCAATGTAAAGTAATATTATGAAGTGTTCGATATCTGTACAAAAGCTATTGACTTTTTGACACTCTAAATAATACTACCTACCTACCTCATACTAGTTTAGATTAGTGTTCTGTTCTAATAAATTATATACTGAGGTCAAAAGCAGCATTCTATATATTTTTATTTCACTCACCATTTTTTTATTGTCAGTTGTACACCAAACCAGTTAACGGTTAAAAGGGGTACTAAGTAATAAAATCATTTTTGTAATGTTTGAAATCATGATTTATAAATAGGTCAACTTCATGAAAAATCTGACAACGACGCCTATATTTTCAGCTTTTTTACGCATTCTTTCTGTTATGCAAGATGCGCCAGGCGGCCTATAAGTCTTAACTGTTTGCAGAAAGTAAAACTTTCAAACACTATTAGGTTCCTAAGGAATTGTAAAATGTAACACGGCAATTAACGTAGGCGTTAACCTAGTATACATTGCATACGAGAATAATAATATATTAATGAATAATATCATTATTAAACAAATATTCAATCACACTCAAAATTATTAGGCTGATGAATATGATTATTTCAATTCATGATTTCCATAATAAATAAGTCCGGTATCCGCTATGGTGTTAATATTCGACCGGTACGCCGTTATTTGCATATTAAAAATGACTCCAATGTGACACGAAACGGCAGGGCGAAATTAATCATTTCGTTTTGCTCTGTTTGGACTAGACGCTAATGTAGGGGAAACAAATAAATCTAACGGTGTTCCTTGTAATTTGCTTCGCACCCAAATTGCTTTTTGACTGGATTATGGAAATCACTTCTATTAGATTAGGTACATTCAGTGAAAGTAAGAGCCTTTTCTACCCTCTGATATACGTGGATATCTTTCTGCCACCATATTATTTTCTTTTAAACAAATACAATTTGTACTTTCAAATGAACTACAACAGTAGTTTTAATGACCTTTATAATTCAGAGCTTTAATATACGGTCTACAATGTCAATATTCCTATTAGTATACTAGTGCAAAACTCCTTAAAGTGGTTTCTGAAGCATATGCATATAATATTTCTCGCATTTTCACCAAAATAGGTTTAATATGTAAAAAAACGTCGGTTGGAGACAATCTGGTTAAAATTTAATATAACTAGAATATTTTCTTTAATTTGAAGCAGCTAGAGAAATAAATCGTGTCATCTTTGGTACTTTGATCTTCGCATTTCCTTTGAGACGGAAGCGTGTTAAGCGTCAAAAGGGAGGATATATAGGGAGTCTAGCTGAAGCCAGAAACAAATTCCTTTAAGTTTTGGCTTGTAGCAGCTATGCATCTAAAAGGACTCGGTTATTCGTTAGATACAATGGCGCTTCAATTATCTATACAATAGATTTCCTTTGAATGAGCAAGGCATCTATGTACATGCATATTTTAAAGGAATAGTAGCAAAATAATATTCAACTCTATTTAAGTAACTCAATAAACACTTGGAGTTTACTCTGGCAAAACAAAATAATTTTTAAATAGTTCCAGCTGGTTTCGAACTAATGGGTGCTTCAGAACAAGTGCTATTGTTAGAATGGCGATATTCTAAGTACCTACTCAGAAAATAGTATCCACAGATAAGGAGCTTATAATATGGCCCCATAAAAGTGGCCCACAGTTTCAAGTTTTGCCATAACTTTTGAACGGCTGGGATGATTTATTGTCGAACCTGAGTGAGTTCAAGTTAAAGGTATTTCTGCATTGCCCTATAGAGGGAAACACGCCGGTTACTTATTTTTTGAGTAGACTATAACTTCCCACCATGGGGGAAGTTATGAGATTGTGGCAAGCTTTTCTACGCCAATACGCTACTCTAGATTGATTTTGAAAGCCATTTCGATAGAAATCCTATTGAAACGGCTTCTAGACTTGCAGTCTATGTTTATTTTATTTTTCACTGTGTCTTTCTGGAAATACCTAGGACGTTTTTTTTAAGTGTATCAGTTTCCAGTGTGTTTGCGCCGCAGGAGATCTATATTAATACTTATGAATTTTTTTGTTATAATTTGAGTATTTGAATACTTAGACTTCTTCCCAGGGGAGTTATAAGTAATCAAGATGCAGCGCAGTTGATTTCCGCTAATGATTAGAAACCAACCACGCAGCGTTGTGCCTATACTTCTAATTGTTTCTGACTGCTCTGGATTCGTTCAAGATTGACGACGAAATTTGGTAACTCGGAGATAATGAAGTGTGAATTGATGATATACTATGCAACAGATACGCACCACGGACATAATTTGCATTGTTGCCAAACTGATATTTAAGTTAAAACAGTTTGTGGATTGAATGGAAAAGTCTTGTATTTATAGACGAATGGATACCTATTCTTTATATTTATCCAACAATCTCTTAAAATACATAATATTATTAGCTACTATAAATTCAATCTCTACCTCTATCACCTATCATTTTTTTAATTCCGTGTTTACCTGGCAACGTTGTCAACTAAAGGTGTTGCAAAATACGCAAAAAAAAAACAGCTGTGATACCCCTAACATGGAAAAGTTATGACGTCGTAAAATTTCACAGCTGATTTTTTTCAAAACAGATTTTCTCAGGATGGTTTAATAAAACTATTTAAAATCAACGGGTAACCTTATTGTTCGATAAAAATTTTTGGGTAATTTCGATGTCTGAAAGTTTGAAAGTTTGAATGGGTCTGAAAAAACACCCTGCCACTGAAAATTTTCTTATGTAAGAAATTGTCCAAGTGGACATAAAGAACACATACAAAGTCTCGGGCATGTACATATATATATATATAGTTTTATTAAACCATCCTGAGAAAATCTGTTTTGAAAAAAATCAGCTGTGAAATTTTACGACGTCATAACTTTTCCATGTTAGGGGTATCACAGCTGTTTTTTTTTGCGTATTTTGCAACACCTTTAGTTGACAACGTTGCCAGGTAAACACGGAATTAAAAAAATGATAGGTGATAGAGGTAGAGATTGAATTTATAGTAGCTAATAATATTATATATATATATATATATATATATGTAACATGTAAAAAATACCTCTCGCGCTATTTCCCAATGTCATAATTTCTCTCAGGATTTTTTGCACTATTACAGTGACAGTTGCACAAGGAAAAAGATCATTTAGTACCTTAGCTTGAATAAAAAATGTTCTTAGGTCTACTATATACCCAGAACGGTTAACAAGTCTAGAAACTCAAGCATTAGAATTTTCTTTAGCTCGAAAAAATAATTTTGACCAAATCATAGACAACTTTGCCAATATGAAGGCTCGAAAAGTCGACCTACTCTAAATCATAGCCGAAAGAGTAACCTAACCTACCTAAACACTGTCTAAATATGTAATGTAAATAAATAATCCTGCGGGATTCGGCCAAAAGTTATATATTAATTTTTTGTATATGTGTTGCTCATACAACGCGTTTCGGCATGTTTGCCATCATCAGGTATATAAAAGTTGTAAATATATATAAATGTCATTTATTTTGTAGGGCGAGATTTTATGCAAAAAGTGACATTTAAAAACATATTTGTTTTCTAATATATCTCAAAAAGATGTAAATACATCAATAAACAATTTAAAATTCTTTGGATGTTCTTGAAAACACGATTATTTTTATATGATAAAAGTTATTAAAAATATATCTGTGCATTGTGTTTTGTGTAGGTGGTAGTGGAGTGACTCCTTCAACAAAAATTAATATATAACTTTTGGTCGAATCCCAGGATTATTTATTTACAAAACAAGAACGACGAGGAAAGAAGAGAAAGAATTTTGTTTTCTATAAAAAAAAATTTAATTAAAAAATTTTTTATATGTAATGTGAGTAGAACGTAAATATTTGAATGAGACCAAAGTTTATTAAATTTATTTTTATTTTTCATGTTTTTTATTTATTTATTTTGTTTTCAACAATTTGTTGAGAGGCAGAAAAATCTATATTTGTTATATCAAATTTAAAATGTAAGTTCCTTTTATCTTTCTTAAGTCGGTTATGTTATGTGTTCCTTATATATTTGCAATAGAGGATAAAGACTGTTTGGTTATTTATTTTGTAGGTACACGTAATAAAAGTTCAAATTTCCATAGGGTTCCTTTGTTTTTGTAACACTTTTTTTGCTTGACGTATTTTTGAAAATGTGAACTTTGTATGTATACAATGTACATATTTGACACTATAAAAATGTTGAATCCTACATCACTTTGTATGTAAAATAAATGTAATATGCACTTTGGCGGTGGAGGGGCCCGTCGAGATGGTAGTACCGGGGCCCGTGCGAGCTCTGCACGGCCCTGGAAGAGACACAAGTATTGTACTTCTGCTAGGCACTACCGAAGGGTGAATCCGCAATGTAAACAGATCGGTTTCGGACATTGGGTCTTTCTCGAGGTTTGCGTACATCCAAGTTCGACCCACAGAAAAATGAGCTATGTTACCTAAGGGGGGGGGGGGGGTTAAATGAAGGAGGTTAGTGCGAGAGGGGCACAGCTAAAATTTGGGCTAAACAGGAAACATTCTTCCTAATGTGTTTTAAAAGCCGAGAAAATTAACCAAAAACCATCCTCGATCACTACATCCACAACAATAATTAATTATGGAAATAACGATTGACCTCATCTCAAAGTGATACTTGTGTAAGTATACGATGTTGCTGGCATATATTATGGGCCAAAACCCAGCTAATTGTTTTTTATTCTCACAGTGTCCAGTTTTATTTCAGAAGCGCCTATAAATCTCCTGGTAGTGGCTATCTTCCCTTTAGAAATGTTGAAGTTATTTTCGTCGATCTTATTTCTCTAGTTGCATGTTATCTATGTATATAGTTATTTTCAGTAGTTGTCATCATTTTGAGGGTACCAAGTACAGCGACTCAACCAGGGTTCGTTTAAAATTTAATCGCTACACAAATAAAAAAGCGCCCGAATGTCCTTCGACCACCGGAAAGGACGCTGGGAATTTCTCAAAGAATCAGGTTCAACTCACCATAAAGTGAGTTATGAACTTGGAGTTTAAGAATTCCTAAAAATGTGTTAAGGACGAAAGTTGTGTATTAGCCAAGTTTCAATATTTCTTTCGTTATTTGCAGTTTTCTCGTTTCGTATGTATACAAATGTAACTCAACTAAACACTTCCTCCAAAATATAACCTTCCCAACCTTATGGAAAATCCCAAACCAATAAATATACAGGGTGTAACTAAACGCATGGTCAAAAATGAAACCACGTATTCTTTGAGTCAAAATAAGGGCACTTCTTCCTATATTTTTTTTCTCCTACGGGCCATAGTTTTTTTATACAGAGCGTAGAAGTTTAGAGAAAAATACACATATTTCTTAGTATCTCTAGGAATATAGGAGATGTTGTCTTCAAACTTGGAGTGTCACATGAGCGGATGAGCTGTCAAACTCAAAGTTGATATGAAGGTTCTGAGGCCCCAAGTTGCGGAGATACAGGGTGTTACTAACATTAATTAGTTCAGAAAAATATGGATACCCTGTATAATCGCATTTTTAAAATTTGTTTTGACTGGTAAATCCAATGTTTAACAAAAAGTATCTCTTAGTATGTTTTCATATTCTCAGCCGTTTTTTAATTATTTTTGAAGAACGGCAATGCTGCTAATAAACAAGTCATTTCAAGAATAGCAATCTGTGGATGTCAATAATTAAACTTGGCATTATTTTAATCATTTGGCTGTCAATTTTGCACTTTAATATCAATATTTTGAAAAATGATATTTTCATTCGAAGAATTGACTGACATGCACTTTTTGCTATGGACTTGCCAATGGCAGTAATAAACATATTATGCGGAAACGCGTATTGAAAGAGACGGCTGTCATTTCGAACATTTAATAGTTTAATAATTTCCTAATAGCATTAAGTTTCTTTCATTATAGTTTTTGCTTTCGTATTTTGCTAAATAAAGTTTAATTGACAGCCACAGATTGCTATAGATTTATTATTAAAATGACTTGTTTATTGCAGCATTGCCGTTCTTTGAAAATAATTAAGGAACGGCTGCGAATATGAAAAAATACTAAGAGATACTTTTTGTTAACCATTGAAGTCACCACTCAAAACAATAGTAAAAAATGGGATTATACAGAGTATTCACATTTTTCGGAACTAATTAATTTCAATAACACTCTGTATCTCCGTAACTGGGGGCCTCAGAAGCTTCATATCAACCTTAAGTTTGACGGCTCATCCGCTCATGTACCACGCCAAGTTTGAAGAAAATATCTCGTACATTTCTAGAGATACTAAGAAATATGTGTATTGTTCTCTAAACTTCTAGGCTCTGTATAAAAAAACCTATGGCCCGTAGGAGAAAAAAATATATGAAGAAGTGCCCTTATTTTGACTCCAAGAACACGTGGTTTCATTTTTGACCATCCGTTTAGTTACACCCTGTATAATATGGTTCCGGAGGCTGCTGTCTGTTGCCTCGTCTGCCCACAGAATGGATACACAGAGTTTCTTGCATGAAACTTCCAAAGCATCTCCGAAGGGCGAGTCCGCAATGCAAATAAATCGGCTTCAGACAAAGTATGTTTCTTAAAGATTGAATAACTTCCAAGTTTGGTCCCTCATAGGGATAAGTTATGTTTCCCGAAGGGGGCATAGAGTCAACTTGAATGTTAGCGTTGAAGGGCACAGGCAAAAGGCATAGGTATAAATTATTAAGGATGAAATTTGTAAATATAGCGAGGTTTCAATGTGTCGATCGAGCTACAAAATATCTTTTTTGGTTTTGTATGTGCGATGGTATAAATGATTTGGAAATAGGGCGACACTATATGCCTATGATAATCTGTTTTTCCTAAGCTGTTTGGGCTTAACAAAATGGCACGGTACAAACCTTGTCCAACGCACGGAGAATATTACAGAAACTGAAGGGTAGTGCTGTCTATGCATACCTATAAGGCCTAATTTGAGTATGTATTATAAGTTTTAAAATTATTTTCTTAATATGCTGCTATGTTTCTTAAAAACAACTTTTTAGTGGCTGCTGTCTAAAATCCTAGTTAATTTTAGTAGGTACCTACCCAACCAAACAGAGTGCCTTCAAAATCCAATATTTCCGACCTTATAGAATTCTGGACCATTGAATGAAGCCTCGCCGGATGTTTGCAGTGTTGCCGCGGCTTCTTCGGCCAACAGAAAGGACAGAGCGGGTTTCTCAAAGGAAACTTTCGGGGCACCGCCGGCGGGCAAGTCCGCAATGTAAACAAATCGGCTTCGAACTTACGAGTTTGGCTCGCCATAAAATGAGTTATGTTGCCCCTGGGGGACGTCGAATGATAAAATGAACTTGAAGATTAGCGTGGGAGGGTAGGCGAGGCATACATTTATTACGGTTAAAATTTGTATATGAGAAACTTGTCAAGTAATTTAATGCTTACTTCTAAATTACTTGCTATAAATAAACCTTAAATGTCACAATTATTGAGCTAATATTGTCTATACAATAAAATAACATTGTGTCGGTCGTATATCAACATTTTTGGGACATGCTATAATAATACGTTGCCATACTAAACTTCCTGCGAACTACCAGAACAAAATACAATTAAACAGATTTCACAAACTAACTTAAAATAATGGACTTTCAAATGTTGCCGTATAAACCTGCATTCTGCGACATGCGTTCGTTAATTTTATTTGCTCTGTCAAAGTTGGACCGCCCCAATTGTTCATGAATTTCCGCAGGGGAATGGTATACAGTGATATTTGCGCAGATTTACGCTGACCAAAATAAGTTGGGCGATGGTGCACGAGTGACATATTTTAATTTAGCTAGTCAAACATTCGACGCAAACCCCATTGCAAGCATTCAGTTCAAATCAAATACGGACGTTGGCACTAAGTTAGCGGAGTTTGGAAAAATGTTGATGTGCTTGTTTATAAGGAAGTAGGCTTCTGCTTCATTCTTCTTTTGAAGCTATATCGTGCTAACAGGCAAAAGAAAGTAATCTTTTAGTCTAGTTTAGATTATTTTCAGTTCTGCTAAGGGAACGGCGAATATTTTTCTAAGAGTTAACTTGAGCTGAATTCAATATATCTATAATAATATAATCCAACCACTATATCGTTGGAATATTATATTATATTTGACCATCCACGTGATTGCAAAAATCAATCATGTATACAGGTTGTCCGGAAATTATGCATGAAATCTATGGGCCCTAAAGGTTTAATATGACATACTCTTTTATTATTTCAGAAAACTAACACTGCCAAGTTCCTGTTGTCTCATGTCGATAAACACAACCGTTTTTGCATAAAACTGCATTGAACTTAGGACGGCTTTTGTCCAGCAATGACTATTCCCGATTCCTAGCAAAGTAGGTAACATTGGAAATAAATAAACGTCTTGCCATTATTAATTATTAGATGCTGTTTAGCAACTATAACAATAATTTTCATAACAAAATAGTAATTTTTTGAAGCTTTTCAATTACCTATAACCTATAAACGAATAACAATATAATTATTATTTAAATAGAGAAATCCGTGATATACAATATTATTATGATATATACCGTACTTTCACCGTTTTGGTAGACATAGGGGAATAGGCCGCGTGTCGCTGCGAGTCCAG
The DNA here is from genome assembly GCA_963920635.1 of Pseudeuparius sepicola. Lineage (NCBI taxonomy): Eukaryota > Metazoa > Arthropoda > Insecta > Coleoptera > Anthribidae > Pseudeuparius > Pseudeuparius sepicola. The sequence goes on along the minus strand of OY987298.1, from coordinate 121,665,848 downwards.
CTAGGTTTGTCAGTCGTTGGCGGGGGGAGTACACAGTAGTCCCGCACCGCTTATCAGTCGAGTTTTGCGAGCAAAAAACACGCCCCGCCCCCCGCCAACGACTGACGAACCTAGCCGAATACACGGCGGCGCGCCGCCCAGCCATGGCAATGTCTACTAAAACGGTGAAAGTACCGTATAGAACGTGGAAACGCAGTGCAGGCAAGAGGATTGTATCGGGACGCACTTTCAAACAGACGAATACGACAATCCAAAATGTCCAGTATGCTTCACTGGAAATTGGGGTGCATAATAGCCACTTCTGGAGTGACAAAAATCCACATGTAACAATTGAACTCTCTTTTATAGACACATTTACGGTAAATCCGTGGGAGAATATTTAATTGGACCTCATTTTTTTCCAAGCTAACTTATTGGTGAAATCCATTTATATTTTTTAAGAACTGAATTGCCGCTTCTTTTAGAAGATGTATCATCACTAGTAAGACAATTAATGTGGCTGTTTCAAGATGGCTCACCGCCCCACTTTTCTCTTCAAATCAGAGAATATGCGAGCGAAATGTTTCCTAACCGATGGATGTGGGACTACTCAAACACCTGGTGTATCCAGCATCTATAAATAATGCCGAAGAACTTAGACAAAGAATAAGTGACTGCTGTGAAGTTATTATGGGAAAAGAGGGAATATTCTTTCGGGTTCGCCGCTTATTTTTAAGAAGGCATATTTTGTGTGTTGAAATAAGAGGTCAGCACCTTGAAAATCTGGTGTAAATAATCTAGATGTCTTGAATAATTTATGGTATTCACTATGTTCTTCCTTTTGGCTGGGTTAATACAATTATAAAAAAAATATTTGTTCTAAGAGAACAGTGTTATTTCCTGTTTACTTCTATTGTCATTCTTATCGACAATTTTTCCTAAGAGTAATTTGACAGTTGCTACCTGAACCTAATAATTAATAATGGCAAGACGTTTAGTTGTTTACAATGCCTACTTTGTTAGGCATCGGGAATACTAGGAACACTATGGTTGAGTTTGTCGACATGAGACAAGAGGATCTTTTTGTAAGATTTTTTACTGATCTTGGACGTGGCGTAGTTAGTTTTCTTAAATAATTAGACAACAAAATTTTGACCAAATTTGTGGCCTATAGCAGGTCATTTAGGCCTCTAGGGCCCTCAGATTTTCATGATTCTTCGTACGCTAGTAAAGCGCGACACAAGTAAAAAGCGTAACAAACTTGAAGAAAACCGATGCACTGCCAAAAAAGTTATGGCAAAATATGGTTACAAAGGTTACAAGGTTATGTAACTCCGATAATATCAAGACTTCGACAAAATATTACACGAACTTGTATCTACTATCTTTTCGCGAGTATTTGCGAATAATTTCCGGACACCTTGTATAGGCTCCGCCAGGGATACAATATAATATATACGACAATAATATAGTTCAAATGCCTAATTTCTCTTTGGAAACATGAAATGTGGTGGTGTATATACAGGGTGTTTCATAATTGCATGCTGATCCGGCAGGGAGATATTCCTTGGGCGATTTTAAGACAAAATTTTCATATTAACATAGGTCCGGCAACGCTTCATTTTCGATATACAGGGCGGTAAAAATTGAAGAAAAAATCGGTTTTTCTTCAATATTTCGGAGACTGGTTTAGATATTTTTTTGATATTCAGTACACGATATCTGCGTATAAAAGCAAGTATTTTAACAAAAAAAAAAACATTTGTTCTGATTCCACCAGTGGCGTCCCCACAAACAGGTCGATACACATTTTTGAGAAAAAAAATGTGACGCCAATGCTATTTTTCAAAATAAGAATTATTTTCCTAGTCTTTGTTGTGTGTCTATCGAAAATGAGCTCTTGACTTTTTGGCCTACGACGGACGGTTTCCGAATTAAAAAATAAAAAGCATTTACTTGCTATGCCGCTATGGCAGATTAATTTATTATTGAAATCTTAACAATGAAATTAATTAAATCATATCAGGTGTTGAAAATGTCGACCACCTGCAAGTATGCACGCCTCAACTCTTCTTCTCATAGATTCGCGTACTCGTTGAAAAATTCCTGGCGTATTTCTTATAGTGTTGCAGGAATCTGTTATGCGATTTCTCAGTTCTTCTTCAGTTTGGATTGGGGTGCTATAAACTAAGGTTGCTCTGCCTATTCAGCGATTATTGTAATTTTGGTCCAAATAGGCACGTGCCAAAACACTAAAATGCGCAGGGGCACCATCGTGCATAAACCACATTCGATTTCGGATTAAAACGGGGACATCTTCCAACAGCACTGGTAAATCATTTTCAAGAAAGTGACGATAATTTTCTCCATTTAATCTTCCTGGCAGAAAAAAGGGTCCAATTAAATAGTCGTCAACAATTCCTGCCCACACATTTACCGCGAATTGTTCTTGGTGATTGACTTCGACGATTGCATGCGGGTTCTCTTCAGCCCAAAAGTGATTGTTGTGGAAGTTTCTAATTGCATTTCGGGAAAAACTGGCTTCATCAGTAAATAATACTTCTCTGTCAAATAGTGGATTTTCAACAATTTTTTGAATAAACCATTGTCAGAAATTTATACGAAATGGAAAATCCCGAGGCAGTAAGGCCTGAACCCGTTGAATATGGTAAGGGTATAACAAAAAATCGTGAAGTATCCTCCAGACTAAAATATGGGAGATATTCAAATTACTAGCAATTTTCCTTGTGCTTATTTCGGGATTTTGCTCAACTGAATTAAGAACAGCTATTTCAGTTTCTTCTGTTCTTGCGATTCGTTGTGCCCCTTTTAAGTGGTGATCGGGTTTAAAACATCCCTTCTCGCGTAGTCTCCTATGAACGCTTGAAAAAGTTCTTGCATCTGGCACAATTCTTTGCGGAAAACGCTCTGCATACAGTCGCCTGGCTTCAAATGCATTTCCATCCGCAAGACCGTACATGTAATGAATATCGGCAAACTCGGCATTCTCAAACATATTTTCTTATACTTATATCAATCACTCACATTCAGATAAAGTATTGAAGTGAAAAATTTGACACTTGGTTGTAAACACAAAACTAAATCTCAGTGGCCTACTAGATTTTAAATAATAAATTAATCTGCCATAGCGGCATAGCAAGTAAATGCTTTTTATTTTTTAATTCGGAAACCGTCCGTCGTAGGCCAAAAAGTCAAGAGCTCATTTTTGATAGACACACAACAAAGACTAGGAAAATAATTCTTATTTTGAAAAATAGCATTGGCGTCACATTTTTTTTCTCAAAAATGTGTATCGACCTGTTTGTGGGGACGCCACTGGTGGAATCAGAACAAATGTGTTTTTGTCAAAATACTTGCTTTTATACACAGATATCGTGTACTGAATATCAAAAAAATATCTAAACCAGTCTCCGAAATATTGAAGAAAAACCGATTTTTTCTTCAATTTTTACCGCCCTGTATATCGAAAATGAAGCGTTTCCGGACCCATGTTAATATGAAAATTGTGTCTTAAAATCGCCCAAGGAATATCCTCCTGCCGGATCAGCATGCAATTATGAAACACCCTGTATATGATATTTCATGCCATATGTCATAAAACGTTTATGTTTCTCTGCAGCGTCGTATCTTAAACGCCTATAAAGAAAGCAATAAAAGGGGAAACAAAATACGCCCCGGAACTTACAAGTATATTGGGGACTTGCTTAATCTTCTACCCATCCAAGCGAGTCACGCGACGTGCTATTCCTTCTGCACCCGCAATTTTTTCTTTGTGCGATTTGCTATCAGTCTCCATTTCTCGACAGCTGCTACAAGAGGGGGTGTTACGTGCTCTCGTACTTATTACATGAATTCGACGTTGAAGATGAAATTTCATGGAGGATTTAATTTAATATATCTCATAAAAGGCACAGCGAGTACACAAAATGATGGTTTTCGTCTGTAGGTATTGTATAAAAAATTAAACCAGGCAATCTTTTTAAATATAAGGTACAGATAGCCTGACTTGTTCTATGCCCATTCATGGATGTTCAAATTGTGGGGTAAGTAGTTTAAGTAGTTTGAATCTTCTAAGGTGGGTAGTTATTTACCAAACATGCATACTCTTACATGTTATACTCTGAAGTTGATAAGAATTATCGATTTTTAATATTTGCTATTTTTGTAATATTAGTCAAAACCGTTTTAAGAATATATTTTGGGCATACATCCCTCATTTTTTGTCAACCTTCTCTTCCCAAAATTTGGACGTTGGTACTTAAGAAACTTGTGTAACAGAAAAATAGTTTGGCATGCATGCTATGATGATAATATAGTCGAATCTTGACTCATGAATGAAAGTAATAAACCAATTAAATATTAGCCTTGATTGACGTATTTATAAGACTTCTTCTTGCCCCTATGGCCCATGTTCTGGAAAACAGAAGGCGCTGATGGATAACAATAAATTTTGTAGTCAACGATGTTAGCAGATGATTTGGGTAACCTCAAAAACATATGGATTACTTGCCACAATATTGTTTGCCTGTTATATTGAGATCAAAATTTTCAACCCTGGCATTTCTATTTCAAGGGTCAACTGTCAACTGTAACTAAATTAATAACGTCGACACAATACTCGCATAAGATGCGCTCTGAATAATAAAAGGCCTGGTTGATGTGCATCAAACTGTCTTCCCAATGCTTTTGATTTTGGTCGGCCGCATATAATATTATTCTGAAAGCAAACTAACGTTGGCTTCCATCCCGTACACTTAGCAAAGAAAGTTGCCTTGCTACATAAAGTGTAGTAAGCAGGTATTATCATTAACTAAGTATAACTAACTTATGTCAATAAAGTTTAGATAATTATCATACTGATTATTATTTGTTCTTGCATGACGGAGTACTCGAAAAATATTTATTTAGACAATTTCTTAGAAAATTTTTGTCATATTTAGCATTATGTCAAGTTTTTGCTCTCTTTGATCTATCTAGGCACGTGAATATGAATAAGTGAATTTATGAGGTCCAACATTTACTGTTATTATTTATTTATTAGGTTGTTCTTAGATACAGTCCAGACGAGAAATTTATAGTCAAAGCAGTGAAACTGAATTAAAATAATGAAATATAGTATATTCTGCAATGAGCACTAAATTTTTCGCCATCTCAGACGATCGTGGAAATTTGTAGCACGAGCCAGAGGCATGTGCCACAAATCAAGCGAGAGGAAAACGGCCATTTCGTGCGAGGAGCACATTATGCTTTTTCAGGGATTTTTGTTAAGGAAAATACAGGAAATTTAAATCATTATATTTCATTATGTGTCTTTTTCGACACCACAATAGCAAAACTTTAATCTACTTTGTACTATAACAACCGTACCCAAATCTTCACAATCATTCGTAGTTAATTATTGGTAAAACTGTAGCCGGTGACAAGCACCTATGATCAATGCAATCATATTTTTGCACAAAATTAATAAAATTTTCAAGTTTAATTTCTACGAGTTCTATCGGCACCCTTTATAATAAACATATTATATCTGTATTATCGTAGAAAAATATTATTGCCTTACAGCCAGGCAAAACTTTCTTAATCTCTTATCTCTCAATACCTCTCGTTTAATGTCACTGCTGCTAAAAAATCCCTCCCTTTAGATATCCTCCTCCTACTTTGATTGTATATATTTTTTCTCCACTGACCTCGACCTCTCGACTCTATACCTATTTATACCTACATAATTTCGTTGCTAGATTTTTTCTTCCCAAAATTTAGTGACAACTGACTTGAAATTAGCTGAGGAGTAAGCAACTGGCATTAACTAAAGCTATATAGTAGTGTATAGTAATGCGGTCAAGAAATTGTTAAGTTACTTGTGACTTGTTAATTCAATAATAATAATAACAATAATTTTTACCCTCACAATACTACAAACTAGGAGTACCCCAGAAGCAACCACATGCTTGTGCGGAGGAGGGGGGCAATTACTATTATTTTGTCTTCTTTGTCAAAAAGCAAAAACAAAACAAAATGATTAGGGATGTTCGCAAAAATTAACGATGAAATAAAACGGTACTTGAAACATAAACGATAATGAAAACTTTCTCCTTACATTAGTTATTGTTAGAAATGTTCTTTTGATTGTAGTTACGAATCAACAGCATAAATTAGCTTTTCCCTATTATACCACAAAACTATGCCTCTTCATTCTCCATACACTCGTCTATAAAATATCTTAAACAATAAAATCCCCGTCGCCCTTGTTTAGTCGGACTGTTTTTAAATGCTCCCACGACTACAGTCTCAATTACCCCCTCCTACTTCCTCCTTGTTTTTCACCCGGAACGAAATAAGACCTAGATCTCCCGCTGCGACTCCATCACCCGTCTCGATTCCTTGACGGCCGTCGGTAAGGCCGAGGGGAAACATCGAGGTAAGCCCACTTGCCGTCGAATGAAGGACCGTTTCAATTTGTACGGACGAGGAGCTGCCCGCTTCTAATGCCTGGGACGGCCAGAAAGATAAGCTCCGATCAGTTTTCTTTTGCGCTGCAACGCAGGCACTTTGTAGGTTCTTCCTAGAAAATGTTTGTGGGTTGAAGGAACTGTGACTGCTCCATGTAGCTATGATTGCTAATTATTGTTCTCTAAAATAGCTGGTGGAAGGACAAGTGAGATTTGTGCTCTATGATACGCTGATAATATAGCTCAACGCAAGAAATTGCTGGATTCCTTTCGTATTTTTGATCTGATTGTGGGACTTCTTATAATTGGAATAGTGCGTTTGTAATGAATTTCAGCATGGGTAATGGGTGGTGTCACCCATAAAAATGCTGACCATAATTAAAAAAACCATATATTGTAAATTTTGTTTTGTTTTATTTTGTACTTTGAAATATTTTGATACTGAGTACCAGAAGATTACCCACGCACTAGTCTACGGACTTCTGTGGTTGCTTCTATTTATCTCTTGTAAGTATTTCCTTGTCCGTTTATATTTTTTGTAACATTATTTGGGATAAATAAATTATTATTATTGTTATTATTATATAAAAAATACTTAATAAACGAGCTTGTTGAATTTGTTGACCGAGATTGTAATGTTTCATGTCAACATAATATAAGATGTTTTAGATTCGACGAAATAAAACTGAAACACTTGAAACAATAGATAATGAAAACATTCTCCTTAAAATAATTGAGGACGTTCCTTTGCATGTAATTATCAAGAGGGAAGAGGGATGTTTTGTGTCAAAAATTATCCTTCACCTACTTTTCCACAATAACCTGCCTCTTAATTCTCCCGACATTCGTCTATATAGCATCTTAAAGAATAAAATCCCCCTCATTCTTCTTCAGTCGGATTGTTCCTAAAAGCTCCCACACTCTCAATTACCCCTGCTACCCCCTCCTCGCTTTTCCCCGGAACGGAATAAGACCTCGCTCTCCAGCCGCGACTCCATCACCCGTCTCGATTCCTTGACGGCCGTCGGGAAGGCCGAGGGGAACGAACCATCGAGTTAAGCCCACCCGCCGTCGGCTGAATGACCATTTCAATTTCAACGGACCAGGAGCTGCCCTCTCCTAATGCGTGGGACAGTCAGGGCGATAAACTCCGATCAGTTTTCTTTTGAGTCGCAACGCAGGTATTGTGTAGGTTCTTGCCAGAAAATGATCGTGGGTAGGAGAAACTGTGACTGCTCGATGTAACTAATAGTTTTCTAAAACAGCTGGAAGGGCAACTGCGATTTGTGTTCTATCGGAGACGGAGACGGATAATTTAGCAGCACTAGAAATTGCCGGAATCCTTCCATATTTTCTTTACAAATTGTTGATCTGATTGTGCGACGTATCAATTGGAATAGTATAATGTAGAAGAATAATTCATACAAATGCTTGATAAGCGAGCGAGCTAAATTTGTTGTCAGAGATTATAATTTTTTATGTTCACGAAAAATTATCAAGTTTTAGATTAAATGAAATAAAACATAAATACTTGAAATATAAACGATAATGTAGACATTCTCCTTACAACAATCAAGGATATTTGTTTGCATGTAATTGTTTACCAAGAGGATTGTTTTGTGACATAGATTGTCCTTTACATAGTATCCCACAAATACAAACCTCTCGATTCCCCACACACTCGTCTATAAAATATCTCAAATGATATCAATCTTGTTTAGTCGGACTGTTGCTAAAAGCTCCTACACTCTCAATTACCCCCTTCTACTTCCTTCATGCTTTTTCCGCTGGACGGAATAATACCTCGATCTCCAGCCTCGACTCCATCACCCGTCTCGATTCCTTGACGGCCGTCGGTAGGGCCGAGGGGAAACATCGAGGTAAGCCCACTTGCCGTCGACTGAAGGACCGTTTCAATTTGTACGGACGAGGAGCTGCCCGCTTCTAATGCCTGGGACGGCCAGAAAGATAAGCTTCGATCAGTTTATTTTACGCTGCAACGCAGCTATTTTGTAAATTCTTTCTAGAAAATGTTCGTGGGTTGAGGGAACTGTGACTGTTGCAAGTAGCTAATTGCTGATTATTTTATACAACAACTGGTGGAAGGACAACTGAGATTTGTGCTCTATATGGGAGGCTAATAATAATGTAGCTCAATACAAGAAATTGCTGGGTTCCTTTCGTATGTTAATTATGATCTGATTGTGGGACTTCAATTTCAACGGACGAGGAGCTGCCCACTCCTAATGCATGGGATAGTCAGGGAGATAAACTCCGATCAATTTTCTTTGTTGTAAGAGATTATAATTTTTTATGTTCACGAAAAATTATCGGCTTTTAGATACAATGAAATAAAATATAAATACTTGATACATAAACAATAATGTAAACATTCTCCTTACTTTTTCACCCGGAACGAAATAAGACCTAGATCTCCCGCTGCGACTCCATCACCCGTCTCGATTCCTTGACGGCCGTCGGTAAGGCCGAGGGGAGCCATCGAGATAAGCCCACCCGCCGTCGACTGAAGGACCGTTTCAATTTGTACGGACGAGGAGCCGCCCGCTTCTAATGCCTGGGACGGCCAGAAAGATAAGCTCCGATCAGTTTTCTTTTGCGCTGCAACGCAGGCATTTTGTAGGTTCTTGCTAGAAAATGTTCGTGGGTTGAAGGAACTGTGACTGCTCCAAGAAGCTGATTGCTGATTGTTCTCTAAAATAGCTGGTGGAAGGACAATTGAGATTTGTGCTCTATGGGAGACTGATAATATAGCTCAACGCAAGAAATTGCTGGATTCCTTTCGTATGTTAATTTTAAATTTTTGACATGATTGTGGGATTTATTTAATCGGAATGGTGTTTATAATTAAAAAAATCATATAAAAGCTTACTAAGAGAGGATGTCGAAGTTGTTGACCGAGATTGTAATGTTTTATGTTAACATAATATAAGATAAATTTATTGAATCGAATTTTAGATTCGACGAAATAAAACTGAAACATTTGAAACAAGAGATAATGAAACCATTCTCCTTAAAATAATTGAAGACGTTCCCTTGTCTGCAATTATCAAGAGGGATGTTTTGTGTCACTTAACCTACTATTCCACAAAAACTAGCCTCTTAATTCTCCCTACATTCGTCTATATAGTATCTTAAAGAATAAAATCCCCCTCATTCTTCTTCAGTCGGATTTTTCCTAAAAGCTCCCAACCTCTCAATTACCCCCTGCTGCCTCCTTCTTGCTTTTTCCCGGAGCGGAATAAGACCTCGCTCTCCCGCCGCGACTCCATCACCCGTCTCGATTCCTTGACGGCCATCGGGAAGGCCGAGGGGAACGAATCATCGAGATAAGCCCACCCGCCGTCGTCTGAACGACCATTTCAATTTCAACGGACGAGAAGCTGCCCACTCCTAATGCGTGGGACAGTCTGGGAGATAAACTCCGATCAGTTTTCTTTTGAGTCGCAACGCAGGTATTTTGTAGGTTCTTGCCAGAAAATGATCGTGGGTAGGAGATACTGTGACTGCTCGATGTAACCGATGGTTTTCTAAAACAGTTGGTGGATGGACAACTGCGATTTATCGGAGAGGGGGACGGATAATTTAGCAACAACGAGGACGAGAAGTGGCTAGAAATTGCCGAATTCCTACCATATTTTCTTTATAAATTGTTGATATACCTAATTGTGCGACGTATCAATTGGTATTCCAATTAATAGGCCCTACTTATAATTAATTCTACAAAATAAATTTGAGCACGAGCTGAGAGTTATTGCCCATAAAATTGCTGTTCAAATGTAGAAGATCGATTCATACAAATGCTTGATAAGCGAGGATGTTGAATTTGTTGTAAGAGATTATAGAAAAATTATCGAGTTTTAGATTCAATGAAATAAAATATAAATACTTGCAATATAAACGATAATGTATGTAGGTGGATGTATTGTGTCATAAATTGTCCTTTACGTATTATCCCACAAATACAAACCTCTCGATTCCCCACACACTCGTCTATAAAATATCTCAAATGATATCAATCTTGCTCAGTCAGACTGTTGCTAAAAGCTCCTACACTCTCAATTACCCCCTTCTACTTCCTCCTTGCTTTTTCCCCTAGACGGAATAATACCTCGATCTCCAGCCGCGACTCCATCACCCGTCTCGATTCCTTGACGGCCGTCGGGAGGGCCGAGGGGGGCCATCGAGATAAGCCCACCCGCCGTCGACTGAAGGACCGTTTCAATTTGTACGGACGAGGATCCGCCCGCTTCTAATGCCTGGGACGTCCAGATAGATAAGCTCCGATCAGTTTTCTTTTGCGCTGCAACGCAGGCATTTTGTAGGTTCTTGCTAGAAAATGTTCGTGGGTTCAAGGAACTGCGACCGTTCGAATTGGCTGATTGCTGATTGTTTTCTAAACGGCTGGTGGAAGAGCAACTATAAGTGCTCATTTGAAATTGAAAGAAATTGCTGGGTTCCTTTCATATTTTCATTATAACTTCTTAATATGATTGTGCGAATTCTTTATTGGAAAAGCATTAGCAAATAATAGCCCCTACTAATTTCGGCATGAGCTGATGGTAATGCTGTGGTTTAAACTCCATAAAATACAAATTAAATCTCCGAAAGACAAAAATAACAATGTCTCATTAGCTTGACGTCACTATTATACGTCTGATGCAACGCGCGGGAGTTACTCGAGCTGCATATTAGCACAGTAGAGATTTAAGTATCGGACAATAATCGAAGTAAAACTGCAAATGATAGCTGCTGTATGCAGCTCTTCGCGAAGGGCAATGACGTGTCAACGCCGTATAGCCATTTCATAGCGGCGTTTTGGGATAAAAAAAAACGTTACCGTTTGACTGCAACATCATGCCTTTCGATTTTTACACGGTCTTTCAGACGACCAATGGGAGCCATCCAGATAAGCCGAGGCACACAGGATGGAAGGCCTGCAGACTCGATCGATGACTTCACACACTCAGGCCGATTCTAACTAAGATATTCTTTGCGTTGGGGTATTTTGGGGAGTTTTAGAGCTCTTGTCTTTATTTTCCAGATTATTTATTAACACATACCATAAGAAACAGAAAAATGTTACACACAACAGAAAATAAATCATTCTAAATAATTAAGTTCGTAGTAATAAACATAATAAACTCATGAAATTCAACAATTATTAAACGTGGGCTTTACGCAGTACTCATTATCGCTTCTCTATCACTCCATTATCGTTTTATACAGCAGATTAGAGCAGATTACAAAGATAAAAGTGGGTTATATTCTAGTGAGATAAGTAACGAAATTTTAAGGAAATGAAAACCTGGCGCAACAAGCAACATTATGAACATTTATCTTTTTATTAATGATAGTGAAGCGGCAGTGAAGTGATAATACGTAGAAATAAACGTAATAAGCTCAATGAATATAAAAAACACAAAATTGCTTTAGCGATTAAATACGTAGAAATAAATATAATATAATGAATGAAAATAAAAAATATCACTTACTCGCTAATTTCTTTAGTTTTCTCTTAGCCTTTTGCTCCATTATTCTATCATTTCGAATCTTTCGATAATTATCGAGATATATGTTTGCCAGTGTAGCCAAACATTTTACAATTAATTGATTATAGGATACACCCCAAGAACAATTATTTCCTTCTGTTAACAACGACATATTTTGCAGAATTTTGAGACAAATTTTAAGTGTTTTAACAAATCTGTAATTAGGTATTGCCCTAGTTTTTTTTTTCAAATAAATGATGATATACGGCCTGAATACCTGAATACACTATATAAGCAAGGATAACTGAATATGAGGATTTGTTGCTGTATATGCACGAACACCGTGCCGTAAAGCCGCGTGCCTCGGTGCGCATCGACTGAGAACTGAGAACTGAGAGCGTGAACGAGGCGTTTGGCATGGCCTGACAGTGTGACGTTACAGCGGAGGGGAGGGGATGGCTGAAGGCCTTCTATCCCGTGTGCCTTGGATAAGCTCGCCAGTATAGGTTCGTGGGTGTTTCAATTTTTGAGGACGAAAAGTTGCTCGCTCCTAATGCCTAACGCAACTGGAGAATCAGGATAAACTCCGATCAACCTTATTTTGCGATATTATTATTTATACAGAAAGATTTTTAGTACCTGTAATAATTATAAATAATAAATGATGTTTAGTGGCATATCAGGTAAGGATATCAATTGAAAAAAAATGCACTCCAGCCGGGACTTGAACCCGGGACTCCTACTGTGGCCGTAGGCACTTTAACCAACTAAGCTACCGGAGATATGGGTTCCATCGGCTAGGTGTTATTTATTCCAATTGATATATAGTTAGTAGCGGTGAGATGTAGAAGACTTCGGCGTCTTCTACAGCTACTAGAAGGGGTTAGAGGGTGTAGGGAAACCAAACCTACACCCTCTAACCCCTTCTAGTAGCTGTAGAAGACGCCGAAGTCTTCTACATCTCACCGCTACTAACTATATATCAATTGGAATAAATAACACCTAGCCGATGGAACCCATATCTCCGGTAGCTTAGTTGGTTAAAGTGCCTACGGCCACAGTAGGAGTCCCGGGTTCAAGTCCCGGCTGGAGTGCATTTTTTTCAATTGATATCCTTACCTGATATGCCACTAAACATCATTTATTATTTATTATTATTTATGTTAGTAATTTTTAATCAAATTCTCGCAGAGCTTGCAATACTCCATCAAATTTATTTAATTTTTTTCTTTTTTTTTCAGGTATGTAGGAATAACCCACATTTCTGCGATAGAAATAAGTCACCGATTTTCATTTACTATAGGATAATAATAGGTAAGCTTTAAATAATATATTCATGCTGTTTTTATTTATAAAAAATACCTAGTAGTATTACGTATATAAAATAACATTTCAGGGTACAGGGCGACACATTGAACATTTTGATTTAGATAAATTTTATAAAACACAATATATTGTGACTTAAATTATTCTTTATGGTAAAGTGGTTGCCTTTTTGTTGTTCGGTAAAAGATACATCTCCCTATTTATGAATCTGTTGAATTTCTATATTTTATTAAATGCCTATCTTGAGAAATTACATTATTATTATATATTAAAAATCAATAATGTTTTAATATAAACTACCAAAAGCTACATTTTGGTATAACGGTAGGTATAACTTTTTGAAAATATCTACACTATTCTAATATTATATATATTTGAAAGGTGTGCTATTTTAGGTTTCTCTAGTTTCTCGAGAAATCCACACGGGCAGGTCGCGTGAATGGAACATTTATTCATTTCCGCTATAACCCTCCCCACGCTGTACCCAGATAAATCCATAAATCAACTGGATACCGCGATCTGCCTCTCCCGCCGATTGTCTTGGGGCCAAACCAGCCCCCGTATATTTACATTTCGCCTCGAATGTGATGTATTAACCGCACAGTCGTGAAGCAAACGTTGGTGTGGCCTAAATCAAGTACGGCCATGGATACGGTAAAGATTTGCAGGAAAGAAAATTCGTCATTTGTTGCGATTTTAGTCTGTTCACTAAGCGATTAAAAAACACAAATCGTATATCATTTTTGTTACATACAATTTTACATTGGATAGGTCCTACACTCTCCAGTAAGCGAGTAGGCGAGTATTTCTATAAATTTACAGATAAATCAAATCGTAGACACTAGACCCAGTGTGACGGTTCGACAAGAAAAAAAAAACAAAAATTAGTAAGTTATTTGACACAATTTAAGTTCAAAACAAGTACACTTGAAAACAGCTGTCATTAGAATCACTACTTTCACGTCATTAACTAATCACTATTATTATTGAATAGTATATTTTAATATGTCACAGAATTCCTAAAACAATATACCTACCTAACATAGAAACGAACATATTGACACTTATTTAGACTTTTATTCCCTTGCAATTACTATTATCAATGTGATTCTTCAAAATAAATTTGTTCAATTTTTCTATGATTTTCTTATATTTGCTTCATACTAACAGTTAGCGTTTTAGATTTTTATTATATACAGTGTGTCCCCAGATGGGGCACCGCACTCTTGTACAGTTGCTTATATTTGATTTTTCGAGAAAAAGTCATTCTTGATAAAAAGTTTTGCTTGTTCTTCAAATAAGAAAGATTGGCATGAAAAAAGTTAACATTATTTATACTGGGTGACTAGAAAATTGAAAAAACGTTAATTAACATATTATGAGTGAACTGCCTCTATTTGTGAAAAAAGTTATAAATAAAATTTGTTCAGAGTAGTAAGTTACTTACGTGTATAAAATTTCAAAAAATTTAGGCCTACTTTGATTTTTTTCTTGTTTTTTTTATTAAATGGTTTTCTGCAAATAGTATGACAATTGTATTAACAAAAGTTACCCAGAATGGAAAACTGCGCCTGATGACAAAATTTAACAATTCTAGCTCGATTCTAGGCCTACTTTGTATTTTGGAGAATATTGGAAGAAACTCAAAGTAGGCCAGGATATTCAAAATTTTTTCATAGTACATAGTTTCCTACTCTGAGTAACTTTTGCTAATACAGTTTTGTCATACTATTTACAGAAAAACATTTAATCGAAGAAAAACAAGAAAAAATCAAAAAATCAAAGTGGGCCTTACACTTGAAATTTTGTACACCGAAGTAACTTAACACACTGAACAAATTTTCTTTACAACTTTTTCAGTATCTCTACAAATAGAGGCAGTTTACTCTTATGTTAATTAACCTTTTTTAAATTTTCTAATCACCCAGTATAAATAATGTTAACTTTTTCCTTAATCTAAGAACAAGCAAAACTTTTTATCAAGAATGATTTTTTCTAAAGGCAATTTGCACACGAGTTGCATACAATATAATTTCTACAACCATCTCAAGCATATCAAAAAACAAGCTGAAATAATTTATCTTTCTAAACTATACAACTATTCCATTTAATTTTTAATTGTGCTTTCCGCCACAGAACCTGAACCAAACTGATTAGAATAAACTTTTTCAAGTTGCCAGGAAAATTCATAAATAAACTTTGAACGTTTAACTCAAAAAATTACTTCAACAACTTCGTTTTCTGAGCTTTCCAAGAATAAATCAAAATAACAATGCTAATAGAATTAGAGAAATAAATCTGATAGATCGACCAGTACATTTAATTAGTTTTCTTTTAAAAGCAAAAATACATTAAGGTCCCTGCTATCTAAAACGAAACCTCTTAATGAGTTACAAAAATTGCATTTATAAAATCCCTTGTGAATGTGGGAATGTCTATGTTGGGGAGACTTGTAGGCCATTTAGAGTTTAACAATTATATCATGTAAAATCAAGAATATTTGAGCACTCTTTTAATTAATAATCGTAGAATTTTGTGGGTAGGTCCCAACCAATTCTCAAAGAAGAAGTAGGAAATAGGCGAAGAATTAAGGAATCACCCTAAGGGCAACTGTGTTGCTGAATGTTCAGTGACATTCAGAAAATATTATTGCCACTTATTCAAAGAGAAGTTAGTGTAGATAATTATTATTAGATAGAACGCAGGGACAATCCTCAGACAGGTGGCTAGTCTATTGTTTCTGTTGCCATGAGACTTTAACTTGATATTTATTATTCTTTTGAATATGGCTTCGATCCAAATGGAATTTGTGGTTGTGGTTGTGGGTGTTTTTGGGATCGGTTTAAATCAGAAAACTACAATTTCAAATTGCCGACGTTTCGCCAACTTATATTGGCATCATCAGGGCGCTACAAAGGTACAAAATACAGTTCACAATACCAATCAAAAAATTAATAAATGAAGGGACAACAATTGGTGCAGGTACTTACATTAGAAAGCAGTTTCGTTGTTCAATCTTAACACTAATAAAACTAGGCATTCTCAAGTACATTTCACAACATTTCATCCCTATTTGGATGGTGTCATGGTTTTGGATGGTGTCAAAATCCAAATGGATAGGCATGTGTTCCAACCACTCATTGGTATCTCTCCTCTTTTTCTTTTTGTCTGTACTTTTTCTGCACTGTTCTCTTGAAGGAAAAAAAGGAAATTAACCAAATATTCAAGAAATTCATATTTTACCTGGAATTGTCCCAATCTAGTCAAATATTTTATATAGCTGTTGATTTTAATCCTCTTTTAATGTGTTGTGAAATGTACTTGAGAATGCCTAGTTTTATTAGTGTTAAGATTGAACAACGAAACTGCTTTCTAATGTAAGTACCTGCACCAATTGTTGTCCTTTCATTTATTAATTTTTTGATTGGTATTGTGAACTGTATTTTGTACCTTTGTAGCGCCCTGATGAAGCCAATACAAGTTGGCGAAACGTCGGCAATTTGAAATTGTAGTTTTCTGATTTAAACCGATCCCAAAAACACCCACAACTACAACCACAAATTTATTATTCTGTCATTTCACTTTGAGTTAATGTTCACAGTTTCGTATATATACTGCTAAGAGCATTTATGAATTTTCCTGGCGACTTAAAAAAGGGTTTTAATCAGTTTGGTTCAAGTTCTGTGGCAAAAACCCAATTAAAAATTAAATGGATATGTTGGCGTCACAAAGAAATTTCCAACTACACAACTATCAATTATTTTTTTGAAATCGGTTTGAAAAAGCCTCAAAACGACAATTAAAAGCTTTGAAAGATTCACTAAAGTAAGCTATTATATAGTACGACTTTTTCTATTGGTGGGCCTTGGCGAGATGTCAGAACCAAACGTCAGACGGGCCCGCCGACCGTAAAACGTAGCCAGGTATTTAAAAACCAAGCCAGTAAAGTAAAATTTAACGTTTCAGTCTCATTGCGGAATTGCCACCTATAGCAACGCAGTCTTTCAGTAACTATAAGTATTTCGGTTTGTTAGAACATGTAGTTCATGGGCGCCCGCAGGGGGGGAGGGCAGTTGCCCCGCCATGGAAAATTATTGTTTCTCTTCATACTTTTATAACCACTTGCGAAGAATGATAAACATATGACTATACAAATTTAGAGTTACCTGGTTAAGGCCAACCATGGTGGAAGAAGGTCTAATAGGTTTATGCCTAAAGCTACTTAAAACTGTCACCAATCTATGAACCTCATAGGTATCTTTCGATATACACTTGTAACTCTTCCTTTGCATAATATCCTGTATCGATGTTGACTATATATTGTTATATCTATTAGTCTTTCTGATGGTCAATAATTAAGAATGTCAATTTAAATGAGAGAATAATTCTTGCTACTAAAAGAAAAGGAGAAGTGACACTGACCCCCTAACTGCCTTTGAATCAACAATCAGGGTAGGTCCAACAATAATAATTAATTTCATTATTCTTGGACCAGCTTAGAGTTTTGGCGTTGAGATCTGAGACCATTTCTCTCTTTATACACCTTCACTCGACCTTTATGTTTATGTGGTATTGCTAAACAAGTTCACCAGAATGAAAATCCAGGAGGATAGCTCTTACTTTTACCCAAGAAAATGCCTCGATAATATAATAAAGTTCTAAACATTTTTCCAACAAATGCTCAGAACAGTAAACTGCTACTGTAATTTTTCAAAATAATTATTTTCTGTTTCCCCATCCCACAAACTCGACTGCAGACCCACCAGATAAATCCATAAATCGAGGCGATTCCGCGATCTGCCTCGCCCGGCGATTGTCTTGGGGCCAAACCAGCCTCGTATATTTACATTTCGCCAGAATGTGATGTATTAGCCTCGCCTCGGCGAGCTACGTTGGTCGGGGGCTGTAGAGGCCAGTTAGATACGAACCCCGGCTAACGATTTTTGTCGTGCGAGGATGAGGTTCTCGGAGATACGGGCCAGAATATTTGAAATTTAAATTTATTGTTTGAGTTCACCCACCAAAAAAGTTGAATTTTTCATGTAGGTAGATACTCTTTTTGTTGTTGTTTGGTCAAATTACTATCCAAGAGATACAGTAGTCAATTTTCTCGTGTATTCACAATACATCTTGGCTACTCGGAATTCTGTCTCAAAACAATGAGTCCATTATTACCATCGAAATAATAAGCAGGTAGTATGGAAGTCGCACGTGGTACAAAGTTACTGCAGCGAACTCTAGGTTTTAAGTGGATTTCAACTTGGCAATAAGTAAGACAAAGACGTGCAACGGGATCTTGTACACAAACCAAGGAGAAATCTGAGGTTTTGCCTACAAAACATGTTTAGATTCTGTCTGTATGATGTGGTTGTGCTGATTTATTTGTTGTTTCGCTTACTCAAAAATTTGGCTTTTGGCTGCCAGTTTCCTTCTCTAGATTTCTTCAATTTTTCAATTTATTACTTATTACTAAAAGATGCATGGGATTAATTTTCTCACAGAGCGGTTTTATACGGTTTTAAAAATTATATTACGATCTATCACTTTTCTTCTATACACAATACCTTATACCATTGAAGAATCAACTGCGACAAGAAGCTCAATCCTTCTGGGAGCATTTGAAATGGAACAAACTGGTGTAATCTTTATGGTATAGTTGGCCAAACTGACCGAAAGAACCAGCGCCGTTGCCATCTCCACAACACTATTATACAGTCGGTCTCGATAGTGTCACCAAATATATAGCGGTGTTACATTTCGGAGGTCAGAAATTTAACATGTAATTGGTTTTCTTGGCGTAGTACATTCTTATATGCTTATACTCCCTCAAGAATTCGGTACAGGCGAATGCAAAGAAGAAAATGACGGGCCGCAACGCCAAATATGAAGACCGATGACCCGGCCGGCCGAGAAATTGCTTCATAATTTTCTGCGGTTTCTGCCATCAATTCTGGCGGATGGCGGCGTTGGCCACTTCCTGAGCGCCATCCTTCAATAACTTTGTTTTATGAGCGCCGCGGTTCCGCTGCCCGCACCGCGCTACAGCGCTCCGGAACTTATTTATAATGAGGATTGGAATTTTATCTCTAGATCCAGGGATTACAAAATTGTAAGGGGACCAACTTAATTTTAATTTTATAAGTAGAATACAATTTTTTTATGAAATTTCCTCGTTTTCAGATCTCAGTATGTACAGGTTTGGGCCAAATTGGGCACTTTTAAAGGGAAACTTCTATTTTTAACGGAGATATACTAAAAACCGCAAATCGATATCTCTCAACGTTTTTGAGTTACATGGTGTTTTTCGAAAATGTGCGTTTTCGAAAAGTAGCCTCAACTTTTTTCGGGTTAAAAATTTTATATTTCTGTAAAAACATTCCTAAAGCACTTGAATCTATAGCTGCTACTACATTTTTTCAAGTCAATGGTTTATGACTTAACGGTTAAAAAATTATTTTTTTAATGGAACAACCCTTATATATTTTCATTTTTAATAGAGAAAAAATTACCATTCCAGAAATATATAAGACTTAATGATTTACTTAAGTAGTTATCAATTACTAATGGCTTTGGACGGTTTCCCCGGATTGTATAAAATAGACTATATTATATCCCATTTTTCATAACTTTCAAATTTCATTGTAGATATGTTGTAAAGTTTATAAATTACACAAAAATAGAAAAATCTACTGCCTAAACAGCTTAACTGAAAATTTGACAGAAAACATTTGTATTTTTTCGACCACCCTGTGTATTACAAGAAAAACAAAATACCGCAAGCGCAACTTATCGGATAACACATGAATTTGCTACTAAACTTTAATTTTGTTCGAGTAGCAGCTGTTTAAAAATATTAAATTTTTGTGTCCAACTTTCTGCCGGTCTCTGTATACACATGAAATCATAAAAGCTATTAGTAATTGATAACTACTTAAGTAAATTACTAAGTGTTATCTATTCTTTGGAATGGTAATTTTTAAATTTTCAAGATGAAAAAAGTTACGGCCACAAACGCCCTGTAACTCAAGAACGATGACAGATATCCATTTGCGGTTTTTGCCATTAAGTTTATCATAAAAAATGAGCCTCAGACACCGATATCAGTTTACATCTGTCTCCGTCAAAATAGGAGTTTCCCTTTAAAAGTGTCCAATTTAGACCACCTTGTACAAATATGAAAATTGATTTTGGGGTAGGTTCATATTTGTAATTGATTATCCGATGTTCGACTAAAATGCGCTACAGACTTTTTTTTTAATTCACACAGAATATAGTTTGAAATGGGGCGTAGAAAATTCCAAAATTTAATATTAAACAAACATTTTAAAATTGTTGTGAGATATTATAATACAGGGTATAACTTTAGTTAGTACATACAATTGGCTGTAGGTTTCGATCCCAAAAGCACGTATATGAAGTTTACTTTTGAAAAAAAAATTAATTAATATAACAAAATTGTTTCCAGGCTTAGAAACATTTTAATTCTGCTGGTTCGAATGCCCCTGACAGGCTATCGTTGCTAAACCGCGCCGCCAGGCTGACGCGACAGCTGATTGCAGCCAGCGGGCCGGAGGCAATGACTGGAATAGATCGATAATAGCAGGTTCTTGGACACTGTTGCCATTCGACGAACTCGTAAAGCAGCTGCTGCGCGAATAAAATAAAGAATAGCCATGGTACATTAGCTAAAAGAAAATAATCTATGCAGCGAAGAGTGAAAGCTTGTATAGGGATTGGAGGACATTTCGAACAACTTCTATGAAAAAGTTACGTCGCTAAGAAATGGTGGGCTGTGGTGTAAAAGTATTATTGTGAAAAGGGGAAACAAATTAGTGAAGTGGTAAATGCGACTATAACTAAGTTCTGGTGAGTGCTTCTGTACTAGGCGAATCTTGATATTTATGCGGGATGATAAGGCTACAGGCGAACACCTGCTTAAAAAAAATGACGCGCCGCTGCTATGCCCCATGGGAAGTAGGGAAATTTGCAAATTTTTACACATTTTCAAGGAATTATCTGACTGTATGGCAATGCTGTAGTAGAAAGCTATCACTTCAATAATGAAGGGACCAGTGGCTTTCAAATTGTCTCTAAACGGAAACCTGCCTCTAGTTAAAATTTATGTACTAATCACAGTTACAGACCGGGAGATAGTGACAGATTTTTGGACGTGATTTTACTCAGTGTGCATTTCATAGGGCATTATGTTGCGTATATTCTCACAATAATAAGGTGTGAATCAGAGAGTCATCCTGGGTTCTTCATATGGAAAAATGAGTTTTCATTTATTAGAAAAATATGCGTTTTGATATGATTTTAATCAGGCTGCCATGTGTTTTATAATGAACTTCAAAATAGAAAATTCCTCGGAAAATTATAGGCATACCGTTAGCGTGGGCCCAAAGGGCTCTTATTGCCACGTGAACTTGTATTTTAATAATTAATTTCTGAACAGGCTGCCAATGAGAAGTATGCAAGTTCTTGTTATGAAACTATGCTGAAGAAAAGATGGCATACCGTTTGCGCATGTCCAAGTACACTTTACATCGAATAACTCATTTAAATGATCAAATAATGCCATCCTCTTTTCAGCATTTTCATAACAAAAACTTGCATACTTCTTATTGGCAGCCGGTTCAGAAACGTGGAAAAATTAATTATTAAAATTCAAGATCACGTGGCAATAATAGCCCTTTGGACCCACCCTAACAGCAGCCTCTGGTTTTCCGAGGAATTTTTTATTTTGAACTTCATTATAAAACACATGGCAGCCTGACTAAAATCATATAAAAACGCATATTTTTCGAATAATTGAAAGCTCAGTTTTTCATATGAAGAACCCAGGATGACACTCTGATTCATACCTTATTATTGTGAGAATATGTGCTACATAATGTTTTTTTGCAAGGCATACTGAGTAAAATCACGTACAAAAATCTGTCACTATCTCCCTGTCCATTACACCTTATATCGCAAGAGACTGTGGTGTTATGGGAAGAATTTAGGCAGAATTGCTAGACTACACAGACTTTATTTATATTGTTTGAATATTAGAAGGAATAAGTAAACTCCATTTCTTATAGTAACAGTAACTATAATCTATATACAGGGTGCCCCATATGTATGGAATAATGCTTATATCTTTTAAAAATATATATTTAGTAAAAAATGGTTTCAATAAGACTTACAGTGTGACCTATTCTGCAGAATCCTATCGAGTCGATTTTGTTTTACCTCTCATAATGTGGCTGCTATGTCAACGAACTTTTTTTTTTCAAATGGGATCATATCTTTTTAATCGATTTTTGGAATCAGCTACTTATTCTGCATACAACAGCATACAAAAATCTATAGGTTACATAAGGAAAATTTTGAGAAGTAAATTGTTAATTGTCTAAACAATAATGAAAAAAATTAGCAATATTTTATGTTGTCAAACGTTGAAAATTTTCCCATTATCAGCTAAGCCTATTCTATCGTAGCGATCTTTCACACACCTTGTTTCTCTGAACCTTATGAACCAACCATAATGAGAATGGTAATTCTTTCTAATTCAGTTAAATGTACCATTTTAACTTGCAGGACATAAAGTACGTACTGAATAAATTTATCGATCAATGAGAATTTTTTTTATAAGAAAAGCAAAAAGAAAAGAAGCAAAACCATCAAACTATTTTAATGTAGCATATTTTTTGTCTCCATCGAGTTTACTAATAACATCCACTATTAAATCGAAAAAAATAAAAATAATTTATTTCTCAAAATTTTCCAATAGATTTTTTTATGATGTTGTATGCAGAATAAACAGCTGATTCCAAAAATCGATTAAAAAAGATATGATCCCATTTGAAAAAAAAGTTCGTTGCCATAGCAACCACATTATGAGAGGTAAAACCGAATCGACTTGATAGGATTGTGCAGAATAGGTCACACTGTAAGTTTTATTTAAACCATTTTTTTCTAAATATATTTTTTAAGAGTATATAAGCATTATTCCATACATATGGGGCACCCTGTATAAAGAAATCAACATCACGATTGGATTAACTCACCAGCGGCGTTAATATAAACATTTCACGATGCTATGAGTTTACGATGGCCTGACAAAATAGGAGCGCATCAGTTCGTCGCCGATGACGAGATGATCATGCCGTGGCCAGTTTTCTTCTCTACTGGCTCTTTACCGTAAAGGGATTATATAATCAAATATTACCTGTCCCAATTCTGTGAGCGAGGCGAAGCACTCAACTCGACAGTAACAAAAAGCGTCTATATTAGTAGAGTCACTCGTATGACGCTGATATCTTATCACCAAAAATTTGCCTGGAAAATATGTGGGTCGTTCCAAGGGAGAACCGGGTTTTCTTGCCCGATTGAACGTTGAGCCGCAAAATTAGCGCCAGCGGCGACATAAATCTCTTTCTTTTAATTGTAGCAAAAATTTTATATAAATCAATTTCGAAACCAGCAATTTATTACGTACCTACTGGTACGAAGCAAATCTTTGTGATGTACCTGAGAGAAGAAAACATGAAGAAAAGCACACATTATAAAGTTTGGGGAATTTTTAACCCCTCAATCCCCCATTTAGGACGCCCATGTTGAAGAATATTAAACTATCTCTACCTCTGCGGATGTCAAAAATGTCAGAGGCACAGAAATTAAAAAAAAAAACCATTTACCAAAATTTCCATTTCGGAGGCTATAGCCCTTTCAGAGGGCATTTTTGAGGTCATGTTTATATGAACATTTTCTCGGTAGTTTAATGATATATTGATAGTTTAAAACTAAACTTTTGTAGAATTTTCCGAGGAATTTGTGACGGACAAAATTGATTTTAATATTATTATTCAAAATATTATAATATTGTTATTCAGAATCGATCTAGCCGACCTTGAATCCGGCCTGGTGTATAGGCCGGCCTGCTCTGACTAAATATAATATAGACGAAACTTCAAATACAAAACTTTGTGGCCAACATTTCTATGTTTACCAATACAAAGCTTTGTTGTATTGGCACTTACTCTATATAGAATTTATTGGAACATTTAAAAACATATTAGAATATAATGGAGAAGAAGACGTAGCTTCACTACGTTGCAATTTTGATTACGTTACATAATAATGGGATATTTAAATAAAAACAAGTGGGTAAGATTATATTTTGTTTGATATATTTTGTGAAAAAACATAACGAAAAGTTGTAAATTGCGCTGAATCGCACAATTCGGCAATGCCGCTATCGCCTCCGCCACGTTGTAGCCGGTGTTTGTTTAGCCTTGTGCGTTTGTTGTCGTGGCGTTTCAGATACAGTTTCGTGCGAATTCTTCCGTTTGTGTCATTTTCTGTGATCGATAGATTATTAAGTTGAACTATACAAGGGACATTAAAAAGGGAATAGGTACATAAAGTGCTTTGTGTGTGGTCTGAGTAATTTACAGAATCGCATAACCTTTCACAGGTGAGTGAAGTCAGTTACAATGAGTTCAGAAGCGTTGCACCTCCTAGGAAGGAAACTGCCTTACGCATTGTTGTAATTTCTTGTGAGTTTTACAAGAATTCCACCTTAGAATCCGTATTGCCAGAGGTAAAAATTCATTCAAATTAATAAACCATAAATACCTAGGCCCCAATGATATAAATTTTCCTTGTTCTATTTATTTCTTTAACCATACAAATATTTTTTTGCATACGCTACTGGTGGGCTTTGTCCAATCAGCTGCTCCACTATCACAAGGAAAGTTTTGTTTCCGTATTGTATATGCTGGTTGATTACAATGCCATAAGAAAGGAGAGTCTATATTATCTTTAGTCTGAGGGCCTGTTAACGTTTTTTCACTCGCTAGTTTCACGCGTATCAAAGATGGTTGTATATATCTTTGACGCGTATGGTTGGGACAGCAGAGGCGAGAATAATTATTGGATATTTCGCAGGTTTACTAAAATCAAAATAAATTAAATAATAGGTATGTGTACCTATTTATAAAAAAAGTATTTTCCTGCTCCCTCCCCCGTAAGTTCACTTTACATACTCGCCAACAGGCCCGAAAGCGAAAGTCAAATGTTCGAGGTGCCCTGTTATTTTGGTTGCTAGCTGCGAAAGTGGTTGCTAGGTACAAAAAGTATTGCTTAGCAACCCTTACGCAGCAAGGACCTTAAAACCATTAATAAAATATATGTTGAAACGCGAATCTTGCGTCAATTTTAATAGGTTACACAACAATCGTTTTACAAACTGGTTTTAATCATAAAGAACACGAATTACACCAAAGAAAAATTAATAATTTAAATGTTTCTCTGGCGTCAAATAAGAGCCGCATAACAGAACAAATTTGACAAGCACCGCGCTACCGATGGGGTGAGATTACGCGATTAGTAATTCGTAGATCCATGGTTCAAATCCCATACAAAACTCAACATTTTTTATTTATTTTTTATTATCGCTGCATTCTGCCTCTTATATTTATCACTGATTATTATTTTTAGTAATTGAACAAAGGTTATTTTGATGATCATTATTACTCACAATCTACTCCATATGTATTTAGAGCTTTATTCAAAGTACCTATAACTTGAAATTTTCGGTAGCAGGAAAAATGTAATACATTGCACGCTCGCGTTGCCTCGGTCTTTAAACAACCTCCTCGGCCAAAAAAGTGCACTTACGCATCTGGCAATGTAAATAACTATTACTAGAGGTCTGAAATATGGCGCAGAGGTATAAAAATTGAAAGGAAAACAACTTAGCATTTTTCGAAATAATGCCACTTTCGGCTATTTATTTTAAAAATTCATATTTGACTGATAAAGAAATTGACGTGGTTGCTTTCAAGCATGTCATTTGACATCAGTTTTTGGGCAAGAAGAATTGGCTAGATCTTAAATCGATTAGTATATACAGTTTGGATATTATGATGCGGACTTGTGTGACAGAGTATAAAGAAGCGAAGCTTGACTCGGGAACCTGGATGCCCTTAATTACCTATCTGATCTAGATAACTTTTACTAACGGCAAAACCGCCGCCGTTTTGACACCTCATCTTGTAATTAATCTTGATCTCAGGTTGGCAGAGCAATTTCTAAAAAATCGATGCTGCCGCGCTCAGCGAAGCCCCACACCGAAGTGAACCTGACAATGACTAACCAAATTAAGTCGTAATTTCGGATCGCTTGTAAAAGTTTGCGCTGGGATTAATTTCGCAGAATAAACCCAGGTAAGCCCGAAGCTCGAGGTGGGGGCATGTGCGCGAATGAACTCGCAATTGAAGGGAGTTTCGTTCTTTAAAGCAGAGCCTGACTTTCGATATTGCAAGACTAATTAATTGAAGGTGCTTACATTTAGTGAGATATTCGACATTCATTTTTGCTTGCTGCGACAATCAACTTTACATGATATTATTCTCTTTGCATTTTTTTAACTACAAATCCATAAAACCATTATTTGTGGAGATATTCTCCTGAACGTTTTTTTTTTGTTTGTTTAAAATGTCGTCAAAAGCCGGTTCCATTCAACTGTCTTGAGGTTCATGGAACACTCGCCTTGGTAGATGTCTTTAAAATTACTATTTTGCTGAATAAGCTTTACATATTGTAGTTCATTTATCATTATGTATTATTGCCTTCATTTATACAATTTTGTAATTATACAGGGCGTCCCAGAAAAAAGACCAATTTTTCGGATTTATACAGGGGATGTTAAAATATCATGACAAGTTCCTATAAAAATTTCCCCCAGAAGGCCCCCCTACGGAGATACAGGGCGTTGAAGTTCTTTTTTTAACTTAAATTATGGCTAATTGGCGTTCTTCTTAAATACGTCCATCTTCTTTAGAAATAATTCAATGCACACATAATATGACAGCAATTTTTTTAGAGACTGCTACAAACTATTTTCATCGGGATGATTTTACCTTTCTAATAATGCAATGCTCTCTTCGATTTGTAGTGTTCCAGGTATAAACTAACAAATCTAAAATACAAATATTTGAAAGTATTTTAAACGTGGGACTGAAATATTTTAATATTTCACTGAATAATTTAGGTTAAAAGGGCTTTTTGTTGATTCGTACAACAGCCTATAAATAATAGGTAACAATGTCCATACTTGGCACTGGAGAAAATGTGCAGTATTTAATTAAATATTGCGTCACTCAGTGCGAAAGGATCTGCCTTTTTCATAAAACATTTCGTTTTTTATTTACAGTTGGTCCCTGTTTCGGCTTTTGAGTAAATTTTTAAAATAATCACACACTGTTGCTAGGCTATTTATATGCACTTATCACACAATAGAAACAATCTAAGATAAACCTAAACTTCAATTTTTACGACGAAATCCTCAAAAATACATCAAAATTTTGCTTTATCAACCAAGCTTTATGGTCCTTTGAACTCGATCAGCTGTTTTATTGGACTGCTCTATCGACACTTTTTTTTATCAAGACTAACGTGATGCTATGAAGTATCGGTTTCCAAAATTTGCAGATTGAAATTCCAAAAAATTTTGCAATAAATCCATGCATTTTTTGGCAAATCTTCAACAGTACTTTTATAAAACATGTAATGTTTCATGCACAAGAAATTTGGTTCATGTACATAATTTATGTGCATAACTAATCTGCGAAATTTGAAAGAGGTAGACTCAGATTCATCATAAGATTAGTTTTTATTTTAATGAAATTTAAAAAAATAAAGTTTTTTATAAAAAAAAAATAAAAATGTTGTGTTTGAGAAATAATGAAAATGACGTAATAGCTTTTGAGCACGTAATTTTTTTTTATTCAAAGAACAGCTGGCAAAATCAATATTCACTTAAATCAAATAATAAAACAATTCCCACAATAACGCGAACTAAGTGAAAGGATCAACCGCCGTAAAAAATAGGTACCTATGTTTCTGTTTTATTAAATTCTTCGTTAATGTAAATTTCTTGAAATTCAACGAAAAAACGGCGATTTTAATGCAGATTTTTGTTAAAAAAACATAAAATTTCCTCTCCCACGAGGACCCGCGAAACTGCCTATGTATTATGCGCGACGCACTCCATTACGTCGAGCAGACGATTCCCCATCCGACATTTATCCGTCGTTTCCTCCGCGGCACATTTATACTCGATTCTTCTATTTGTCGGCGGAGTATTCCCGCTCCGGGCGCGAAAAGTCGCCCGGAAAATATGTGGGTCGCCCCGGAGGCGAGCCGGGGGCTTTCTTGGTCGATTGAACTTTAATCCGGGGGATTAATCGAAGGCGGAATTAATGCCGGCGGCACAAATGCCTGGCTGGAGACGGGGTTTAGATTTTCGGGAATTAGTCGTACTTAGAATCCTCAGTTAATGGGCGCAGAATTTATGCTGGTGATAAAAAAAGTTAAACGGAATTTTATGCTCTACTTATTATTAGATACTACTGAAAAGAGAAAGGATGCTTGTTCTTGTTGATAATATATTAGTGTGTACACAGCTTCAGTCTAAAAGCAGTAGAACTTTAAATTTAGGTACAGTTGTATTATATTATAGCCCACGCGAAACGGGTGGTAAACAACACGCATTTTAGGTATGTTTGAAATATACTTAAAGGAGAGTAAATAGCAATTAGTTTGAGTAGATACTTCTGGAAACAGAATATCATGAAAGAGTGAATTAACTCATTATTGAGTATACTCTCTCTGTATTGATATTAATTTTATTTGCTTTGTTTAAATCACCCAATTTTGATTATCATTTCAGACCGGCGCTTTTAGCTTGCCATGCCGTCGCCGTCAGTGGAAACGAAGCAAGCAAGTTGTCACTCTATAGTATCACTCTATAGTGTCACTCTATAGTATCTATAGTATCACTCTATAATGTCACTCTATAGTACCACCAGAGCATATAAAACAACCAGCAGTATAACTCCCCATGGCGGGAAAATTCTGCGCACCTGTTGGCGCAGCCGCCATTTTGGAATAGATTCTGTCAAATGGATGCAGTGTCGCGGCGATTGGGCAGTTCTTTTTTGTTGTATGAGAGATATTACAGTGCCGTGGAGTGTGCTTTTTTGTAAATTGCGCTTTGTGCTAGTATCTTTAAATAAAGAATCCTAGGAAGGAGTCAAAGCTGCTTGTGCTTACCACACACTATATACTTTACTAATACTAATCTGTATTTCTGAATTGATTTTCCCGACTACACCTCTGACTTCTACTTATTCCCCCAATATGGCTCAAGGTCATTGAATTTGTGGATGATTTCTCAAAAGTAAGTTATACTGCTGGTTGTTTTATAATGGTGTCTCAAGCAGAGCACACTGTGTCCCTTATGAAAGAGTTAAATAAGCTGAAAAAAGATGAATTAATTGATATATTGGTGAAAAATAAGTTACCGGTGTCGGTCAATAGTGCCGTTGTGACAAAATTTGTGACGAAACTGCAGCAACAATCAAAGTGTGCAGCCCAATCGAATGTAAACAAATCAGAGGTAACCACGGACTGTCTTAGTGCGTTACCACGTGAAAAGGAAATAGAACTTACTATGTTAAGAAAATTGACGACCCACCTTGAGAAGAGAATTGAAGATCAAGAGGACCTCATCAAATTGTTGAAATGCAGCAACAATAAATCCGAAAAATTAACACAAACATTCAAAGAGGCGCCATCTATCAGTAGGAACGCAGAAGTAAAAAACTCTTCCGAAACAGGTAGGAGTAAAAACACAGAAACCCAATCAAATACCCCGCAGAAATCGTACAGTGCGGCGGTCAACGCCTCTGAAGCAAAAAAGGATATAAAAAAGTCGCACATGGAACACTCGCATCGAACGAACCAAAATAATAACAAAAATATTAGATCCCGACCTAAGCCAATTATAGGCTGCGGAAACAGCGTAGCTACAACTATAAAAACTGTTCCTAAGCTGGGGCATTTGCACGTATACAGATGTGGTCACGATGTTTCAGTGGAGGAACTGCTAAGCGCATTAAAAGAAACCGCTCCAGATGTAAAATTTAATGGAGAAGTATGGAACAGAAATGAATCTGGAACTTCCTTTAAATTGACCTTCCCCATCGACAGATGTAATGATGTGTACAAACCGGATATATGGCACACTGGTGTTGCGGTGAGACGTTTCTGGTACCCCAAGTCAAATTTTCAGACATCCAATCAAGAGCGCCACCCAAGATAGGGAATTTGAATAAACCTAACACATATCAACGTGTGAGTATATTTCACTTGAACATTCAGTGTATCACTAATAAACTTGACGAATTATCTCTTTTTCTAGAAGATAAAGAATACTCTGTTCTTTGTTTTTCCGAACATCATTTCTATGAGCAAAACTTATCGAACATAAAGCTTAACTCTTATAGGCTGGTTAGTTATTATTGTAGAACTGAGAATCTTAAGGGCGGCGTGGCTATGTTTGTTAGCGAGTCTCTTCACTCTTGTAGAGCCATAGATCTTTGCGAATACTGTAGCGAGTGTGACGCTGAGTTTTGTGGCATCGAATTTCAGACAATAAATACAGCGATCATTACTGTTTATAGATCTTGTCTCGCTAATATTAACATATTTATGATAAAATTCGAGGAACTGCTTACTAACCTTTCTGAAAAATACGCAAAAATCGTAATATTGGGTGACTTAAATATACATTTTGAAACCCCATGTAGTAAATTGGACGATTTTATTTGTTTAATAAATACTTTTTCCCTACGGGTCACTATCTCAGAGTTTACCCGAGCCACGGGATGCATTGACAACATATTGACCAATATTGATGAGGCCCTCTGTAACTCAGCGGTTCTGGATCCTGCATTATCGGATCACTATGCTCAAATAATTGAATTGAATGACGATGTTCAAATGTCGGAGGAAAGGATATTTAGGAGGGTTGTAAATCGGAGCGGTTTACAGCGTTTAAGGTGCTCACTCCAAGCTTTGGGGTGGCAGAATGAATGTGATGATTCGGAACACGGTATTGGCTCCCTCTCTAGCTCCCTATTGAAAAGTACTTTCCATTAAGGGAATGCTCAAAATCACCCAAGCTACCGTATAAGTGGTTTAGTGACGATCTAAGGAATATGCGAAATACACTTATGTCTTTAAAGCAGGTCTATAACTGTACAAAAGACAATTCTGATAAATTGGCCTACAATGCATATAGGAAAACATACAAAAAAACTATCGTGGCCAAAAAAAGAGCGGCATTTAACGAATACATTTTAAGATCGGATAACAAAGCTAGAGACAGCTGGAGAGTCATAAACTATGAACGAGAATCTGCCCATCGTGAAAAAAATGCTAGCAATCTGACTCCAGATTGTTATGCGGAATATTTTGCATCGATTGCTGAGAGGGTCACTAGCGAATTGAATTCCTCAGCTGCGGTGAACTCTTGTTTTATAAAACTCGCCCCATCAACCAAAGGCTCATTCCTTCTTGATCCTGTTTCGGAAGATGATGTTTTCACGGCGACAAAGCTGCTAAAAAATAGTACTAGCTTTGATGCATACTCTATGAATGCTAATATTTTGAAGAACACAATAGACATAATTATTAAACCTTTTACAAATCTTATCAACGCGGTGTTTAGTACTGGTATTTTTCCTGATGCACTTAAAGTGACAAGGATTACCCCAATCCATAAAAAGGGGGACCCTAATGATCTTGACAATTATCGGCCTATATCTAAAATACCTGTTTTTGCTAAGGTTATTGAGATCATTCTAAAAAACCGACTCTTGAAATATTTTGAAAATAATAGTCTTTTGCATGACTCCCAATTTGGCTTTAGAAAAGGACTTTCTACAGTGGATGCGGTATGTAACCTTGTTGGGGGGATTGTGGAGGGTTTGGAGGCTAAAAAACACACATCCCTAACGATGATTGACCTTAGCAAGGCCTTCGATTGTGTGTGCCATGGGCTGCTTCTGAAAAAGCTCGAGCACTACGGTGTCCGGGGGCTCCCGCTTGACCTGATACGGACCTATTTACAGGGTAGGTTAATATATGTTCGTGATAATTTGAAAACGTCTGAATATCACTCTGTAAAATTTGGAGTTCCGCAGGGCTCCGTTTTGGGGCCCTTACTTTTTATCATCTATGTTAATGATTTTTTTTACCACTTGTTCCCACATAATGTTGTCATGTATGCGGACGACACAACCCTAGTAAGTTCTCACAAAGACCGCCATATGCTGGACCTGCATAGTGCAGAAGTCATGAGCATGGCTGAAAACTGGTATGAAAATAACCTGCTTAAACTGAACTATGAAAAGACACAAAAAATAGTCTTCGCTGGAAATGACAGTCCTAATCCCTGTGAAGCTAAACTGTTGGGTATTACTCTGGATAGTAACATCAATTGGTACATGCATTGTCTAAGTGTTGGTAAGAAGATATCGTCCTCTTTGTATCTTTTGCGTAAACTAAAAAAAAATGCTAATGTAGAAACACTACTAAGCGCATATTATGCCCTGATCCACTCGGCTATCTATTATGGACTAGTGGTGTGGGGTGGTTCTCCGAATGCCCGTAAAATTTTCATGTTGCAAAAAAAAGCAGTTCGAATAATCGCTGGAAAAGGTCCAAGAGAACACTGTCAGCCGTTGTTTATTGAATATGGCGTATTACCGCTCCCCGCGCTTTTTATATTCAACTCGCTTCTTGAAATTCATAAAAACAAACATCGCTACGTGACGCCTGCTGACGTTCACACACACACTACACGTTCTAAACACCTCCTAAGGGCTGTTAAGTTTAGACTGTGTAAATCGGAGAAAAATTCACTTCGGGTGAAATATTACAATGCTCTTCCTGTAAGGATAACTCATTTTGACTGCAACAAATTCAAGAAGGAAATAAAGCAGCATTTCTTAAAGTATTGTTTTTATTCAGACGAAGAATATTTCAGTATTCCTTTCTTATAATGAATGTATTACGGGTTACGGGTCAAATGTGCTCACATTCCACCCATCACAGGGTGACTTTTGTTTGTGTGTCTTTGTCCAATGTATTTTGTCCTGTATTTTAATCAAGGTTTTTTAATTAAGGTTTTTTAATTATTGATGAGTCTTATCTATTAAAGATTATTCTCTTTATATTGTTATTTATCTGCCTATGTGATATTTTAGCATTTAAAATGAGTGTATTATAATGTATTATTATGTTTAACCAAATCTTTCATGTTATGTCTACTTATTGTCCTGGATGGTAAACTATCTTGACTTGCAACAAATGTATACTAATGTACGTAAAGTTGTCAATAAAATTCTATCTATCTATCTATCTATCTATCTATATATCTATCTATCTATCTATCTATCTATCTATCTATCTATCTATCTATATATCTATCTATCTATCTATCTATCTATCTATCTATCTATCTATCTATCTATCTATCTATCTATCTATCTATCTATCTATCTATCTATCTATCTATCTATCTATCTATCTATCTATCTATCTATCTATCTATCTATCTATCTATCTATCTATCTATCTATCTATCTATCTATCTACAGTGTGACCCATTTGTTTTGGGGTCAGTCTGTAAAAAGTGTATCAATCGTGCGATTTGGCTGATTTTTTTTTTAAATTGTAGAGCTCGATGAACTGCACATTTTGAACAAAAATTGCCTGGTTCGCATAAAATCCAAAGCCTACTATGACCGTTTTTATGAGCAAAATTTTAAGAAACCATATTAGCGTTTTTTTTTGAAAAAATCTGTGTGCGCCAATGGATTGAGCACCCCTCGAAATGGGTATGTACAAAATTTCATCAAAATATTTCAAGTAATAACGATTTTGTAGAAAAATTAAAAATGCAGCCAAGGTACCTACGTCTTTATTTTCAAAAATTCAAAGTTGGCCATGGAAAATAATTGAATTGTTTACTTTTATTAAGTGTCAAACTGTCTAAATTGAGTTCAGAAATTGTTTGTGCTCAATACAATTAATTATCATAATTATGGAATATTTAAGCATAAGAGACAAAATAGAAATTGTTCGACTCGTGGGCGACAACGAGCGCTCGGCAGCAGAAGCTGCGGCCGAATTTAACAATAGACACCCAGGTAGATCAGTGAGTCGAAGTACTGTACAACGTATAAACAATATTTTTGATGAAACTGGATCGATTTCTAAAAATTTATTAAAAACTAGGCAAAATGGACGCCGTGGACTTGTTGAAAATAACAATCAAATTCTGCAATACTTTAGTGACAATCCTCGAAATAGTGTTCGAACGGCTAGTTTAGACCTTCATATACCCAGAGAGAGTATAAGGAGATGTTTGAGACAAAACAAAATAAAACCGTTTAAGCCAAAATTTTTGCACACCCTGGAACCAGGAGATGAGGAGAGAAGATTAGAATTTTGCTATTGGCTGCAAGGTGAATATCTCCATAATGGCAACTTTTTAAATGAAATTTTATTCACCGACGAAGCCACGTTTACTACAAATGGTGTAGTATCAAGTCAAAACTGCCGTCACTGGTCAGCTGAAAATCCAGAGTTTATAATAAATGCAAGGAGACAATATTCACAAAAAATTAACGTTTGGTGTGGAATACTACGCGACAGAATAATTGGCCCATTTTTCTTTGAAGGGAATTTGAATGCGGCTGGCTTCTTGAATTTTCTAGAAATTGAATTTAGAAATGCTTTAGATGAGTTACCATTAAGATACCGTTTAAAGTTACAGTTAGATGGCAGTCCTATTCATAATGCTCGTTTAATCAGAAACTGGCTAGATAATAATTTTGAAAACTGTTGGATAGGGCGAAATAGTCTTTTCTGTGAGTGGCCACCGAGATCTCCGGACTTAACTCCTTTAGATTTTTTTCTTTGGGGTACACTTAAGCAAAATGTTTATAAGTCAAGACCCCATAATTTACAAGAACTGCAAGCTAGGATAAACCGTAGTTGTGAGGAAATTACTCCACAGCAAATACGAAATGTAATTTTGAATGTACGCAAGAGGAACGACAAATGCATTGTAGAAAATGGAGGCTTGGTAGAAGTTACAAAAATTTTATAATTTTAATTGTTTTTATGTTTTGTGTTTATAAGCATAAGGTTGTATTATTACAATTCAATTATTTTCCATGGCCAACTTTGAATTTTTGAAAATAAAGACGTACCTTGGCTGCATTTTTAATTTTTCTACAAAATCGTTATTACTTGAAATATTTTGATGAAATTTTGTACATACCCATTTCGAGGAGTGCTCAATCCATTGGCGCACACAGATTTTTTCAAAAAAAAACGCTAATATGGTTTCTTAAAATTTTGCTCATAAAAACGGTCATAGTAGGCTTTGGATTTTATGCGAACCAGGCAATTTTTGTTCAAAATGTGCAGTTCATCGAGCTCTACAATTTAAAAAAAAAATCAGCCAAATCGCACGATTGATACACTTTTTACAGACTGACCCCAAAACAAATGGGTCACACTGTATCTATCTATCTATCTATCTATCTATCTATCTATCTATCTATCTATCTATCTATCTATCTATCTATCTATCTATCTATCTATCTATCTATCTATCTATCTATCTATCTATCTATCTATCTATCTATCTATCTATCTATCTATCTATCTATATATCTATCTATCTATCTATCTATCTATCTATCTATCTATCTATCTATCTATCTATCTATCTATCTATCTATCTATCTATCTATCTATCTATCTATCTATCTATCTATCTATCTATCTATCTATCTATCTATCTATCTATCTATCTATCTATCTATCTATCTATCTATCTATCTATCTATCTATCTATCTATCTATCTATCTATCTATCTATCTATCTATCTATCTATCTATCTATCTATCTATCTATCTATCTATCTATCTATCTATCTATCTATCTATCTATCTATCTATCTATCTATCTATCTATCTATCTATCTATCTATCTATCTATCTATCTATCTATCTATCTATCTATCTATCTATCTATCTATCTATCTATCTATCTATCTATCTATCTATCTATCTATCTATCTATCTATCTATCTATCTATCTATCTATCTATCTATCTATCTATCTATCTATCTATCTATCTATCTATCTATCTATCTATCTATCTATCTATCTATCTATCTATGCCCTGGTATCACTCTATAGATACGCAAAGGATGAAGTGATTTTCAGATGTTTTGTCTCAGCGAGACTTTTAAATAATGCGACGTATCATAGTCTGCACATATAGGTAGCACGGAATGCGGTTTGTTTATGTTTATTTCATAAAGTAATGTAATACCTAATTGACAAAAAAGCAGGGGTCTAGTCATTAAACAAAAAGGAAAGTCACTAATTATTAATATATTATGGATTATACCCGTTGTCCGTATTTCTGGTCGCATAAGAAATTTAATAGGTATTATATGAGAAATTAAAATGTAATCTTTGTTTAAACTTGAAACCTACAAAGCAAAAAATGTTATTCCAAATAGTATCCTACTTACTTTCAAACTATCGCATTAAAATGTTGGTCAATAATGATGGTCTATATTTTAAAATAATTATACAGCGCCCGCCAAAAAGTTGGAACCACATGGGATTTTTTTTTTTGGGCTAAGATAAAACTACTCTTGAGCGATCATCTTTGCTTCCAAAAAGATTCGAAATGAGATCATTAAACGCCGTTACGTCATTTGACATACCTGTCAAAAATTACATTTATTTAAATAAATGGCCAAAATACGCTTTATTTGTGATATTGTCGAAAAAAGTCATTTGAAAAAGTTGCTTGGAATTTTTTCAGACAAAAATTCTGATGGATAAATTTTTGATTTTTTGAAAAAATATAGAAACTAATAAATTGCATTTTTTTTGGTGTGTTATATTTGACATTAGAATTGTTTGCCTATCATCCAAAGGTGACATTTTTTAGTTATGGACCCTTTTTGGGTCGTAATCGGCTAGTTTCAAGAAAACTCAACTAAGAAGGTGCAATTTTTATATTTTTTCAAAAAATTAAAATTTATCATTGTCAGAATTTTTGACTGAAAATTGGCACATAGGGGTAAAATAAAATTCGAAGCAAATATTTCAAATAACATTTTCCGATAAAATCACAAATAAAGCATTTTTTGGCTAATTATTTAATTAAATATCATTTTTGACAGGTATGTCAAATGACGTCACGACGTTAAATGATCTTATTTCGAATCTTTTTGAAAGCAGAGATGATCGCCTCAGAGTAGTTTCATCTTGGCTAAGATGGGGCTCAAAAATAAAAAAAAAATCCCATATGGTTCCAACTTTTTGGTGGGCACTGTATATCATATATTCCCAAAAAATGCACTCTCGCCAGTATCGTAAATAGATGGGGGGAGGGGGGGAGGGGGGGAGGGGGGGTGACATTTGATTTGAGAAAAATGCTACAGCACTGGAATAATTTAACTTTCTCTCCACAATATTGTTCTCTGGTTTGTGCGTGAGAGAAGTTAGCAAAAAACTAATTAAACCCTGATTTTTTTTGGAAATTTCAAAACCCGTTATCCTGAAAACCGTAGCCTACATATAGGGAAACAAAACACAATAATAAATAAATGTTGATCATCGTTTTTGTTACACCCTGTATTGTTGGGTGTGATATTATAAATGGTTGACCCTATACAATAATTATTATCCCCTTTCAAAAAGCTCTTAAAGGACAACACTAACTCTCCTGTCGAGATATTCGCCTTCGAATACACCATAAAAACCTAGCGGCAAATGCGGCCTCTCGTCTCGGACATAAAAATCGGTCGTTGTCGTAGAGTCTCGAGATTCCCCCACGCAGCCCCCCCCTCATATCGCCGGGCGATCCGATCGGAAATTCAGTGCGGGCGCACGTAAAAAATGGCGGGGGGGGGGGGAGGCGCCGGACCGCCGGGACCCTCTCGCCGAATCGGAAGACTAATGACCCGGCCGGCCGCGAAATTGCTTCATAATTTTCTCCCGTAACCTTTCCGCCATCAATTCTGGAAGGCGACGGCTTTGCCCACTTCCCGGGCGCCATACTTCAATAACTTTGTTTTATGGGCGCCACGACGGCGCCGCCGCCGCTGCCCGCCCGGCCCCGCAACGCACCGGAACTTATAATGGATGCGGCGCCGAGGAATGGGATAATTGAAGGGATTTTATCGCGAGATAGCGGAGGCAGCGGCGGCGGCGTGAAAGGTACACTTCTGCGAGCCATCGAATGGTAGCAGCTAGCAACAGAAATATTTTGTAGACATTACTGTAATGAACGGCACGTGCCAACCGCAAAAAAAACACTGCCCGTCGCAGGAATAAACATGAAAACAATAATAAAGTACATAAAACACAAAAAGAAAACATAATCAGAAAGGAAAGAAAAGTCACAGCGCGTCCAACACTCCAAATACCCCGATTTTGAAATAAAAAACTCTTACGCCTATAAGCTATTCAATGTTTCAATAGAAACATCACAATCCATCATTCCCTAGGTGGCATATAATATAAATTGGTGATTGTCCCAGATCACTGTTTGTCTTGGAAATAGAAGATGTGTGCGATTCTCTGCTGAAACAAAATTGTAACCCTATCAAGCAACTGCAATACAATCCAATAAATTGTGTAAAATCGTCTATAGATAGATTTGGATATTTTTTATAATATAGATATCTAAAGAACCGTTTCTGTATTTTATCTCTTTAATCTATATATGGCCAAATATAATCGAGGCATACTCCATTATACAGTGTGTACATAAAGTAAGGAATAAATTCATTATCTATAAAAGAAAAACACGTCAAACTCTGTTTTAAGATGCGCACGTTTTGACATTTCGATGTCATTGGTGACGTCATTAGTGTCGCGGATATGACGTCTTCGATTTTTTTTTCAAATGACAACCTCTATTTTTGCCAGTGCCATTGAAAAGAGCATACTTTTCTGCACACAGCGCGTCAAAATTTTTGACATGTTAGATAAGGGAATTTTCAGGGGTAATATAACAAGTGGTGTGCCTATTATCGATAATACCTTAATTAAATTAATCGTTAATTTTACGAATTATAATCCCAAAGCTGAAAATACCACGACTGCGCAGCAGGAGTGGTATTTTCTTAGCATTGGGATTATAATGAGTTATAAATTAAGGAAAGGTATTATCCATTATTAGGCATACCACGAGTTGTATTTAAAAAGAGAATTTAACAACTGCAAATAGTTAGTTTGACAGCTAGCTGTCATTTAGATTGAACTTTCGGTTCTGAATATGTTTTTTGTGCTAATAGATATTTAAAGATCAATGTGTTAACTGAAAACATAACGTACTTTTACCGTTTTAGTAGACATTGCGGCGCGCCGCCGTGTATTCGGCTAGGTTCGTCAGTCGTTGGCGGGGGCCGGGGCGTGTTTTTTGCTCGCAAAACTCGACTGATAAGCGGTGCGGGACTACTGTGTACTCCCCCCGCCAACGACTGACAAACCTAGCTGGACGCACGGCGACGCGCGGCCTATTCCCCTATGTCTACCAAAACGGTGAAAGTACGGTATATTCTAGTCCTATATTAAATTTGGTAATGTGAAGAAGTTATCGAGTTATCAGTTTTAGCTGCCACAATATTGGTTTAGCGTAACTAGGACGTAACTAAGAGAGTAGGATTTCAGCGAAAATACCACTAGTGGTATTATCGCTGAAATCATCACCTGATTGGTTAATATTTCAAAAATCATATCATTTCATTGGTTCATATTGGCAGGCGTTGAATTCTCGAGAAAATTAATGTTGTAATGGTTTAAAATTAATTTATTTAATTCGGTCAGTTGAAGAAACTAATTAATTAAGTGTTCAAACTGAAGTCCTTCCTGGGCCTGGCAGTATCCAAGACGGTCAATGAATTCCCGTGGAACTTTATTGATAGTGTCTTGAGAAATATTGTCGCATTCATTTCTTATCCTAGTTTTTAATTCCTCGATATTGTGTGGCTTAGTCTTGTATACGACATTCTTTAAATGGCCCCACAGAAAAAAATCTAATGGATTAAGATCCGGAGATCTTGGGGGCCATTCGATAGAACCACGCCTACCTATCCATCTGTTTGTAAAGACTTGGTCAAGGTACCTTCTAACATCAGCCGCATAATGCGGCGGTGCACCATCCTGCTGGTACCATAAGTTCTCATTTGGTATAGCAGGATTATTTGCATTAGTAAATAATATGGCCAAATTAGGTACAACATTGTCCTGTAAGAATTGGAGGTACCTTGGACCATTTAAGGTTGCTTTAAAATAGTAAGGTCCAATAAGTCTATTTTCCGCAATCGCCGCCCAAACATTAATTTTTTGAGGAAACTGTGTGTGGTGTTTCCTCATCCATTTTGGATTTTCCCTGGCCCAGTACCTGCAGTTCTGCCTATTTACTGTTCCTGTCAGTGTGAAAAAACAATATTTTTTACTAGCAGAGGGTTAGTATTGCACATATCCATCAACGTTTGGCAGAACTGCATACGTCGGTCTGGATCGTCCTCGGAAAGTTCTTGGACCAGAACAATTTTATAGGGATGCCACTTTTCCAATTTCATAATTTTATGTACGGATGTAACTGGGATATCTTGATATCGGCTAATTCTTCTAAGGCTGTTGTGTGGATTTTCTTCCATAGCCAACAAAACGTTCAATTTGGTCTCTTCATTGATATTAGGACGACCAACTTTAGGGAGATCATCAACACTGCCAGTTTCTCGAAACTTCCTCTACAGTTTGCTGACTGTTGATTGAGTTATGGGCCTATCCGGGTATTTAGTATTAAACAATCCAACTACTTCTTATTGCGTTCGTACTCTGTCACCGTATCCAATCATCATTAGAATTTCAATTCTCTGTTTAATAGAAAGACGCATTTTATTTTTTAATATTTCAAAAAGACGTAAATCGACAAAATATGCACTTTCAAACTGACATCCGTCAACAAACGAGCTACTTAGCAAAGTACAAAAAAGCAAAATATTTGTTTACGAATATCAAACAGTGCTTTTTTAAGACTTAGAAAAAAATGTTCCTCCAGTGGCGTGCTGTAAAGAACCTTTTTAAAGCTAGGAAGAACTTCAGTTTGAACACTTAACTAATTAGTTTCTTCAACTGACTGAATTAAATAAATTAATTTTAAACCATTACAACGTTAATATTCTCGAAAATTTCCTTATCTAACATGCCAAAATTTTTTCCTTTAAAACGTTATTGAAAAACTTTTGCCATTATTGAAATTTAAAGAGTTTCGTTGTGACCATTCCACCTACAACCTTAATTCAAATCTTCCTGAAGCAAGCGAACAACTTATTTTCATATTTATTTTGTATCTCTAATACATAATATTAACCAGTTACAGCGCATTACTTATATGACAAAAATTCCTCACACTGCAGAGGTGGTCTTGTAAACATTGTTATACAGAAAATGACCTTAATAAAAGTTTTCGACGATGAATTTCTGGTAAATTTTTTGGGTTTCTAATACTTGATCGACAGGGCATTATATTTGACAAAAATTAATTAAAAAATAGAATGCTCTTGTAAATAATTATAAGTATTGGAGACACAAAAAAAGTTTAGAAGAAAAAGTTTGCCAGAAGTTCATCCTCTAAAACTTTTATTATAGTATTTTTTTTTGAAATCCCTACAATTTTCATTAGGGTCTTGT
This sequence comes from Pseudeuparius sepicola, assembly GCA_963920635.1. Classification (NCBI taxonomy): domain Eukaryota; kingdom Metazoa; phylum Arthropoda; class Insecta; order Coleoptera; family Anthribidae; genus Pseudeuparius; species Pseudeuparius sepicola. The sequence continues at coordinate 121,623,915 of OY987298.1, read as the reverse complement.
TTAGGGACCATTCGTATTGTTTAGGAGACCACCCTATAGCTCAATTCGTACCAGGAGTTCGAGTGTGAACACTTAGGAGGCAGCTCCGAAGTAACCCCTAAAAGTCATCCTGTTTGGAATTTTTTCAACAACTTGTATGTTTTCCGGACCCATGTTTACGTGATCTTTCGTGCTCAAAGTAAAATTTTCTATCGTTAATTTCAAAATTGTGATTTGCATCTGATGCACCCTGTATAAGAAAATGCAACATAAATACAGGGTGTTCGAAAAATAGACGGAGATATTTTAGAGGGTGATTCCCTGTTAAGAAATATGAAAAAAAGTTTCTATAAACATGGGTCCGGAAATGCAGAGTTTTCAAGATACAGGATGTTAAATAAAAAAAATAAAACATGAAATTATTAATGTCTTAAAAATTATTTACTCGATTCTGTTGAAATTTGGCAATATTATTTGTTGTATTAAGAGGCTAATTTCGCCCTAACTAGATTAAATTTATTAAGTCCAGTGGCGTCCCGGGGGGCACCTTAGCGAATATTATTATCAAAAAAATGTACGCCACTACCTTTTTTGTAACTTTAATATTTTTTGTTTGATTAAGCATCTAAAAATACAACTTCTTTCCCTCTTGTATTGTTTTCCTATCTCACTTCGTTTTCGAGAAAAAAAAAATAAAAACCGTTTTATTGCATGTCACTGGACAAAATTGGTTGTAATGTACTTTATGTTATGATATTGGAAAAGTTGCAATAACACTCTTTCCTAGAAATGCTTTTGATTATTTGTTTTCCAAGGCACTTGTGATTTTTTTTGCAAAAATTGATAAACCAATTTTGTCCAGTGACATGCAATATATTTAACATCCTGTATCTTGAAAACTCTGCATTTCCGGACTCATGTCTATAGAAACTTTTTTTCATATTTCTTAACAGGGAATCACCCCCTCAAATATCTCCGTCTATTTTTCGAACACCCAGTATAGGTGTTGTATATAATTTAACATTTGACATTGCCCTGTAAAATATTTTCCACAGTATAGTAATTCACCACTGGTCGCGGGCTTATAACTAAAAGGGGATTTTTTCCAGATACTTAAGAGATAAGATCGGCGGCAGCAGAGTGTAAATTTTATTCACCCCCCGAAGAGCATAATTTTTGCAATTTTCAGGGAAGCGCTAAAACCGCCTTCGCATAAATCACGCTCGACGTACGAGAAGAAGAATTTCGGAATGGCAGCGGTAATGAAGTGCAATTTTCTGATTCCATTGGTGGAGAACAGCTATTTTTGGAGTTGGCAATTATTAGATATTATTCGGGCTTCATTTCCTGCGGCTGGGGTCTTTTTTTTTCCTGAGAAAACTATAGTATAGCTCAAGTATGGCTCAAGTACTATATACGGGCAATCCAAAAAAGCGTAGTATCTAATTCCCAGTTAGTGTAGGACAATGGGCCCATCCTATCAAAATTTCTCGTTTATTTCGCGCTTATTTCATGTATAATGTCTTCAAAGTGGGAAAAAGACTCCCGGTTGTTCAATTTTTTCCTTAACTAGGCCAAAAATAATAATTGGATTTCAAATCCAATTATTATATAGATAAGGTTTTTTTGTGACGCCAACAAGAGCCCGTAACGGGATTTCTTTACGATTTACGGCTAAATTTTATAGTAAATAAATATAATTTGTTAATAATAAAAGGGATACATGGCTTCAAAAATGCAAAAATTATTGGGCTATAACCCCCCAAATGAACAGTTTGGCAAAAGGTTTTTTCTAAATATTTCCCGAACGAGCATATACGAGTGATATACTTGGGAGGAGAAATAATGAAAAAAACACGTTCTGGAAATATTTTGAAATTTCGAGGGCTATTAGTCACCTTAGGGACGTGCTGGTGCAGGCTAATTTCGGGACACCCTGTATACACCTTGTACCAAATTCGTCCCTCACCACTGGAATCTCCGTAACCAGAGATAGAAAGTCGGTAAAATATGGAAAGTTTTAGATAATTTTATATGGTAAGTGTGATGCTAGTTGCGCGTTCATTTTATAGTTATTTTCAAATAAACTTAAATTTTCCATTTATTTTTTTTTGTAGAAAATCTTGGAAACCGATGGTAACACAAGGACAGGAGTTGGACATTATTAAGGCACTTTTATCCAACCTTTTTAACTAGGTATACTATACAGGGTGTATCTTTGATAGGTACAGAAATTTTAACCACGTAATCGGGGACGTTCATAAAACCGAAAAATGAAAAAAAAAATTTTTTTAATCGATGTTTAGAAAATGGGGCAAATCAATCTTTATCCGTGCTCAATGCACGCCGCTGGATCGTCACTAGAAGCGCTGAGAGGGGAGGTCTAACCTCTCCCTAGGAGATGGAGGGGAATAACGTTAGATTAGGAAGGGGAATACCGCGACGTTGCCGCATGTCAGAGTGGAATAAATCTGCTTGCAGAATTAGGTACCTAGGTACCTTTGAAAATTACTGCTGGTAGGTATCCACGTTTTTTTATGATGTCGGTTGCTGTGACGAACTGTTTATTGCTTTCTTCACAGGCGCACACAATAATTTAACAAACACGTCAGTTTTTATCACTTTACTGTTATTTTAAGTCCCTAGGCAGCAGAAATGTATCCGAGCGCCGCTCGGAGAAGTCATTGCTAGAAAACTCATTGCTGATTTCACACTCATAATTTTTTGACAAGTCTTTTGTGGAGTAGGTATCTACCTACCTACCTATTTTACAACTGATTTTCAGGCCGCAATTTTTTTATACTAATAATTAGCCATCTCTTGGGACACCTTGGGATAATAAATTTCTGATCGTCAATCAACTGAATAAAGTATTTGTTTTAAAATACAAATTATCTGTAAAAATTGCAAATTTCCACAACCACCCATAGAGTAGAGCGTAGAGCAGCGGCGCGTTACTTTTTTTTAGCGAGTGTTCGCCTGTAGCCCTATCATCTCGAAAAAAGTGGGGGAAGACTGTAATTTGACGTGAATTTAACGCGCGGCTTCGATTTGTTCATAGTTTTTAATATTTTTCAACCCTTGCCCGATAGTGCGCCACCTTTAAACCCCCTCAGGGTTGTGGTCCTATGTATTATCTACTTTTAAAAAATTATTCGTTTCCGAAAAAAGTGGGGGAAGACTGTCATTTGATGTGAATTTAACGCGCGGCCCCGATTTGTTCATCGTTTTTAATATTTTTCTACCCTTGCCTGATGGTGCGCCACTTTTAAACCCCCTCAGGGTTGTTGTCCTGTCTATTGTCTACTTTTAATAGTATATTACACACCGAGGTGTCTCGAGATAAAGTAAACTTTCCACCCGGGCGGGAGGGCGGGAAGTAAAAGTCAAAAAATTGACACTTTCAAACTTCTAAAAAGTCAGAAATGTCGATATTACATACATGGTTGTAAATAAAAAATTATTCGGTTCCGAAAATAGTTGGGGAAGACTGTCAAATTGGCGTGCTTATCATTTCCGCATTTTTTAACCCTTTGCCGTTTCGGAACTCTCTCAAGTTAATTCCTTACCATTCCTCTTACTTTTCGTAAAAACTTGGTGGCGAAATGTCGCGTAATGTCCCCAAAAACCGAAAAACAGCGACTCCTCCTGGTGAATTTAAGCTTCTGCGTGCCCTTGACTACTGCCCGACATTCCTTCGCCGAGATTCGCCAGGCGCGGGCATATGACGTTGGCGTCGGGCGCTGGCGTCCGACGCCAACTTCACACAAAAACGACGCCGCGCCGAATCGCGCAATAATTACAATTACGAATGAATTCACTGGCACTGATTCACTCGATTTTGCTCCATTTCCACGCCGCCCGGCCCGGCCGACCTACTAAATTACAGCTGGGCGAGGAGCGCAAGCGCGGGGCGCCACTTGACATCGACACTACAGGTGATCCCCACTACTCATAACTAGTGCGCGATATTAGCCAATCGCGGCTCGCGGCTCGCGGCCCCTACTTCTCTCGGGGCGGCGCTACTATGTTGCCAAGTGTGCTGAAAATTTACCTGATTTAGTAATTTAATTCCGTATAAATTTAATTGTGTAGTGGATTTTTACATGGATTTACCCGTTTTTGTGCGTAATAATTATACGAGATAGTAGATTAACTTATAACGAAAGAAACCCCGTATAAATCCGCGAAAATCAAAAATCGGATTTAAGGGACTTTAAGTCAGTTTGGGGACATGTCGGCATAAACGGCAACACCGAATAGTGGTATTGAATGGTATGGGGGAAAGCTTGTGCGCTGTCACCGTACCGCCGCGCCGTAGCCGACGCGCTAGTCGAAGATCGTCCGTCCGATTATTATGGGATTTAACAGCTGATTGATATCGATCCGCGTCCGCCTGTAATTTTTGGGAGCGCCAGCTTCAACAAGCAATTTATTATTATACAGAATGCCTTACGTGTGGCTATTCTGTGGTATAACAATTCTGTTTCCAAAACGTGGACGCGTATGCAAACGTCGCGTCTCGCTAACCGATATTGTTCCGTTACTTTGCTTTGTTTTACGAACTGTCGTCGGAACTGAACCTGCTTCTGTACATTTTTCCAGATCCGTTCGCCATTTTTTTGGACCAGCAGTGATGTCCAAACCTGTTGCAATTGCCGCTACGAATTTGCAGTGAAATAACAAGTGATTTTTTCATATTTCCGTTAAGAAATGCAGTGTTAAACTTTCGCGGCCTTCGTATGAAAACAGTGCTAGATAGGTTCCTACTAGGTACCCCAATTACGCGCGAGGATAAAAGAAGCAGCTTCAAGGGTTCGCGAAAATTCGGGTTTTATTAGACGCATACGGTATGGATCTAATTGTACAATCCACCTAGTCGAGTCCCCGTTGGAATAAATCAGCTGAGGGAAACCGAGACGTCCCTAATATTTGGCATCGCGCCGCTTTAAGTGTGCAGTGAAAAAAAAACAAGTGTTTTGTTCGTATTTCCGTAAAAAGAGACTATGAAGTGTTATACCTTCGCGACCATCGTATAAAAACAGTGCCACTAGTTAGGTAGGTACTTAGTGCTTTATGTGATTTTGTGAAGATTTTTGGATAGTATCTAAACACAAGAAAATAGTAAAAATAATCGATGCATCTCAAAGGTAGGCTTTTTCATGCTATTCGTCGAGCTATTCGCTAAAAGAACCTTTAAGGAGTTGTCCAAAAATTATTTATTTATTTATTTAATCTCCACATACACCAAATGATACATGGTTGCGTCAATATTCTTCAAATACTGCGAAAAAGCCTCGGAAAAAGCGATTCGACTGGCAACCAGTTACCTAGTGCTTCTTGTGATTTTCGAGAGGATTTTTGGATAACATAAGAAAGGAGTACGACACCCGCAAGGAAAATCATCCAGGCATCCGAAAGGTAGTTTTTTTGCATGCTATTCGCTAAAAGAACCATTAAAGATTTGTTCAAAAACTAGTTGAAAGACTATTCCTGAAATACTGTGAAAGAGCTATACGTCTGACAACGCTGCACGGCGGAATTGGGGGGGATCCACCGGAACCGGCCTCAGTTCCAGCTGGTCCCGGCAAGGTCAAGGACCCATGGCCGTAGCGTCGGAAAAAGGGGTTTTAATAGCGTTTTAAAAAAAATTATTTCTGACGTTAATATGCACTTTAGAAAAATTTTAATTGCATAGGCGTAACAAGTGCATTTTTCCCGACCTGCCCTTAAAATTTCTGTACTTATCAAAGTTACACCCTGTATATATATATTTTAAAAAGTCAGTTTTAAAAAGCAAAGAAATTGGCGTATATTAAAAAAAATTAAAAATTTTGCGTCTTCTCTCGAAAACGAAAAGCTTTTTTAAAAAACTGACATTACCGTTAAAAAGGTTGGATAAAAGTACTCTAATAATGTCATACGTACCTACCTAACCATATTTGCGTAACCAGCGGTTTCTATCAGATATTTAACACAAATAAAATGGAAAAGTTCAGTTTTTTCGAAGTTAGTTTTGGTTTCCCAACGGCGTCAGATTGACCATAAAATTGTCTAAAACTTCCCCTTCCTTTAACCGACTTTCTATCTCTTGTAGTTACCAAGATCGCAACGGTGGATGGTCGACGCTACCTGGTGACTATTTTCCTTCACTATGCATTTCCGAAATTATTGCAGGATTTTGGCTCCATAATACTTAAAGCTCCACAAAAACTTTTTTTAGAAAACACTTTATTTAAAAACAAGTTCTAACGAAATTTATAATTTCTAAAAAATCCTAATGTAGGTATAGAAAATATAGGTTGAATATAAGGGGTAATTTCAATGTCTAGGTTGACGTATGTTTCATCACTATAATGAATACTTAGACAAAAAAAAAATCCTCGACCAAAAGAAATATTGTTGACAGTTGGAAGATATTACATTGAATCTCAAATACATCTGTAAAAGTGTTGTATTCAGCTTATTCTATAAATACAGACAAATAAAGAAGAAATAAATGTAATTTCCTTTTCCTGGCGACGCTTCAATAATTCCCTCGCTCGCGACTTGAAGGTTTCATTGTCGGAGAAAAAGACGGAGTGGCAGCCTCACCTCGGCTCGAGATGATTAGACGAGGTATTAGATGAAAGGCATTTATTTTCGCCAGGTATATCGGGTCTAATTCAATACAGGCCAGGGACGAGTTCCGTTTCCCCAACTACCACCGCAAATGGAGAAGTACACCGCGGCCGGAGATTGCCTTTTCGGTTTCGAGTGCTTCATTAAGGATAAGTATATTTCGGGGCAATACCTACTTACACAAAATATATAGGTTAGAGAAATGCGGCGTCAATGCTTTTGCCTGGCAACACCGCTGACAGGAGGCAGAACGGTCAGCGCCACCTTACTGGGTTGGATGAACCTTGGTTGGAATTTTTGTAAGGAATTCTGCGCGGGGGGGGGAGGGGCAAAGGGGGAGAAGCGGAAAATTTGAACTGGGATCTCCCACTGGAATATTAAATTACTTCTAATTATTGCTTTATTTCAAAAAAAGAGCGCATAATGTGATATATTCCGCCACATGTGTTTCTTTTCAGAAATAAAACAATTAAAAGGACTATAGGGATATATTAAAGCATTTTCGTTTTTTTGTATATATTTAAAACAAAAACCATTTTAAATATAAAACAAAAACCAAAGAAACATATCAGGCAGGTATAATAATAATAATTCTCGCCCTCCCAATACTCCAATCTAGGAGTATTGTAGGGGGAGGGGTGGCAATTACTATTATTTAGAACAATTGTTCTCATCACCAATAAAACAATATCTATAAAAAAAAACTTAATTAATAGAAACAAAATAAAAGTTAACTCCTATTTAGAAAATAAATATCACAGGTCCTTGGTCTTCTTTCAGTCTGGATAAATCACAGATGGGCAGTCTTGGTCATAGTTAATATTCCCAGTCTACCGAACTTGGTTCGGCAATCGGGGTCGGGAAACATGTAATAAAGATAAAATCGATTAGTAAGTTCCTTATCAGCAGATCGCAATAGCTACAAGTAAGGGAAGCAAATATGTTAGATAGAAAATAATGAAAAGAGTTAGGAATTTTTAAACTTCTTGAGTTTTTTAGTATGAGACTCACTAATTTGCTTCGTCTTCTATCAGTGACTATAGAAATTCCTTCTATAGTCACTGCTTCTATTCTCAATTTAAGTTGCCTCCATTCTCCGTTTCAACAGTTTCCATTGTATCTAAAATAATAAAAAGGTGTTATTTTTTACTATCGGTACTATCTTTATCTTTAAATCAAACAGAAAACTACTACTGGAGTTAAACAATGACAAACACATTAAAACACAGAAAATAATAACTGCTGAAAAACAACGACTACTAAGTAGACGGGGCTTTCAGTACGAGTCATTTTAGCAGTCGAACCAAACTGGTTCGATTATGCTTTTACTGACTATTGTTATTAATCTAGTGGTAATAACATAGACAAGAAGAAACAACAGGAATAAAGGGAATAAATATAACTTGTAACAGTGTCTCTAAAAATAGCCCCCTAACCATACTTTTCACACTGCCTATTCATATTTGGAATATTCCTCGTATAACACATTGATAATAATTCGGGATGAACTATTATGGGTTATGGCATTAATAAATAATAACATATTTGACTTACCTTGTTCGAGATTGTTGATAATTTTTTTTTATTAAAAATTCAAAATTTGCAAACTCATCGATCGCCAAGGCGTCTGATCCGGCGATTCTATTGGTCCAACCCGTAATGTATAGGCAACGCGTTTAACATAGGGTCGCGTTCAGAGCGAATATAGCTCACATTTTGCTACCTTCGATCATACCCTTTGGCCTTCACAACCCGACGTAATGGCCGACCTGTGTTGCCAATGCGCCGGACCCAGTTGCATACCCCTGCCTACTTAGGTATAAGGAGTACGTACCTGTATAGAAGACGAGTTTTATTAAATCGTAGAAGAAGTTGTTTGATCTTCTGAATTAGAGTTAAGATATGCAAATTGAAACTGTAAACTAAAGCGAATTTAATTATATCACAAATAAATTACAAGTTCTATGAGTATCCCTATAAGTAGGTACTCAACTGAATTTTTATATATAAACTGCTGGCTTTACTCATATCTCCCAAAGTTAGGAAAATACATAGAATAAAGGGCCGTTAATTTGAAGATGGGTGACACTACAACTTTTACTTCTCCACTCCTTAGAAGCTCTTAAGCTCCGACTACAGAATGCTCAAGAAGGCCGCAACTAGACCCTTATATAATTCAGAGGAGCCCAGTTAAGGATTGCTGGCCGCCTTACTCGCGATGGAATGCTTTGAGGCAGCTCTAGATGTTTGGCTCCTTTCGAAATTACGACGCGCCCCAACGGATTTGTCCCCGTCAAGATGTTCGAGGCTGCCCCGGAAAGGCATATTTGTATCTATCTGGCTTGCAGCGGTGCATGCTCGAGAAGCGTCTGGTGTCCGACGAAGTGTTCCGGGGCCCCGAGTGTTTCATCGCCAATGGCGTTTTTTCTTATTACATGCCAAGTACGTTACATGTCCCGTTGTTCAAAATTATTGCCCTAATATACAACTATAAAGTTTTAGTGTTAAGACAATAACAACTTTGCACTCCCATCAAATTTACCAAAGAGTAAACAGGTTGATTGATTTGTATATTTATATATTTTGTTGGTGTTGAGGTTGTTTTATAAGTATACCCATTTTACAGGGTGTTCCCGTATATTTTGACCCATCCCATATTCTCGAAAAATAAAGGCTCTAGGGGTGGGTCAAAATATATGGGAACACACTGTACATGAGAGTGTAACACGCAGATTCTATTTAAACAACCCTGTATAATGCATATTATACAGGTTATTTCTATATATAGGTATTTTGCATATATAACTTTTATATTTTTGGTCATAAAAAGATCTTTATACAAATAATGTAATGAAGTTTTTTCATTTAACAGAAATTGATACTGGAAAAAACAAATGACCAGCGCAAACTTGAGAATAGTATGTCCTGCAACAAGTTATGAAGTTATGGAATGGCCCATATTCCATAAGAGTGAAAAGTTCGTAGCTGAAGGTGAGGCCTACGATATATACTACATTTTCTCCAACCATTATTTTTATAAACCCACAGACAAGACTTTATTTATAACGACGCAATCACACCAACCGAACGAACCAAGATACACTTGATATACTATGCGCTAATGCAGTTACAGCTTATGATTGATCGACCGTTACATTATAATTTGTATGTGGAATTGTCTACTTTATAAAATAGTGTTAGGGAAAATATATTGTAAACATAAGTTTTTTAAAAATAGAACTCATGTACAAGCAGTATCAAATTATGTTTTGACTATTATTGCTAGCTTTCATATTTTTAAAGTTAGATCATAGGTTGATTTTGGAGAGAATTTTAATTTTTGTGCTGATTACGGTGGCGAAAAAAAAAACAATTGAGCATCGAGTCCTCGAGCTATAGACAAAACTTAATTTCCTTAAATGGATGACCATCGTAATCAGCACAAAAATCAATTCTTTCCAAAATCAACCTATAGCTATGGTCTATCTTTAAAATTAAGACAGTTTTTGTTTACGTACTTATTCGATCGGATATGATGTAGCCATTATATGCGAGTATAATATTTTACTTGTTCACGACTGTTATACGTTATACATTTTCGTATTGAATATCATTTTTCTTCTATTCTTTATAATAAAAACATATTATGTACAAACTGTTGACATAAAAGTTTGATATTTGCTATGGGGCTTTTTCTCTAAGTTGAAATTATGATTAAAAATGAACATAACAGAACATAAATGGACATAATTCAGTAATTTCATGAATAGTAGGGCCTGATTTTGCATACAATATTTCATTGGAAAAAAAGTTGTACCAATATCTAAATATAACGCCACACTTTGGATCGATGCGACTATTTGCTCTTTTGTCACAATATTAATCGATATTTCCAATATCTAAAGTCATAATATGTTTGTTATCCATTCAAAATCTGAAATCTGAAAAATTTTTGGCAGCTCAAAAACGTGAGGATCGGATCAAGTAGCAAGACGTTAACAACAACGCTAAAGTTGAAGCAAAATATTTTTGGGATTTGTTTTCTACATATCTAATTCATGATGCACTATGCACTGTGTGAAAAATGCCCTACGGGGATGTTTACATGACAGCCATGAATACTCGATAAAATTCAGAGCCACGGGCTGATGGATAAACTGATCATAATTGAGAAGGAAACTTTATACTATACCCCCTATAATAAATGTCATTAAAAAAATAATATTAGCTAGTGTAAATAATAATACTTTATAGGACGATTACCTGGAATAATAGTAGTTACAATAATTTTGCTGTACCTTTTTACATAAAATATATTATCTTTTGTTTTATTTATTAAAGAATTCCCACATATTTGATATTATACGTTTTCTCGTGTATTTTGTATTAACGTATATTATTTTTTTACGATAATAGTTATTTATGTACCAAGGCACTGAAGTTCAACTTTTTATGACTCATGTGGAGTTTAGTTGCTGAGGCCTCTGGCCGAGGCAAATAAACCACATGAGTCATAAAAAGAACTTCAGTGCCGAGGTACATATTATATTTTTCTTGAAATCGGAAAAAAAAAGTTATATTAGGCAAGAAAATAATAATAAGGGATCACCCGTCCACGAACCGACTACGCGCGGCGTTGCTTGACTTTACCGATCGCTCTACCTAGGACAAGTATAATGATGTACGGCACCTTCTGACAGAAAAACCAAACTGCTGCTTCTTGTGCAGCCTACACAACAAATCTATTGATTTTCAAATTTACTAAAATATGTATACTGAAGGATTGCGCTTCTATAGGAAACAATTTCGCAATGTGTACGAAAAGCTAAATGAGCCTTTATCGGCCGGGTTTTGAATATTTGGTCACTTTTGACAAGCGATTTCTCCGCGTCTGACGTTTGATGTTTACATCTCGCCAAGGCCTACTTATTGAAAAAATCGTACAATAATGGGCTACATTATTGTACGATTTCTGTGCTTTTAATGACGATTTTGGGACATTTTAATGCCGATTTCAAGAAAAATATATTAAACATACTATTATTTTATATTATACTATTTAACACTGTTTACCAACAATACCAGAGATTGCAATAAATAATACCAAAAGAAATATACCTGATTATAATCCCCTGTAACTTTTGTTACGAGTTCGAGTAGTCTCTAGGACAATAGAATACCCGAAATCCTAATAAAAGTTACAGGAGATTATAATAAAGCATATTAAAAGCAATAATAAAGTAATTTTTTCCGTGTATTCCACCATTTTTTCATATTGGAATTTATAAAAAAGATATCTTTTTTTAATTTTTGCTTTTTGTATAACTATTGTAGACTGAGACAGCTGTTTCCCCTTATCAGTAGCTTGTACTTCATAAATATAAGAAAGCCCACCTACCACCTCGATTCTACATGACATGTCTAGCATGGAGCTGATAGTACCAGAAAAGTAAACGATAACCAGTTTGGCAACGAATAAAAAGAAAACAGACAAACGTCAGGACTGCAAAATCTTCAAGGCGGCCGAATAAGCCGCAGAATCCAGGCTGGGGATTGCCTGCTGGTCGGCCTGCCTGGCGGAATGCTTTAAGGCATCGCCGCTTGCCGTTCCAGATGTTTGGCTCCCTTTGGGAGGCCGCGAATTACAGCTCGCCCCAACGGGTTTGTCCCTGTCAACTTCCGAGCCGCTCGTGATGGGCACGTTTGTATCTCGGTGGCAGCAGTGCGAGCCATAGAGAGGGGTGAGGCGTTTGCTCGGCGACGACCGCCTGATCATCAGAGGTGTTTGGACATTGCAATTTTCGTTTTTACTTGTTACTAAGCTAAATAAAACGCCCTTCCTCGACGGTATTTGTTTTTATACAGTGTATACAAAAAGTAAGGAATAAATTCAATAAGATGATAAAATTTCACGTCCCCAATAGATTTTTACAGAAAGAAAGTTAACGGCTTTATGGGACTATAAATTTTGGCAACTGGTAATATCATACCAACATCCAAGTTCTAATGGATGTGCCGGTGTTTTCATATTTGAATCGTTCGAGAAGGTAGACTACGACAGCTGTTTCCCCTTATTAGGTTCATCAAGGCAGCCATAACCTTCCCGAACGACTCAAACCGAAACGGTAGCACTTATAATAGTGTAACTTGCACTTGGAGGTGAGAAACCAACCAATGGCGCCATCTAGTATCAAGCTGATAGTACCGAAATTTCACAAAACATAGTAAACTGTAAAATTTCGGCTCTGGTACTATCAGCTTGATACTAGATGGCGCCATTGGTTGGTTTCTCGCCTCCAAGTGCAAGTTACACTATTATAAGTGCTACCGTTTCGGTTTGAGTCGTTCGGGAAGGTTATGGCTACCTTGATGAACCCAATAAGGGGAAACAGCTGTCGTAGTCTACCTTCTCGAACGATTCAAATATGAAAACACCGGCACATCCATTAGAACTTGGATGTGGGTATGATATTACCAGTTGCCAAAATTTATAGTCCCATAAAGCCGTTAACCTTCTTTCTGTAAAAATAAATTCAATATCCCGACAAGGAAAAATTTTCGGAAAAAAATTCTCGAACACGTCAATTTTTGATTTAAGTTGTAGTGCATCTTTTGATGTGGTATTCGCATTAATGTCATTAATGTTCCGGATTTTTTTTTTCAAACTAGTGCGGCTTGATGGAGCATAATATATTTGTCTACGTTAAAAATTTTGTCATATCGTCGCCTTGCATACGAAAATATAAATGAAGATCTCGGTGCAAAAACCGGACAACTCCACTTTTGGGTAAAATTGACTTTTTCCACTACATTTATGTATTAAAATATCGCCGATCGATTGGTGCAAGAATCAGCCAAGTCCAAAGCAGAATAACGTTGATATATAGCTTTAGGACTTGACCGCTCGCATTCTTGGGTGTAAGAACCAGACAAGTCCGGGAGTTTTTTTCATTTCCCCAAAACTTATAAATGTGGGTATAATTGACTTTTTCCACTACATTTATGTATTAAAATATCGCCGATTGATTGGTGTAAGAATCAGCAAAGTCCAAAGCAGAATAACGTTGATATATAGCTTTAGGACTTGGCCGCTCGCATTCTTGGGTGCAAGAACCAGACAAGTCCGGGAGTTTCTTTTTCATTTTCCCAAAACTTATAAACTATGGACTTGTCCGGTTTTTGCACCGAGGTCTTCAAATACACTGTCCTGGATAATATGAGTGAGACACTTAAATTATTCACTTCTTATAAGCAAAAATAAAAAAAATACTTAAGTATACCTATATATTTATTGGGGTAGAATTTACTGTAGCATATTTTAAGGTTAACCCTACTTGAAAAAACAACCGCAGATCGTTGCGACTATAAAACGAAATAAAAATCCTGAGACGACGACGACGTCGTAAAGTGTTCAACGGATTTCATCCCCGTTGTCTTCTCGTTGTATTATTAATAAGTCGCCGATTTCGCTCAAGTGAAAAGCTTAAGGTTTAAGGAATTGTATTTTTCTTTATTTTTACCGGCAATCGGATATTGTGCTTGTAAATACCTACATCACTTAGAAACACAAGATTAGATTTATAGTTACAAAGTGACACGGTGTGTCTGGTTTTTCGTGTTAACATCCTTAAAAAGGCTGCGGGAATTGAACCGGACATTTTTTTATATAGATAGTGCCACGATAGCTTGGCCTTCTGCGATTTTTTAAAGATGTGTATAACGGGTAATTGGCTTTTCTATTTATGGGCACTCTTGTAGCCTCTTTTAATTGTTTAGTCTGGTTGACTAGACGCCAGATTTATTAAGCGGTTTACTTCACTTTTGCCAGGTAGCTTCAGTCCAAAAAAATTCAGTGGTGGTGTTTTGAGGAACAGGAGCAAAATTAAATAAACATACGATTAACAAAACAATCTGTTGATTACAACAAAAGGTATAAATATCTAATTCAAGTAGATGATCGGTCCGGGGCAATCTGTAATAGAAATAATAATAAAAAAAACAAAACAAAAGAGTGTACGATTTTAAATTTAAATAAAATTTTATATTTGCTTCAACTAAATTATTGTACTTTTTAAAAAAATACATTTTATAGTCTCCTCTCTAATTATTTATTAACACGTCACAAAAACGTACTTTACAATTAATATAAGATCAATATTATTCGACTGCGTTGTAAATATTTGAGAGGTTTTAGTGAAGTGGACCAAATCTTTAATGAGCGACATTCAAACAGAAATTATTTCGCTCATTTGCAATAAAACCTTTTTAGTATGTTCGTTGATGCTATGAGCGTCATTCGTGTTTGATTTCATGGCATTTCATACCACGAATTTTAATTAGTTATTAATTTTTTCATAGTTTGGCACCATACAGAAGTATAATAACGAATGGATATTTTTTCATCAAAATTGCGACTATTTTGAGGGTTGCCGCATAATTCTACTATGCGTTAGTGTTTTCAATAAAAATGCATCGTACAGCATTTCGAGAAACTAATCCCTTTCAAAAATCGCAGGAGGCCAGGCTTTCGTGTTAGAGCCAAACCAATACTCCGCAAACTATGATCGTTCAATCACTGTAAAAAATCGCTTTATAGAAAAACTATATTTACCATAGAGAAATTATTGTAAAGTTTGTAAATATTTTCTGGAGTGCTACTGCATAAATTGTCGACAAAACTATTGAGTTTAATTTCTCAGATAATTTACACCAAACGAAAGTTATTTTCTTATAATAAAATAGCATTTAACCGGAAATTTGATGTACATTTTCTGTATAATTGTGCAGCATTGCTGAAAAGTATGACTGCAGGGTGTTTATGTACAACTTGTGCTTTTTAATCCAAGTGATGTGGATTTTGTCTGCACAATTATTGCGCTGTGGTACAGACGCGTCGCCGGCACACCGCGTCGGCGGCCTGTGCCTTGCCTTGACTTCAGTCGTCTTGGCACTGTCGTCCGAGTGATAACAAGTCGCCACGCGTATGCTGTCTGGTCCCTTTTTTGTTCCCCGGCCCCTATTTATACATATGGTAACGAAAAATGCCTCTAAAGTTGTTATATCAGCTTTCAATGAATATGTCTGCACGGTTTTCTAACCTACTCAAAGATTTAGCAGATAAATTTTAGGAAGTGGCTATTTATACGTCCGACGGATACAAACGTCAGTATACGTCTTGCGCTCTCATTGGTCGATTGAGCCACGTGACACATAACCTTACTTCTACCGTCCGATGGATTATGAATCGGCTTGTTTACTAAGTCGATTGGATGATGTCCGAGATTATTCAGACCTATCTTGTCTCATTTTATATTGCGTATGCCCTACTTTTTCCGCGATGGGCTGCGGAATGAAAAATGAAGTGGTTATTTTATTATTTACAATGATGTAACCCACCCCCGATTTTCTTGAAATTTTGGCTACCCCCCGACAATGTCGGGGGCATCGCAGGTGGCGAATGTCGGGGGGTAGCCAAAATTTCAAGAAAATCGGGGGTGGGTTACAACGCCGAACGTCGCATCGGGCGAAAATACGGGGTACCTACCTAGCCAAAATTTCAAGAAAATCGGGGGTGAGTTACACCATTGGAAATTATTACCACTACTTTTTTCATACGGCAGCGTCTATCCCCCAAAAAGGAGCAGTGCATACGCTCCTTATTGCAACGATGCTTGAGAAAAATGCACTTCCGACGTATCTAAATATTAGTTTACTTCGGCTTCGGACGTGTACGGAGTTAAATGTACGTCCAAAGAAGTCATGTGACTCAGCCCGCCAATGAGAGCGCAAGACGTATACTGACGTTTGTATCCGCCGGACGTATAAATAGCCACTTCCTAAATTTTAAGTTTGGGTATTCTACTTACAGTTTTATAATTTTTGTGATTAATTTAGATGCATTTTCCGTCACATCTTTGTTGGCCTGAGGCCCCCAGGGCCCCATTTTCCTTTAGTTTTCATGGTTTTCCCTGTAAAGCTTCCATAACATTCTAGAAAGTTTGCTAGAACTTATGATTTGTGAACTATCATTGGCCAGGAATATTCTAGAGTATTCTCCAGTCTTCCTTTTTAGTATATAAGCCCTGGGAATTGGGCCTAGGAAGGTGAAAAAGGTTAGAAACCGATTTTGTGCGAATTTTGGAACTGAAAGAATATTCTTGGACAGTGACAGTAATCTGACAAGTTTATTTGAGATTTCTGAAACAGGATCATCTTTTAAAGACTTGCTTTGTAAGTTTAATATTTTTGCAAATAAGACTGATGATTCCTATAATACTTAGTATTATAGTTCTCCGAAAAATGCATATTTATCAAGATATTCACGAGTGACCCTCCATAAATAGACACCCTATATATTTTTGTTTAGTTTCGTAAACATTAGTTTTTGAATTATTTCGATGTTTTCTAAGTTTATTTTTGTATGTGGTCATTTGTTAAAAGAAATGTTCAAGTTTCGTTTTGTGAATAAATATGTTTTGGATTTTAAAAAGATTGTAATCATTGAACGAATAAATGTTTTTTTGGACCGTATGATTTTTGATATTTTTACAAACTCCTTTCTAACATATACTCACACAAATACGCATACAGCGTGATTCAGTTGCATATACATTAACTTTAGTTGGTGGTAAAATTAGACAAATTTAAAAAATACATTTTATTTTCAAATTTTAAACCGATAAAACTATTGAAACTAACTTTTACCTATCACTGAACCGCCCGGTATATATATAACTTGCGTTTAAAAATCAAACTTCAGCAGTGAAAAATATAAATGAAACAACAATAAATTTTCAAAAATAAAAAAATATTGTCAAGAAAAATAGTACAATATATTTCCAAAATAATAAAGCGCACAATATAAAATGATAATAATTTGTTCATTTTTGTACGCGTAATTATTATTTGAAAAACCAAACATATTGTACAGAAAAATTGTACAAAATATTTACAACAAAACAAAGTTGTGGTATAAAATATAAACTAATTGTATCTAAATTTTAAATCAAGATCTTCTTTTTATTGAAATATAAACTGGTTTTGTTTATAAAAACCAAATCGTTCGTGTATCAAAAATGTTTACAAAAATATATGGAAAATATGAAATAGTTTGGAAAAAACCTTCACAAAATTAATCAACAAATAAATGTAGAAAAAACAACGAATTGGTCCTATTCCATTTTCGAACACAATTTGTGCGAAAAAAAAATCAATATTTGTATTTAAATAACGCACACAGTTTTTAGAGTGATTCCTACAGCCTACCTAGATTTTTAGAGGTATTAAGACACACTGTACCTAGGTAAAACTGATATTTCGACAGACCATTAAATTTCTTAAACTTACTCTTGGACATAAGCATTCGTGGAGAATATATTTATGGTCTTAGTGGGGAAAGTACTTAGAACGAAGTTTTTCTTAGATATTTGAATTCAAATAATACTGTAAAAAGAAGACTACTCTTAGAATACTGACAAGACCTATCATACAATAATATGCATACAAACTTGGCACCAACCAGATAGATTGCATTGTGTGTGATGTAATTATTTGTATTTGGTCTTCTATAGAAGCAATTGCGATGGAAACCAAAATAATATCCAGTGTTCGAGGAAACCAATAAATGTTAGTTCGTGTCAATTTTAAGTTTGCTTTCAGCAAGGACATAACGTCAACAGGTGAAAAGTTTTGGAGGAGCATTAATCGAAAATGCAGAGCAACAGTACCTAGTCTTGCCTACCTTCATTACAAGAAAAATAGGAGAGCACAATCACGAAGCAAATTTGGCACATCTAATTATTAAGACAAATTTTATGTGCTTATTGCAAAAATAAGGCCATGGAAAACCTTGGTGATAAGCCAATGAAGATCAAACTCGAAAACTGTGGTTTGGCACTGGAACACAAAATGAAGAAAGTGAAATGGATAACTGGAAATATGCCTCAAGACTCACACTTTCTACCTTTCATCTGAGTAGAACATTCATCCACCATTAGCCGGACAACAGATGCTTGCGAATATTTTCATATAGTCACCTTTAATAACTCGATGTACAACGAACATCGGAACCTATGTTGATAAATAAAAAAAAATAGGCATAATTTGGGAAGCAAAAAATGAAGTCCAGACAGGAGCCAACAGCACATTTGCAGCTTCAGTCTTTTTTACAGATACTCCAATTACTTGAAATAGCTTTTTGTGCGTTTTTTATATTTATACGGACAAAGAAGGTATCTCACAGAATATTTACCTATCATTAATAATATTCATCCATTGTAACCCATATCTGTACGGCAAGGACTTTTCCCGTAAATACCACATAATTCTATTTCACCGGTTGCAGCCGGCCCACGCAATTTACTCATTTGTTTTAATTGTTTTCTCCTCCATATTTCTCCGTGGAGATTTCTCCTTGAGATTGCCAAATAATGATCCCGCGAGGCCTGACGTCCGCTCCGTTTCATTATTAATTTCTCACAAATCCCGCTACTCCTTCTGGCCGATCACGCTATACTGATGTCGAACGGGGAAAACCTGAATGGCAATTAATTGCGTGTGCTTGGAACAAAAGAAATAAATCTGTCCGAAAATCTGCATGACTTTTGTTTGCCTTTGAAAGAAAAATGTTACCTTTCGGTAAAATCTTGATTCCTTCGGATTTGTTCAATTTGTTTGTAGTAACAACTAGGTAGGTACGTAACGCAAATTAAACCTAAATTACTTCTGTTTTCAGAATGACTACTTCTTTGCTTAAAATCTAAAAGCAAGTATTTAAAAATTAAGTTAGCCGAGTGTCGATCAAAAGTGCTCCAGGGAAAACAGTGACGGCTGGAATTGCTTCATATTTGTAGCTGTTACCAAGCGTGTTGAGTTGTTGCTGAATGACCTCGGCTTGGCTAACGGTAATGATGCGGTCGCCTCCGGCTCTGCCCCCCTCTATATCGCCCCCACCAATACGTTCCCTCCATCAGTTCAATCTCAGTCTACACGAACAAGTCCTGGTTAAGAAGAGTTACCAGATCGCAGTTGACATTAGTCACCTCTCGACAACCAGATAGGAATCACCAAATAACGTCAGTCACCTCTCCACAACCGGAGTAGAATTACCGAAGATGCCGGCAGCTACGACCGGCGAAACGTCTGATCAATTTCTGCACAGACCACGGCATAACAACCCGGAAACTCATCAATATATTAACAACGGCCGTGAAAGCTTAAAAACAACAGTAACCAACCTCTACGGGGAGGTAGTACATCACCAAATTGGACGATTTGAACAACTCTGTAAGAAAATAGCTCACCTTCGCGCCAACCTCGCCTTCCTATCCAGATGTAGAGACCAGCATCGGATGCCAACATACCTACAACTTAGGCATTACATCAGATCTTCAGCCGCTTCCAGGATTTACGATAGAGCCAGCAGGTCCCTACTACGAGAACAAATCCACCAAACAAGAAGAGATCTTGACCATACATCACGCCAAATCTATGATCTCCACTTATTTTTATCCCATTCTATTGAACAGGACCTTTGGAATCGAATCGAAGCCATGACGGCATGCGTTGCGGAACGTGAACTCATATCTTCAACGGAACGACAGAAGAATAAATTCGATCGTTTGGATAGCAAACACTAAGACAATGGTAACAGGCCGAAATTGAACATACTGAAAACAGTTGTTAACCTCAGCAATTTACCTGTCACTGAGGTTGACATTTCAGTCCTGTCCAAAGGAGGGAACTATGCCATTAGTCCACGCACTATACCGACGGAACCGATCATAGCCAATGTAGACGGTTCCATCAGAGACCTAAACCCTGCTGTTGCTGAAGAAGTTGGGCAAGATATTTGCCGTGTGCTGAGGACAGCAAGAATCCCCAAATCCAACATTTCGTATGATGAACGGATGGCACTTAAGGAACTACGCAATAACTCCAGCATAATCATTTTACCTGCCGATAAAGGAAACGCTACTGTATTGCTGAATCACGATGACTACCAGGCCAAAATCAGGGAACTACTCACACCAGAAACCTACAGACCACTTAATCGGGACCCAACCGGGTCGGTTGAGAGAAGAACTACGCAACTCCTGAAATCAAGTAAATGGGATAAAACCACGATCAATAAGCTTAAACCATCAGAATGCTGTTCCCCCCGCCTTTACGGATTACCAAAGATCCACAAAGTTAACGTTCCACTCAGACCTATTGTTAGTGCAATTGGTTCTCCAACTTACGACCTCAGCAAGCATCTCACAGGCCTCCTGCAGACACACATCGGACAAAGCCTGCACCACATACAGAATTCTTATCATTTCGTCTCAATAATCGACAACATCGAGGTCAAGGAGTCAGACTTATTGGTAAGTTTCGATGTAGAATCCCTATTTACAAACGTGCCAGTCAACGATACCTTGGAACTGCTAAGATCTCTGTTTCCGGAGGAAGTACTGGTTTTATTCAAGCATTGCTTTACTATCTGCTACTTTCGATGGGACAACACATTCTATGAACAGATAGAGGGTGTAGCCATGGGCAGCCCACTGAGCCCGGTCGTTGCCAATTTCTTCATGGAACATTTTGAGCAAGAAGCTCTACGGTCAGCCCCCTATAAGCCTTCTCATTGGTATAGATATGTGGATGACACCTTTGTTATTTGGCCTCACGGTAAAAATAAGCTCGACGAATTTCTAGAACACATCAACAGCCGACACTCCAACATCAGTTTCACGATGGAAATCTAAAAAGAAAGGATACTTTCCGTGCCGTTCTTGGATGTAGAAGTCACCAGAACACCAGAAGGACGGTTGGCACATGGAGTTTACCGTAAACCAGCTCACACGGACAGATACCTACATGCCTCCTCCAACCATCATCCGGCACAAAAAAGGGGAATAATCAACACCTTGGTCAGCAGAGCGAAGACTATTTGCGACACACAACATCTAGATAAAGAATTGAAGCATCTTCAATGGGCACTAGAGGCTAATGGATATCACAAAAAAGACATTCAAAGTGTCATCAATCCACCAAGGACACCTAGGGCACCAAATCTGACTGACGAAACATCTCCAAGAACCTTTTTACCATATATCCAAGGTGTAACGGATCGGATCTCTAAGATTTTGCAAAAGAAAGGCATCAGAACAACGTTTATTCCAACCAAGAAGCTACAACAGTGTTTGCGTCCGGTAAAGGATCGCTTAGACCCTCTCTTGACACCTGGGGTATATAAGATTCCATGCTGGGATTGCGATAAGGTGTATATTGGCATGACCACACGTTCCATAATTACAAGGAGAAAAGAACATCAAAGGGCCCTTCGGCTACAGCATTCTGACAAATCAGCCATAGCTATGCACGCCATGGAGGAAATACACTCTATTAACTTTGAACAGACGACGGCATTGGTTAAAGGAACAGGTTTTTAGGTTTTTACAACCTGGCTAGACGTGAGGCATTGGAAATAGAACAACACCCTTGGAATTTCAATAAAAAAGAAGACGGATTCAATATATATATATAAGTTCCCAATATGAGACCCCCACACTCCTAAAGTAAGAGTCTCTTAAGTCGCCACATGTGGTGCAGTGTCTAGCTCATTTAAATTTTTAGGTTAAGAACGACATTGTTTACTTAATCCGTACGTGCACAAACTTTGAAAGGGCTTCGGTTACCGTGTAATTCTGAATAACGTATGGTAAGTGTTTAATATATTTTTGTACCTTGTTGTATTGAATAAAACTTATTTTATAATTAGAGTAGTTATATAACGCATTTAATAACATTTGTTAACAATGGCAAAAAATTCTATAATATGTACATCGGATTCCTAATATGAGACACCCCAGTGTTCCTAATATGAGATATCTCATGTAAGGAGACTCGCTTCATCCAATTTAGATTGCTGATAATTTGAATAGAGTGGTAAGTGTATCATTAAAGAGTTGTATACTGTGTCAAATTGATATTTATTTAATGTTTTTGAAATAAAAATTATTTTGTGGTAAGTAGTATTTTTGTTAAACCTTAATATGAGACTGTCTCATATTAGGAACCTGTTAAGTACTTAGGTCAAGTGTTATGTAAATAAATTGTTGTATACTATAAGTAGGTTAATTTGATATTCTTTTAAAGTTTTTGAATTAAAAATTATTTTGTGGCAAGTAGTGTATTTGTTAAACCTGGATATGGGACTGTCTCATATTAGGCACCCAATTTTAAAAATTGAAGATTTGACTTTTTTTCCATAATTCTCATTTACGCAACAACTGTTAATATTTGACAATCCTACATAAACTGCAGTGAAAATGGAGACTATATTAAACGTATTCGACGTAAGTTTGCGCATTATAATATATTATAGAACAAAATACAGAACAAAATGTAATGTGGTCTCATATTAGGGTACTTTCCTCCAAGTGAACACAGCAATAATTTATAAAGGATGTTTTAGTGGAATATCAGGTAAAGGATATCAATTGAAAAAAATGCACTCCAGCCGAGACTCAAACTCGGGTCTCCTACTGTGGCCGGAACAAGAAATGTTAAAACTGGATATTTTCTTCAGATAGAGACTTTCCCCATAGTATTATTTGTAGCCAGAATTGGCAAACTTTAACTACTCTACCCAACTATCGGCTATGACTGACTTATGGATAAAGACTATAATTGCCTAATTTGATAATTATTTTGTCTTTCCCAAATAGGTGTGTCTATAAATGATCATATATATATGACAGCCGCTTCTGCGCTACTGATTACAATGTTCATTTATCCCATCTGTAATGGACTAATGCGAATTAAGTTGTAAATTTTATTTTGTAAATATGCTATATTATTATTACTATTATTATATACATGGATATACATCGGGCACGTCTTTGATTTGATGAGATCAAAGTGTGCCGCGGCCAAGTGAAGCTACTATGTCTAAAGTGTCTAAAGTTTGGATGTGATCCATTGTATTTTCTATAGGGAAGACCAATTTTCCGGAAATCTGCATGGAGAGAGAACTGCTGTCATAACAGCAAGAACGTCTAGTCTGCCATTAATCCTGCTAATGCGTCACTCCGTGCAACCGCGTCGATCAGCGCAATTGTACCCGCCTCTGTCGCTCCGTTGTAAACGTCGCGGCTTATAAATCATAGGCGCGACCTTTGCTGGATTATCGCCGAAACGGGACGGATCCATTCATCAGGGGTCGGCCCCTCTGCAAAAACCGTTCTGCAGCATCTTGTTTAAGTTCCCGATTTGATTAAGCGAACTTGCTTACCCCAAACGGAACTCCGGACCGTAAATCAATACCGTCTGACCCGATAAAAGTTTCCGGGGAAAGAGAGCCATGCAGATTTCGTGGAGGAAAGTGCATCGATGAAATTCCGATTATGGATCAAACTTTAGAAGTATGCAGTAACTACTTAATGTAATGTTAAAGCATACATTTTTTATAAGATGTGCTAGTAATGAGGCTAACCCGTCGTCCCCAACAAACGTTTATTCTAGCAACAAAACACGTACAGTACGCGCGGGCTAGTGTTTCTCAAGACAAGATTTATTGTATTCTTAGGCCTATTCTTGCCTTTTCTCGCAAAGCAAGACAAGAAATTAAATTCATTCTTGTCTTGCATGACTCTTGCTGGAAAAAATCTTGTCTTGCAAGCAAGACTCTTGTTAGCAAGAGTCTTGCATTATTTATTATATTAAAGCTTATATCGAGACACAATTTGGCGCAGCGCTGCAGAGCCGCGGTGCGTCGGGTCGATAATTTATTTTTTTGATTATTGACGCGATTATCTATTTGTTAGGTATTATTTTTATTCCTTTTTTTGTATTTTAATAATAATTTTGTTTTGATGGTTTCATGATTTTCAATACGGAATACCTCGTAAATCGAAGACTTTCCTTCCTGTTAGAGTTATTTTTTGATGTCTGTGGCTTTCGATATGCGGGACCCGCTCTCCC
This sequence comes from Pseudeuparius sepicola, assembly GCA_963920635.1. Lineage (NCBI taxonomy): Eukaryota > Metazoa > Arthropoda > Insecta > Coleoptera > Anthribidae > Pseudeuparius > Pseudeuparius sepicola. The sequence continues at coordinate 121,599,348 of OY987298.1, read as the reverse complement.
AAAATGACCCGATCCACACTATGCCACACTAATATGAAACGAAACAAAGCATTAGAAAATCCAATAGATTCGAGAAAAAGCTAGTCTATTTAAATAATGTAGCAAAAATATAGTTAAAGCAAACTTATGAGTCTTGTCTTGTTCTTGAAGCAAGGACAATACAAGAAAAAGACATTGTGCAAGAGTCTTGTGAAATAGGCACGGGCCAACGTGAAGCGCGAAGCCTGAAGGGGCTGTGGGTTGGCTTTTACTCCTACTCTGCACCAAGCTGTTTGACCGTGACACCACAGGCGTCGCTTTAGAGGGAACAGAACAGTCGATGGTTACCTAACAAGTTCGGTTTGTCCCAAAAGCATTCGAAATGAATGAAAAAGGAATAATGTGATTTGAATCAAATTTCCAACGGAATTCTGTTCCTGTTTCGTCAACTTTCAAAGACCTCCAAACTACTATGTCACTGGAGGTCAGCCAATATGATAACACAGAGAAAACAGACGATGAGCCTAGCGCTTTTGCCAAATGTATGACTTTGCTCTGGACCAACACTATATTTAAAGACCTGTGCATAGCGCTGTTTCAAGCGATCGTCACTGGCGCCACACGACGAAACAAATTTACACGGTGGTTTAATGTTAAAACACCATTGTTGCAGAATCTTTTATAAAATAAAAACATGCAAATGTGTCTGTTACAACGAATTTAATATCCAAAATAAAATAAAATATTTGTTTGTTATGTCCCTCTAATTCACATGGCATATTTCCATACATTTTCTTAAGAAAAGCGGGTCTAAAAAGCAAGCATAAAGAGTAGTTGGTACCTTTTGGTTTGAAATGAAGTCCATGGCTAGTTGTAGTGTAAGTAAGCATTTTTCAGTCTCTTCTTATATGGAGGAGTATTGGTTCGCTTTGGAGCTATAAACAAAATTTTCAATTTTCATTCTTGCATACGTTACAAAATGCTCTTCCAAAATAATATCATAATTTTCGCTTCTTCGGCTGGTTGATCAGATCATCCCATAATTCCGAAATAGTGTTTATTCTTCTGCAATTATTCACCTAATGGTCTGTGTAGTGTGCATACCATCTTCTTTATGTGCATTGAAATTTCATGTTATCACAAACAAATCTACCTATAAAAGCTGTGTTAATGGGATAAAACTGCTAAATACTGGACGCAAAGACAATTCGTTACCATAAAAGAAGGCAATCGTAATAAAGCTGGATATTTAAAATTTGGGACATTTTAAACGTCAGTAACTGACATACCAATAACCACAGAATACCACCCTATAACCTATAATAAGTCGCCATTTTTTTCGTCGAGTGGCGCCACCCCCGTCCGTAAACAACAATGAACTATGACGTCATGCTCGGGTCTTTAATAGTGTCGGTCCAGCTTTGCTAAATCAATGATCTTTTAAATGTCATTTTTGACACATAGCGAAAGTCATGTGACTGGGTAATTTTCCATATTTTTTAAAGCAAAAGTTAATTTGCAAAATAGATTATTAATAATAAATTTCTCCATATGTTTTTAAAAAACACTGTATAGTATACAGGGATCTGATAATCTTCATGTCAAATTATGAATATTTACTTAATGAAATTTTTGTTTTCGTAAGCCCGCTGCCGAGACTTGGATCTTTATAATAACTTTTGCGTCAGTTTTGTTCTATGTGAAACCATTTACTATAAAGGAATAAACGTTTAAGTATATCCTTAGGAGACAGAGCACTTTTGCACTTTCAATGAGTTTTTCTACCAAATGTCAAAGCCCTGATTAGAAAACCTGGGATACCCTGTATAACTAAACTCAATCTCTGTTTGTAGTTTGGTCCCATACCTTCGGAACATTCTGTACCTATATAAACGAATTTCCAGTGCTCACTATAATATGTCAGCACATTACCTTATAGGTACCTAGAATAGTAGAATTATACTACCTATACCGTCTAAAATAGACAATGTAACGTTATCGACGCGCACGACCTGCATTTTTCCCGAAATCTCTGGAAGAATTTTTATGGATAGCCATACGAAAGATAAGATTTATGCGTCCGTTACCCCCTTCTAATATAAAATAAATAGTCGAGTTGCACTTTTACAGCATATGGAGAAGGGCGTAATGTGCTTTTGATATTTTACTTGGGGGATTTTATGAAAAGTATGTTTATATCCGCGTCTCAAATGCATAAGTTACAACCCGGGTTATATAACGGCAAAAATTCATTTGAATTTTATTATTTCACGGGCGCCTCGGAACGCTTCGGCTTTTATACTGCCATAAAACGTGCATTTCCGGCCGATATTCTAGAGTAGTTCTGTAGAATTGAAACAAATCCCAAAGTAATACGTTATTGAGATGGAACTTTAATAATTCCCTATCTCATTCAAACTAGAAATGTGTATGTGCTTGTATATGCAGCACACATAGTCCTTTTTGGGTACTTTTAGTTTGGTGTATTGTTATTATTTATTATTCAATACTTATTACTTGTTACTTATTACTTATTATTTATTACTTACTACTTATTACTTATTACTTATTACTTATTACTTATTACTTATTACTTATTACTTATTACTTATTACTTATTACTTATTACTTATTACTTATTACTTATTACTTATTACTTATTACTTATTACTTATTACTTATTACTTATTACTTATTACTTATTACTTATTACTTATTACTTATTACTTATTACTTATTACTTATTACTTATTAATTGGTTGGTTGGTATAACCTGATGTTCTATGGCCAGTGAGAAGCCATCAGAAAACATTTGTCCCGAGGTCAGTCAATAGTTCGACGCTAACTTGTCGACATGTTCCTGGTTGTGGTTAACCCCATTAGCGGCTTCTCTAACGAAATCTGTAACTAATCATTGATTGTCGGTTCGGTGGTGATTTTGATGCTCGTGTTCCCTCAGACGTAGCGGTGGTGATACGTGATACGATATAGGTCGATGTAGTCTGGAACTTTGGGCCTGCCTGTGGAAATAATTATGCAGATTTGATATTTGTTGATATAATTGCTTGTTAATTTCTGCCAATCCTCTTCCTTCTATTTGACGTGGCAAAGTTGTTCTTTCTACGGCGCTGTGGGGATGATATTTCTGAGTTTTGTCAGTAGTGTCCTAACTCTTTGCTGTAGGTTGTTGATGTTCATGTTGGTTCAATTCACTATTCCGAACAATTAGCTGAGTACAGAGGGCACATACATGTTTAGGGCCTTAAACAAATTCTTGCTGTTAAGGTCAGTTTGCACCATTTGTTGTCCTCTTCATTAAATAAGTCTTCATTGTTCTATGGTTTATCTTTTGAGCCTGTTTCATCCCAATATACTTGTATGTATCTCCCGTACTCATTTTTTATCTCCTGGTCGCCCTGCCGATATCCCCGGAGAACTCTCAAGTTTTATATTATCCATATACACTGCATGATTTAAATTGGTCCAGATAGTAAACCCCTATTTAGTACCTATGTGATAGTGGGCTCAGTGAATCTCCTTGGAAAATTCCTCTTCGAATGGGGATTGTGTCTGTTTAGATGTCACTGCTTGGTGTTCTGAGTTGTATCTTAGTGCGCTAAGTTGTCATGGCGTGTTCTAAGAATAAAACTGTGTAAGGCTCTATTTTATACAGATACTTGTGACCCAGTCATGCGGTACGGAACCAAATGCGTTTTTCCAGCCACATAGGCCATATGGAGGTTTCGTTCGCTGCAGATGACAGATGGGTGGTTCTTTGCACCCCATTGTTCACTTCGCGCAGACTTTCTGATGTATTGCCATATTGTTCAGCTCGCAGTGAGCATAATAATCGCTGCGGGAGTCAAGACGTGATTATTTTGTACAGCGTTGGAAGGCAGTTTATCGGGTGGTACTTAGCAGGGTTATCTGCTCTCCGCTGGTCTTTTGGTAACAGGTACCCTGTACCCTGGGTAAAAAACAATTGTATTCTCAGAGAATCGAGCAAGGTTTCATCAATTAGTTAGTTGTTTATGCGTGCAACACAACTTCTAGTAGTGGGAACTCTTGGTGATACTGGAGACCTAATCGGTTGTAAATTCTGGTCCATCTCACGCTCTTCGCCTATCTAACTTGCATTGACATTGCATGGACCTGGTGTGACAAGTTGATGGCTTAAAAAGGGTGTAAGCCACAAGTACACTAGTATTGAGATTTCTGATTTAACTTAATATTTAATTTAAGCCACAGAATTTGTTTTTCAACTATTAGTTAACAGATGGCGCCACCGTATCAAGATGACCCTATTCGGATTACTATTTTACTGGCAAAAATTTCAGAATAAAGCTATAAGCCACCGATATGGATGCTCAACATGCTAGACCGTCTCGCGAAAATTATTATTTTTCTAGTGGCTTGGAGGATGATAGTGAGAATGTGTGGGATTCGGATGACGGTATAAAGGACAGGGACTATTTTGAAAGTGATAGTAGTGACAGTTCTTCGTTATCTGATGCACAACAGGCAGGAGTTTATCCTACTGTGGCATATTATACCCTTTTACCGAAATTATTTCTTATTTAATTTTGACTTGTTTGAGGCTTACTCCTGAATTTCTGCGGCATATAGCCTTTTACCGAAATTATTTTTCTTATTTAATTTTGACTTGTTTGAATCTTACTCCTAAACTTCAAATTTTATGATTATTTACCTAGAAAACGCCGTGTTCATTTGACAACACCTGAAAAGACACCTGGAAGTAGGTGTAAAAAAAGAAATATCGAGAAAACTAAGTTAAGAAAAATAAGTCGAAATCTTGGCTCAAGTTACACAAATAAAAAAAACAAGAAATTGCATCATTGCAAAAATCATTGTATTAGGTTTCTTTTGGTGTAATAAGGGTGCAAGCCACATTTTTTTAAAATAAACCCCTTTAACACTAATATAGTGCATTCTTTTACTATTGGACTTTACATATAGCACAATAGGTGCTTATTCCTGTGTTCCTAGAACTTTAAAAATAAATTATTTTTTAAATTGGATTTGACATATTTAAATATATGTTTAAACCCTTTTTTCTCAAAATATACCAAATGTGGCTTATAGCCTTTTTAAGCCAGGGTCTTCTATTTACCTTAATATAGTAACAATGTGTAAAATAAAATAAACATAGGGCTCCCCCGTGCTGCTTCAGTATACATAGAGAACATGAATAAGGTAGGTCGTACCTATAAATATGATAAATTTCGTGGTATAATAGCCGTTACGGAAACTGTAGCACTGTTCTAAAATTTTTCTGTGAAAGACTTCAAGTATTTTTAATTAGGTTTTATTTAAGTTACATTTTAATATATAGCCAGCTTCTAAAGCTCATTATTGGGCGACGCCCGCTTTGTTATAAATTGTGTTTTACTGAACTGAATATCGTGCCTGCTATTTATTTATTTTTCTTTCTTTTCAAACCACTCCCACCAATGCTAAAGAGAAAATTCCTTGGGGATCTGTGATGGGCTGAAGTAGCACAATAGAGATTTAGCGGATGAAGGGTTGACTTTGATAATTCGTATATTTTGAATCATATAATGACTATTTAGTAGCAGTAAAATCCACCAGTTGCCATTTAACGAGTTTTCGCGAGTTGCATCCTGTTCTGCCAAAATTAGATTGTGCGTAGGTAATTTCGACGCTGTGGTGCATTTTTCGACCTCCCCATTCTCGTTCGTCAGTCATTAAAAACTTTTTCAGGGACTAAAAACCGGGCAAAATGTTTTCCTTTTTAATTTGCCGCCGGCAATTTATACTCGTATTTACGTGAATGTTTGCTCTGCGCTCATCGGAATTACCAAGAAAATTTGCATGGTTGACTGCCTGGTCTATACAGAATGATTTCGCTTCGGAGGTCACAGAGATCGTTAAAAATCTTTGAAAATATGGGGCTCTGCCTGCACACTGAAATTTACATTTAGGTGTAATAAAAGCTGTGCACTCATCACAAAGGACATAATTTGTTATTTGGCAGTTTCAGTCTCAAAATTTCAACTACGCAGTGCTGGGGGTGGTTGAAGTTTAAAACGTGGAGCAAATGCAAAGTCTATATATGATAAGTTGGCTCACGCTCACTTCGTAACTGGCCGGCGGCGTTTGGCTGCGGTCGTAATGTGACGTCTTCCGTAGACCGAAAATGATCGGCGGCCGGATTGCAAGGAACGCTGGAATCGGAGCGAATCTTTGAATAATTTTTTAAGATAAAATGTTCGTATGAATATGGGTTCGCAACGGTTTGGTTCTTGAGGCACAGGGCATCCAAAAACATTTTTATTTGGTTTTTTTGATTATATTTTTGTTCAATAACATGGCATTCGCGATACTAGGAGTACTGATGATGAGAAACTCAAATATTTACTTGTTTTTTTTTTTTTTTTTTCAAGTTAGAGGGCGCCACTTGCCGTGTTATACTTGGATTTAAATAACCATAACTTTTTCGTGTCGCACTCTATGTCATATTTGACTAGACATGCCTATTCTCCAATAAATTTTACGCACGAAAGCAACTCTTACTGTTTGTCGCTGACAGCAGCCGTTTTGAAGAAGAAAAACGGGTTTAAAGTTAAATCCGCGTTGGAATTTTGTAGTTGAATTATTATGAGTTTTTGAGACACAAGCAAAAAATGCGTCATTTATGTATAGGTACTTCATGTACCTATAAATAAAAGGCGCATCTAAATTCACCATAAAAACTTGAGAAAATGTTATAAGAAACACATATAGTTTACACAACACTGCTATGGTAACACATCTTTGAAATGAGCGTGGCCGCAGTAGGTATTATTATTATTTCATGATTTGTAGCAAAGGAGAAACTTTGTTTACTACCATCGTAAATTCAAGCTATTTTTAACGTTTCAAGAAAAATTGTATGTTTTATTCGGGGGCAGAAGTGACTTTTTGTGCCTCGCCTGTGTTTTGTAGAACAGGCGTCAAACAGTCTGGCCACTAAAAGTGGCACTTCAGCTCCTTATAAAACAATATAGGTACCAATAAAATACCTTGAGCATTCTGCATTAATGAACTATCCTTAATTTCTTCTTCGTGATTTTCATTCTTCTGTTCTTCTAGTAGCTGCTCCACTTGTTTCTTGTTATAACGCACTTCAGACCTTAATGATCGTTTTTTTGACAGATTCATCGGATGTTTTCCCTTTGAAAAGTTTTAAAGTAGGGAAAGCATTTTCTTTTAGTTTTTTTATTGCAGGTTCGCCCAGTAATTCGCTTTTTAAATCGCGTTTGTAATCACTATCTGCGAAATGTTCAGAACATACATGACAAGTATCCGGATTCCATTTGCCGTTCCGTCTGCATTTTTGGATCCATATTTTGGTCAGTTTCTTGTCTTTTGGAAACCTATGATATTTAACCGCACCAAACTGTTATTGCACAAAGCAACTGTACATCGAGTACCCGGCATTTTCATATATCAATAATTACGTATTCCTAGCACAATGGGCACATTTCACGTTTTTTTCTGATAAGCTCAGATGATAGCTTTGACTAAAATATACTTATGGATTTTTTTTTTCAAATTTTTTTGAAGGCCCGTTTGGCCGAAAAAAAATAAAAATGTCCACGGAGTGAGTATAGGTACTTTTTGTAGGTCCGGCAACGCCGAAAAACGGTCAGGTTCAAATTTAAACAGCCCGCCCACCTTTCTGTCAAATAACAGCTGTGACCTATTTATTGCGTTGGTTTGTTTTTGTTGGTTATTCGTTATTCGTTTGGCTAGCCATCGTTTACGTTTTGTTGTGAGTTACTGCTTAATATAATAGCGTTCAGCATGGAAGACGGCTTTGTTAAAGCATTGTTTAGTTTTCATAATGAAAAATGATAAAACTCTCAACACAAAGAACAAATCACCAACTATCGATGAGGTTAACTCCGACGACGTAAGACGTAAACAATCGAAATGACAGTGGTGCGATGTAGCCGGCTATTTTGTCGTCTACCTGGGAGGGTTTATTACTTTAAAATGTCCTATTCAAATTACATCATAAAACTATAATTAAACTACAATCTGGTTATAATAATAATAATAATAATACGTCTTTATTAAGGCGGGGCTCAGTCATAGACTGCTTTGGCCCAACCTGAAAAGACATTACAGTACATATTTAGTATAATAATTACAATGTGATAGAAACATGGAAAATAATATACATATACATACACATACATACATACCTACATACACATAAATATATATTATACAAACCAATGCGGTACATGCCCAACAATAATTAAATTAACAGGTAGAGAACGACAACACCGTCACATGCATTATACATTCATAGTAAAATATAACTTTGCCTTGTTTTTGAATTTCCGTTGACTGGATGCCAATTTGAGATCCAGTGGTAAAGAATTAAAAAGTGATGGAGCAAAATACATGAAAGAACCGTGAAAGACAGAGGTAACGTGCCGAGGTATCTGCATAAGCAAGGGATCTCTTCTGGGCCTATTCTGGACAGTATCTAACAAAGTAAGTTTAGTTCGTAGGTAAGTCGGTTTGCCTGTAGACAAAATTTTATATACGAAACAGGCATAATGGAGACGTCTCCTAGTAAACAATTTTCCTTGATTATGCCGTTGATAATAAGGTGTAATATGGTCCCTTTTCCGCACATTTACAGCATAACGCATACAGGTGTTTTGTATAAGTTGCAATCTCTGTGCATTTTGAGCAGATAGACAAGGGCCATATACAACGTCACAATAATCAAATTTTGATAAAATCAGGGATTCGACAAGTTTTAACTTAACATTCGCATCAAGCACAAATTTAAATTGGTATATAGATCTTAAAGTAGAGAAAGCTTTTTTTATAAGATCACTAACATATGATTGAAAAGACATATTTGAATCTAAAACCACACCCAGATTTTTGCACTCATTTTTTTGTTCCAACTTGACTCCATTTAAAGAAAGCCTATTCATCATATCTACCTTATAGCGCTGCACTTCAGTCCCCACTATCATGGAGACGGTTTTATTAGGATTAAGGTTTAGAGCGTTTTTGTTTGACCACTCAGAAATCAGCAGGAGGTCACGATTTAATTGAACGATTGACCTCTCCTGTTCATCAGGCAGAAAAGAAAGATACAACTGACTGTCGTCAGCATAAAGGTGTAACTTGCTCTGAATAAGAGAAGGCAGATCAGATGTATAAATAACAAAGAGCAAGGGACCCAATATAGATCCCTGCGGGACTCCCGAGGAGACCCCAATTAGATCAGAGATTGCATATTCGGAATCCACATTGAGTTTTTTTTTATGGTGTGCCATATAATTAATACACCCCAGTTGTATACCTTTTATTAATAATAAGTGTGAAAAAACAAGTAAATCTATTAAATTTTTTAGCCCGAACTTAAGAAACTGACTGGTAAAGGGTCCAGCTGACGTCAGCAGCAGGACCCCGATTTTCAAATTTCAATTCTAATTTTTGGCCTTGTTAAAGATAATAAAAACAAACGGGTGCACTTTTTGGGACTTTGAAGATATAATACATAAAGTAAACGCAAAGAAAACACATTTTTTTTTTGAAATGACCCCAATATTACGAAATTTGGACGCTATCGAATATAAACTGCCGGGGTTCAGTGTCCAGACCGCGCGGCCGGTCTACATTCTACGTCACAGCGGGCGTGCCCGGGTCCCCCACTCCATGCACAGCGAGAACCGGTTATTCGACGCAGGTGCCCGGGCGTGAGCCAACTTCTCATAGCAAATGAACCTAGCCCCGCTTAACTCGACGCGTCCAGTTGAAAGCAAAAGACCAAGGCCAACGTGAGATAGTGCTGCTGTCACATTTCATTGTTAAATCTTATTATTGGAGGTTGAGAAATATCTACGAAAGCGTAGAAGGGCCACATACTACTTTTTTTTACAATTCACACTTTTTTGCGAAATTTCGTAAAAAGTTTGTGAATTCACACTTTTTTTACAAAATTTCGTAAAAAGTTTGTGAATTTTAACTTTTCACACTTTTTTTACAAAATTTCGTAAAAAATGTGTGAATTCACACTTTTTTACGAAATTTCGTAAAAAGTTTGTGAATTCACACTTTTTTTTACGAATTTTCGTAAAACTTTTGTAAATTTGCAAGTGTACATTCTTTATTCATTGTCACGGTAGCTTTTCTTGTCAACTTCATAGGCGTCGGTTAATCATTTTTCAAGAACTTTAGAAGCGGAGTCAAAAACTTTTAAATGTGAGATGATTCTTTACAGAAATGCACACGAGAAAATTAACGATTGATAATTGGGAATATAAATCTCTGAATTTCACCTACAAGGAACTAATTTAAAAAACGTAATATACAAAATATTGTACTGGATCTCAACAATAACAGTCCAAAGTCGTTGAATTATTGGTTACCACCTTTATTGTTTAGCCTTCACAAATAAACTTGTCAGATACTGTCACTGACCAAAAATATTCTATCAGCTCCAAAAATCGCACTAAAATCGCATTATAACCTTATATAAGCCCTATTCCCAGGGCTTATAGAGTATATAGTATAGAGTGTATATAGAGTTTGAGAATTCTATACTCAGAGTTTAGCTAATAAACTTGCGACCTTTAAAATCAGTTTTACTCGTCTCTCTACCGCATGATCAGGAGCCTAGCAGTAAAATTATTCACCACGAAAAAAAATGTCAACCTTGACAACGTTAAAAGAAATACTTACACCCAGAAATCATAAAGAAAACAAAATAAGCTTTAATTCGTAGTTACAGAGAGCACTTTGAATATATTTTTTAATAATTACCTCAGCTTGGAAGATATTTTAGAAAGCAATAAACTCATCAAGTGTAACATAAAATATTTATATTTTCATATCGTTCAGCACGTTTCAATAATAAATTGTTAGAAGGTCAATCAGTTTCCTCGGTAATAAAAAAGCACTTTCCTCCCTCTTGTCAACTTTTCGTATTCATTCTTTATATTTTGAACCCTTCAAAGGCGCCACAAATATCTTCTCATACACAGGTCAAATAGCAACTTATTTCTATTAAAAATACACGAGTTCAAAAATATAATACGTCTCTAACGTAAAGATGCCTTACATAAATACAAAATTAAATCGATCAGGATTAAAACATAATTAAAGAATCTGTAAAGAATAATCATCTCACATTTAAAAGTTTTTGACCACACCTAAAGTTCTCGAAAAATAATTAACCGACGCCTATGAAATTGACAAGAAAAGCGGAGCTACCGTGACAATGAATAAAGAATGTAACGGCCACTTGCAAATTTACAATTTTTTACGAAATTTCGTAAAAAAGTGTGAAAAGTTGAAATTCACAAACTTTTTACGAAATTTTGTAAAAAAGTGTGAATTCACACTTTTTTTACGAAATTTCGTAAAAAAAGTGTAAAAAATTGAAATTCACAAACTTTTTACGAAATTTTGTAAAAAAGTGTGAATTCACAAACTTTTTACGAAATTTCGTAAAAAAAGTGTGAATTCTAAAAAAAAGTAGTATGTGGCCCTTCTACGCTTTCGTAAATATCTACTTATCTCTCATCGGCAATATATTATGTGTGATTCTACAAGCGTTATAGTGGATGCTTTATACACCTTAAGAAAATGTTATAGGTATTCACATCACATAAGCACCACTTTTCAGTTCTCATAAGTTTTAATTTACACGAAAAAAATGGCAAATCCTAACGACATCTACAACGCGGTTTTTCTAAGCGAGAAAAAAGCCTGGCGGTGATGTTATATCGGTACGGACGATCAGTCATTATCCTAAGGAGGTTGACGTTTGCTCTTGTGCATTTGAGTGTTCAGCAATATTTTCGCTTTTTTGTCGACTTCTAATCTGTTTTGGTTCCTATCGGTATGTGTTTGTATTAAAACTGGACCAATCTATGCTTTCACTCGACAAAACGTTTATTTCCGGTCCTTTTCTACTCGCGTAATCTCTAAAATGTTGCATTTTGTATTCGTTCAAATTTGGCCGCAAGACTCGAGACGAGTTAAATCTCTTCCCTCCAATTTAAATATCTTGATGAATTTTTGCGCGACGGCGCTATGCTACCTGCTTAGAAATGGTTATGTTTTTAAATGAACTGCTTTCTAATTTATAAGAACTGGGAGCGGGGCGCAGTCCCAACGGAGGGGCAAATAATTAGGGTAAATTGCATTGCTTTTGCGAGTGTTTTAGTACGTCTTAATTGGGCCCGTAGCAAATGGCTTCCTTTTATGTTAATGCGTGTGCTCCAAATATAGTTGAATTCCCTTCTACGATTCTGAAATATGGTTTGCGTTTTAGATTAAAAGCTTCACTCTATAACTTAATCTATTATGTTATATTCTGCGGTGATTTCTACCTGAATTTAATTTTTCTCTATATCAGGGATTTGAAATATCATTTCATCTGCCTATTTGAAGAAAATATGTAGATACCTAACTGCGTAAATATAGTGACTAAGAAATTTTTTTGTAAGCATCATCAAAGATTAACGGTCGAACTTCTACAGGGTGACATAAGGATAGGTGAGAAATTTTCGAGCTTAAAGTTGAGCTTTTGGAAAACCGACCTGTTTGATTAGAAACGAATTTTCATCCAGGAATAAAATGCTTGTATGTTATGTTCCTTTCATTAGACAAGTTTACATGGCATATTTCCATACATGTTCTTAAGAAAAGTGAGTCTAAGAAGCAAGCAAGATCATTTTAGTACCTTTCAGGTTGAAATGAAATCCCTGGCTAGTCGTTAGTAATATTAGGTATAGTGTACTATATTCATTTTCTTTAAGGCTTTAAACTTTTTTTTTCATTCATGCATTCCTTACAAACTACTCGAACTTAATATCTAGAATTCTCGCTTCTTTAACTGTTTAAATAGATCATCCCATGGTTCCATAATAGTGTTCATTCTTCTGAAATTCACGTATGACCGCAAAGAAAATTCGTTACCGTTAAAAGATAGTAAATCGTAATAAAGCTGATGGATATTTGAAATACGGGACATTCTAAACATAAGAAACTGACCTACCCATAACCACAGAATACCCCCCTCTAACCTATAATAAGCCACACTTTTTTCGTACACTATACCGCCACACCAGTTCGCAAACAATAATGAAATTATAATAGGCCGTGGTCCAAACCCTGCTTATAGCTCTATCTGCGCTCACATAGGCGGTCCGAATTACATTTACAGCGCTTACAAACTGGCGCTTGAACCATATACTAACTCTGTGCCAGTACGAAAGAGCGTCTGCATATAAGAAATAATATGTTTCATTGTCACTATTCAAAGAAGATAAGGAATCAATAAACAATTTTGGATCTATGCTGTCGCTTTCACAAAGGGAAATTGGTTATTCAAGAAATATACAAATTTTCTTCTTAAAAGTATGTTTTGAAGAAACTTTTGAGTTTGAACTACCCAGATTACAAACTGTTGACTCGATAAAACATAACCTCAATTTAGCAAGTTTCTAAGCGTATTTACGACCGGTCCGAATTTAATTACCATCAGGCAGCGCGCTAACAAATCGGGACGGTCGTAAGCCACCTGAGCGCTGTAAGCACTGGCAGCACGCTTGACCATGGCCATTTATAGTGTTGGTCCAGGTGAAGAACTCATATTTCTAGAGCGGAGTAAGTTTTGTCTGCCGATTTTATCGAACTTGGTGTCAAGATTGTCTTACAAGTAGGTTTAGTGTTTTTAATTTTTATTTTGTAGTTATTATTTTTCGTTCCAAATATCTAAATATTTTAAAGGAATTTATTAAAAATTACATGATACTGAGATTTTTCGCATTTTTGAATTTTAGGTTCTTTCTGGAAAGAATATATATGTTTTAAGACATGTTTTCGAAAAATTTGTTTAGGTACTTATACAGTTAAAAAAACTGCTGCCAACGGAATCGCTACTTCCCACATTATAACTATTTTTAAATACATTATTTAATTGTTCAAATGAAATTATACAATATGCCTACCGTTATATATGTATTTTAGACTTTCATCCCTCGTAGCCATTTTCATTTACTTAGTTTCTGTAAAATAATGGAAAAAAAATTCCTTGGCCTCAAAAACATAGAAAACCACATATCGCTTACCATTTTAAATTCACTTCTACTCCCCCTCAAGCACCCGTTTCTCATAATAATGTCAAAAATGCTGTGTACTAATTTCGTTGGCAATTATTTGTATTGGAAAAAAAGCTAGATAAAACGATCATATTATTATGTATGGGTATAAGATTACGTAGATATATATCGAATTTGAAGCCGATATCCTTAGTTCGTTCTAAAGTTATCGTGCGGACACACGGACATACAGACACCGAATTTGTATCCATCAGAAGCTTTTTCTTTTCGACGCTTTAGAATATTTTAAAAATATTCGAAAAATAAAAAAATGAATTTTTCTTGCCGAAAGAAGGTACCTACTTCTAGTCACGTAGCGATGTGCAAGTATGATTCAAAATTCTTACAACATGCGAGTATTATAACTTGATTGTTGCATTTTCTCGTACTTGAAAATATTCTTTAATAAAACCAAACAACTGCTGCAGGTAATGAAATTTCTTCGTATTTTTTTACCAAAATATAGAGATATGGCAACATACACTCACACACAAATTGTCTAAGCAGTCTTCATTTGTTTCATTTCGTATTAAAGCTTATAACGGGATGAACAAGCAAGATCGATTAAAGGTATTTTTCAACAACCTAAAATATCCTTTGCGGGAGTGAATCTGCGCCATTTAAATACCATTCCTTTTTCGGGCATAAAAAACCCGATAAATTTCTTTGTCACTTAGGATTACTGAAAATTCCCAATTAGCCGGCAACATCGTTGATTTAATGTTTTCACGTCCGGGTGGAATCGGGTCATCCAGGCGGAACGTCCCCTCGCTTAAAAGAATCGCCCCCTCCACAAAGGCCACCTAATTCCCCAGTTCAATGTTTAATTCCGATCAGGTATGATAGCAAAGTAGTAAATCGTCCGGATCCAAAGGGAACCTCCGGGGGGTCATTATGGCCGACATTATTACGTGGTTAATTTTCTTTTCTTTACAGGGGCCGAAAGTTTCTTACGTACGAAAGCGTAGAGCGGCCACATGAGATTTTTTTTTTTATAATTGACACTTTTTCTGTCAATTCTGTCAATCAATTAATTGACAGAAAAAAGTGTCAATTATAAAAAAAATCTCATGTGGCCGCTCTACGCTTTCGTACTTACGGCCTGAGGATCGATCAACATTTAGATTTATTGTTTCAGGTTAAGGAGGCTCGAAAAATGATTTCTTGTTGACGTCAACTAACCGATTTAAATACGATCTCTGAGAAATGCCATGCAACTGATTGAATTCAGTCGAGGTTTTATAGCATCGATGGTTCACTTACGTTTGTAATAAATTGACCTAACAAAATGCCAAATTGTCTACGAGTTTAAATATTTCTGTATTGATTTTGCTCTTTGTTACAGGTAAGCTTAATGTCATCGTGTAGGCAAGGGCGAATTATAATAAAACAAGTAAGTATTACAATACAGAGAACACCAACATTACGAGTAAGTAAATAACTCATCAGAAAAACGAAAACAGAGCGGATGTACAAGGTGCCCTATTAATAATGATGCTTCATGCAACTGCATATACAGGGAGTTAATAACGTAAGTAACAAAACAAGGCAATATTGCGGGGATTTTAAGAAAAAAGTTCATATGAACATAATTTGCCAAGGACATCGTTTTTCAGATACAGTATGTTGAAATTTCCAGAAAAATATCGAAACTTTTGAATAACTTTTCTGTCGAACCCCAACTTAGTAGTCGCTATATGGGCTATTTTTAAAATCCAGTAATCAAAGTTGTCCTAGCTGGTTGCAATTGTGTTATTTAAATTAGTAATAAAATACTTTATTAATTCGATTACAAAACTCGAGTTTGCCTTGAAACCGTGGAAAAAAAACTGTTGTATTACACAGGGCCGGACTATTTTTTCCAAATTAACTAATGTCGATCCCTTGTAACTACACCACTGGCAGCCGCAGAATACTACTATACTATAATAATTTGGCATTCCATTTAGACATAGCATCTACCAAGTTTCGCTTCGATTTTATTCATTTACAGAAAAGTTATTAAAATTTTCTATATTTTTCCGTTCATCCCGTATCTCAAAAAGGACTAAGGGACTAAGGGACTATGTTCATATAAACTTTTTTTGTTAAAGTCAACCCAGGAATCCAATTTTGTTTCTTACTTTATTAACAACCTGTATTTTGTGCCAAAATATTACAGTTGAATCTCCATTGTTACTGATATACAGTGAAGTTCTCTTTTGAACTTGAATTATTATGGCTATATCTCCCCAAATACTTAAGCTGTTGAACTGAAATGCGACACTGCTGCGTTTTTGAGAGGTAAGCTGAAAATGACAATTTCTACCTATATTACAGGTCTGTAACTCTGGGGTTATCTTTTTGGTCTTGCAGATTCTTCATTTTTGTACATATTTTCATTTTGCAAAAAAAGTGTATGCTTGTTTCATAACCGTTTGCTCCGAAATTGGCAAAATGTGCCCCTACACACCTGTTAACTAAAAAATAAATAAAATTTCGTCTTACCGCATTAAATCTTACACATGAGTTTTACATTCAAAATGAAGAAAAACATGCCAAATGTGTAGGTATTGGAAAAAACACCATTGGTTTTCTTGAAGTATAGGGTGTCCACAGATATTGTGGACTTCAGGGAATTTTTGCTAACTTTAAATGGTGCAAATATTAATCTCTAAAATTTGAAAGCGCTAGGAGAAAATTGTATTTTTCGAATTTTGGGTTAACTGCTTTTCTGACGCATTTTGCCAATTTTAACGGTTGATTTTTATCGTTATTATACTTTTTTCTTGAAAAGTTAGGGGTAACCATAATTCAATTTCAAAAAAAGAACTTCAACGCCCTTATCTCAATAACAATTGAGATTGGACCGGTGGGTAGTTGTTAAGGTCAATCGCAATATTTTGGACCAAAATATATGCAGTTAGTCTAATGGGACACACTGTATACACTTGATATATTTTATATACTTATTATACAGGGTGAGTCATTAGTAATGGCACATAGTGCAGCCGCATATATTTTGGGCCAAAATATTACTATTGAGGCTAATATGCCTTATGGAAATGTTGTTTGTTTAAGAGATACAGGGCGTTGAAGTTCATTTTTTGAAATAAACAACATACTTAATTAAGAACCAAGGCACTGAAGTTCAACTTTTTATGACTCATGTGGAATTTAGTTGCCGAGGCCTCTGGCCCAGGCAAATAAACCACATGAGTCATAAAAAGAACTTGAGTGCCGAGGTACATATTATATATTTTTTAATGGGAAAAAAAAATTATTACGCGAAAAAGTAATCATAAGGGATCACCCGTCCATGAACCGACTACGCGCGGCGTTGCTTGACTTTGACGATTGCTCTACCCAGGTCAAGTATGTTGAGACACGGCACTTTCTGAGCGAAAATCCAAACTGCTGCCTGTTGTGCAGCCTCCATATAAAATATATTATTATTTAAACCTACTAAAATATGTATACTGAAAGATTGCGCTGCTATCGGTAACAATTTCGCAATGTGTACGAAAAGTTAAATGGCATTTATTGGCCAAACTAATCAAGCTGCTGAACTTAAATTTGGCATTGCTGTATTTTTGGGGATGGAGAATAAGCTGAAAATGTCAATTTCGCCGTCTCTCACAGAGGGCGCCACTTGCGCTGTTTTTGGGTCGTGCTTTCACTCCTAACTTTTTTGGGGTTATCTTTTTGGCCCTACAGGTTCGTCATTTTAGCGCACCTTTTCATTATGCAACAAAAAGGTACTCTTGTTTCATAACGCAAAAAATCAACCGTTTGGGATTAAACTGCCAAAACGTGCCCCAAAACACCTGTTGACTTCAATATACGAGAAATAAAATTTTCACCTACTTCTTTCAAATTCTACATTGAAAATAAAGGAAAAAAAACGCCAAGTGAACATTGGTCGAAACCCATTCGTTTTCTTGAAATAGGGTGTCCAAATTTTGTCTACTTTCAATCCGTTCCATTTTGAAAGTAAACATTTTTTCGGCACTGTTCATTTGGTTTTTTTCTCGCCTTAAATGGTACAGTCGTTGCGCAATATTTGAAAGCAGTAGGTGAAAATTTTATTTTTCGAATATTAAGGTCAACAGGTGTTTTGGGGCACGTTTTGGTAATTCCAACGCAAATGGTTGATTTGATCGTTATGAAACAAGAGTACTTTTTTGTTGCAGAATGAAAAGATGCACTAAAATGATGGATCTGCAGGAACAAAAAGATAACCTCAAAAAAGTTAAGAGCCCTCTGTAAGATACGTAGAAATTCTCTTTTTCAGCTTATTCTCCATCCCCAAAAACATAGCAGTGTCAAATTTCAGTTCAACAGCTTTATTATTTCGGGAGATGTACCTAGCCATAATTCAATTTCAAAAAATAAACATTATAACGACCTGTATCTCTTAAACGAACAACATTTCTATAAGGCATAGTAGCCTCAATCGTAATATTTTGGCCCAAAATATATGCTGTTGTGAACAGAGAACTTTAGAAAGAATCCGGAAAATTTTTAAACAAGGCTTTCTTGCTCTAATCTTCACAATATATGCGGTTGCACTATGTGCCATTACTAATGGCTCACCCTCTATATTTAATCTAGTCTTTGATTTTCAATATAAACTCAGCTTGTTGTTACTGATGTCTGAGGTACGATAAAATTCGTTTAATATTAAACGGCGTTATCCGGCGTCAGTGGAACAGATAGGACGGTTTCGGTTGAAACGTCGTTTAACACTCGGATAGCGCGGACAATAGGACCGCTTCGGCTGCTTTGCAGAAAATCAATTATCCAGACGTGAAACATTTCCTGGGGACGGTCGGGCGCGCTCCAAAGGACCATTCCTGGCGAGGGGATCGCGATAGAGCGCAACAAAGGGAATATGAAGGGAAATCTTAGGACAATTGAAAAATCTATCGCCACCCTGTTGGGAACGGAAGACGGACCGCCCCCACGGCGGCAACGTCTGCGGAGTAAAGGGACAAAGATAATTTGAGGTTTGCGTTAGAGATTCACATAGCACAATTATGAGATGTAGATAATGTAGATGCCTTGAAGTATACTTGACAATTTGGTTTATACAATTACTTGTGCACTAACGTCATGGACTAACACGTTAAATGCGGTAATGGACTAATTATGGTATAAGATAGCGTACTTGTCAATCCTAAATAATGCTTTAAAAACATGTTTTGACTTTGCCGGGCATCAAACCATATTTTATAAGTATTGCCCAAGATGTTGCTTCCTACGGTACTTTTCATAAATAATTCTTGACAGAACATGGGATACCAGTTTGAATGTTCACCAAATCATTTAATTTTACGGGATTTAATTTATAAAAACTCTTTGTCATCTTTAACTGAAATCATTCAGTGACATCTCTATCATGACAAAAATAATTTACAGAACAAGGCATAGAGAGAACTGAAAACACAAGCTATAACATCACTTCGCTATATCTGGGCCGCCAGTTGTTCAGCATTTACAATTAATCCCGCATAAAGCTATGTTATTCAGGAAAATTGCTATTATTATGAAGTTTGGGTTATAGTTCCAACAGAGCTCCCGTTTCTACTGAAATTCCATAAATATGAATTATGGCTTATCAGAATCCCACTCTCCTACTGGAAAGCAAGATGGTGGAAAATTAGAGCCCACATTAATAGTGGCTTTATATGAAAGTTAGTCGGTACAGTAAACCATAAAGTAGGATTGCCGCGAGACACGAGACACGAGACGTCTCGTCTCGAACTCGTTTTGTTTCGTCTCGAGAGCATTTTGTCTCGAAATTCGAGACGAGACGAGACGAGATAAAGTCCTTCGAGACAAGCTCGAGACGAGACGAGACATCTCGAAAAATATTAATGACGTAAAACGATTCAAACGACTAATAACAATAATAGTTTAAATTTTAATTAATAAAAAAGAGCATCATATAGTGTGATCTGATATCAATTGTTAAAATAAAATATAAAACCTTTATTAAAAAACTGTAAAACTATAATCATAATAATTATTTCGGCGTAGGATAAAGCATAAATAGGTAAGTTCCACTAATTCAAAGTTTAGCTTATCTTTTAACTTACAAGTGTACCATGAGTTAAGCTTGTTGCGATAATACTTAATAAGTCTCTTGTCATCTTCGAAATGTGTGGATAATGTTGGAAATACATTTCAATTCAGTAATGTTTATTCTTACTACCAATTCGTCTTAATTATATTTCATGTAAATATAGTGTTATCATTTCCAATGTCTTCGATGGTTGCAAGGATTGCGAAATCTGTGATTTTTTTTTAAAGAACACTCTATATATTATTACATTTTGGAAATTCCTGTACACCATAAGCTATAAGATTGGTATAGAACATGAAGTATGGACATTTCTAGAATTGAACATAGAATACAAAAATGTATCTTTGTATCGACACAGTGGTCATTTAAGTGTGCAACATAATATGGGACTTTTTTTGTGAATTGCACAACCAAAATACAGATATTGCCGAAAGTTGATGCATGTTCAATAATGGAATGGAATGGTTAAACAGCATACAGGGTAGGTCAAAAATATAAAAATCGTACAAGAGTAAAGTACCCTTATTTCAAAAATTTAGCAAAAGGTTATTAAGAAAATTTGTTTAGAATTAAAAGCTATGACTATATACCAAACCACAGCGTGGTTTTTTAATTTCCAGTTTCTAATAAATATTTGAAATCAAAATTTTGCTCCTAAAATGATACACATTATCATTACTAATGTTTTACCTTGTTCAGAAGAATTTTTGCGAAATTTTAAAGTTTTGTTTAATATCGTTGCAACAAATATGAAGTTTGTGATTTCCTAAAAAGTTTATTTTACAAATATGCTTACATTTAAACAAAGTTATGCGAAATTCATTTAATTTTGATTGATTTATGAAACTGTTTAGGGTGAATATTAAAACAAAATTTTTTTAGGACATTATTAATGTTTTTCAAAAATATATTTTTTTTCTTAGGAGGCGATGTCTTGGTATTTAGGCATAGCTTCTAATTCTAGACAACTTTTCATAATCACATTTTGCTGAATTTTCTGAAATAAGGGTACTTTATTCTTGTACAATTTTTAAATGTTTTGACCTATCCTGTATGCTGTTTGACTTGCAACCATCCTAAGTGCACCTAATATGATTATCGAACATGCACCAACTTTCGGGAAGATTTGTATTTTCGTTGTGCAATTAATAAAAAAAATCCCATATGTTGCACACTTAAATGACCACACTGTATAGGTTAAGTGCCTTTTCCGAACAAGATATCAAAAAATGTTATTAGAAAAAGTTGCTTAGAATTAAAAAAAATGCCTCTCCACTGATTTTCAAAGCAATTAGCTTACTTAGTAAGTTGGAATTCCAACTTAGTTACTCGGATTTCCGACTTACTAAGTCAGAATAATTCAGAGTTAGCAAATCCGAATAATTACTACTTAAATTCTCAAAATTACAAATATAGTGAAAATTATTGCCTGGACCGCAAGTGGTCAAATTTGAACTCTAAATGTTTTTCTTATTTATACCTATTCCGACAACAATCCATGGACACACTGTATATTATAGCTTTCTTGGACGTTAAACATTTTTTTACTGTTTTTTGTTATTAACTGATAAGAACACATGCATTTACTAGTTATAAATATATTTGGCATCTAATTTCGTTGGGTGTTGTGTCTTACATTGTTTTCCATGTCACACCTTGACATTACTGATTTCATTTAATTCAGTCAAGGAATATGCAGCCATATCTTCTGAATGGCTGAAGCAAACATACAACAAATAAATATCGTTGGAATTAGAAAAGAATGTAGAAATAAGAAATATACAGGGTGTTTTACTTAAAAAATGCAAGTTTGAGTCGTATCACTTTTATGGGAAGACCCGTATAATTTCTGAAAACTTTTGCCTTTGATATTTTTTCCAAGTTGACAAATAAAAAAGTTATGAGGTGGGCTAATTTCGGGTGATCGCCCTGTACCTATATTGAAATTAATTGAAACCAAAACAGCTCAAGACAAACGAGACAAAACGAGACGAGACAACGTTTGTCTCGTCCCGTCTCGATCCTTGTCTCGTCTCGTCTCGTCTCTAAAAGTATTATCTCGAAATTTCGAGATGAGACGAGACAAGGCCTTGTCTCGACTCGTCTCGTGGCAACTCTACCATATAAAGGTTCTATATCTGTATTTTTTCATAATGAATAAGTTATAGGATGCCTACTATTTGTAACTATCCTCTTGCAGGCATTTAAACAAATAAATAATAATAATAATAATAATAATAATAATAATAATAATAGTGTCTTTATTGAATACATCAGTGAAATATAAAACATGAATATTAGAGGATGGCGACGTTCACACTAGGTGCTCTTCCACGTAACCATTACCTAATACTAGGAAACATGTATAAAGAAAATTTCGAAAGTAATAAATCGATAAAACATCAAAGTTAAACAGCTATGCCACGTATGTATTTCTTATATTTATTTCTAAAACTGGGAACGCTAAGGGAATCCTTGATGTTGGTGGGAATACTGTTAAAAATTTTTACTGCAGAGTAGGAAAAAGATTGCTGGTACTGTGCGGTGGAGTGCCGGGGAACTACATATAGAGATGAGTGTCTCATGGAGCGACTATGGATTTGGCACATTTTAACTAATTTGGAATGTAAATATTGCGGCACTTTATATTTATTAATTTTAAAAACTAAACAGGCCATATTTAGTGTAAATCTTTTATCCAGATTTAACCATCCAGACGCAACGAAACTATCGGAAATGTGGTCAAATTTTCTTAAGTTATAAGAAAACCGAATGCAAAAGTTCTGTATTTTTTGAAGCGAAACTTGATTACAGCGAGTTAAGGCCGGCCAAAATACCAGATTACAGTAAGAGATACTCGATAACACAAGAGCATCACAGAGCCTGAGTTTTATATCAGATGACAGGTAGTCTCTTTGCAGATATAAATGTCTCATTTTCGCATATGCCTTTTTTACTAAATGATTAACATGCGTACCAAACCTCATATCGCTATCTATGAACAAGCCAAGATTTTTGCAAGTGTCTGTGACATTTAATTGAACGTTGTTTACGAAAATACGAAAGGAATCATCACTTTCAACTTCTTTCCTACACCTTCCAAATAACAACATTTCAGTTTTAAGTTCATTTAAAACCAGGGAGTGTGCTTCTGAAACATCAACTAAAGACTTCAGGTCCGCATTCAACTGCATTACTGAGCTCTGCAGGTCAGCAACAGGGAATGAGTGGTATATTTGCGTATCGTCCGCATAAAAATGTGATTTACAGTGAGTCAAGGCTTTGTAAAAATCTGCCGTATATAAAAGGTATAGGAGTGGACCAAGGACACTGCCCTGAGGCACACCATTCGCTTTCAGTCTATAATCTGAATAGTTATTTTTAACATAAACTCTCTGGTGACGATTATCTAAATAGTTTTTAAAAAAATTAACTGCCCCCTCACCAAGGCCATAATATCGAAGTTTTTTACACAAAAGGGCATGGTCTAAGGTATCAAAGGCCTTGGTGAAGTCCAACAGTATCAAGCAAGTGACCAATCCCTTATCGCTGGCATCATATATATCATCAGATATTTTAAGCAGAGCTGTAGAAGTTCCAAAACCAGGCCTAAAACCCGATTGTATGGGAGGCAGGATATCTCTCGTCTTGCAAAAGTCGTTAAGTTGTAGGACTACAATTTTTTCTAGTACTTTGGACAAGGTTGGTAAAATGCTGATTGGCCTATAGTGATTTAAGTCGGTGGGATTATTGTTTTTCGCAAGAGGAAGTATATCAGAAAGCTTCCAGGCCTTTGGAAACACGCCAGAAAGTAGGCATGTGTTAACAATATAGGTCAGATACTCGGTTAGAGCAGGAAGAAGGTAAGATATCATTTTTAAGCTAATATTATCAGGCCCTTCAGCATGACTTTTAAGCGACAGAACAATCCGATTAACTTGATCCCCCGTAACAGGAGCAAACTCGAAATCGTCAGCGGCCGTACGAATATCATTGTATTTAACGTGAGACCTCGCCACACTTGTAGCTGCAACCTGCGGTAAATTATCGATGAAGAAATTGTTAAAGTCATCCGCGTCGAATTGAGTGCAGTTACCATTTCCGCATGAAGACTGTTTGCCTAGATTTAAGTACCGGAGGGCTTTCCAAAACTCTTTAGGGTTAGAGTTAAATTTGTATTGTAGGTAGGCCTTTTTTTCTAGTTTAACAGAGTTATTTACAAAATTACGAAGTTGTTTGTAATGATTCCACGATTCTTCCGTTTTTGATCTTTTGTACTTTGCCAAAGCCTGTTTACGCAAATTCATCATTCTTTTTACATTTTCAGTCAGCCACGGAGCGGGTGGTTTGGAGATTCTTGCCGTTTTAAGGGGAGCATGAATATCGAAGAGCCTAATTATATTACTATTCCAAAAGTCGATCATATCATCCACATTATTATAATAGTAAATAAGAGACCAATTTGTGATTTGCAGATCATGCATAAAGTCCTTATGATTGAAATTACTAAAGTCCCGATAGGTACAAAAAAACTGTTTAGGTTTATCTTTTTTTAATTTTAAGGTGCATGTAACCAAGCAGTGATCAGAAATGTCATCCATCTGAAGCACATCGACATTGCAGATAGCCTCGTTATTCGATGTTACTAACACGTCAATAAGAGTAGCGCTAGAATCAGTAATGTGTGTCGGCTCGCTTACCAATTGTGAAAGATTATATTTGTTCAAAAAATTATGCAGCGCACGCGACCCACTACTATCATGAAGCAAATTAACATTCAGGTCTCCTCCAAAAATTACCAAGTCATACGTAGGCAACAAAACTGTAAGGCAATTCTCCAATTCACACAAACAATCAATTAAATCAGTTCTAGGAGGTCTGTACAAGGAGCCCACACAGATACTCTTACCCGCAATCTTTATAGTTATCCACAGTTGCTCCAGGGCATGAGATATAGGGATATCTAAAATTTTGAATCTGATCTCTTTTTTAATAAAAAAAGCAACTCCACCACCTCTGCCTTCACGATCCTTTCTAGCGATATTGTACCCATCCACATTTAAAGCCTGATTTGTAATAGAGTCGTTCAACCACGTCTCAGAGAGGCCCACCACATCAAGAGATTCACTCTGCAAAAAATCTGAAAATAAGCTAAAACCAGTTCCACAAGAACGTATATTAAAGTGCGAGAAGGAAAATAAAGTATTTTTCGACATATGGATGTATTATACAATTAAACTGGCACGTCTGTGCCCCCACCCCAAATAAATAAAGAATGAAAAAACTGCTTCTCCAGACTCAAGAACGAAACATAATTAATTACCACTAATATAAGGACAATATAAGTCACTTAATTAATAACTTAATTAACTTAATTAATAACTAAAAGCTAAACGGACTTTAATAAGAAAAGAAAGGACCTTATTTTAGATCGTTAAAACCTATAGTCTAAAAATATATAAATTGTAAATAATAAATTCGGATAGTAACGTAGCATTAACAAAAAAAAAGGTTGAAAAAGGAACCACACGCATGCATACCGTCCGCGTCGATCAAGCAGTGAGTCTCATTCGATAGCCAACTGAATCCGCCTCTTCTGCTTTATGTCCCAGGCAAAGATCTTGCCACCAGCTGACCAAGCGTTCTTAGGACCGAATTTCTTCTTAGCATCTGATAACTTCCCATACCGAATTTTTGTTAAATCCTCAAAGATAACTATTTTGGTATTTTTTAATAGCTTTTTCGCATTGTAGACCTCTTCCTTTTTTCCCATAGTTGCAAACCGGGCGAGAATAGCCCCGGTATCCCCTGAGCCACTCACAGGAAAAGCAGACTCGATGTCAGCGTGCTCACAAGTCACACCAAGTTTGTCTCTAATCAGATGAACCACCGAACTCATTATTTCATCACGACTTCCAGACAGGGACAATCCAACAATACGTAGTGACTTACGTTTAGAGAATTGCTCCAAAAAGTCCAATCTAGCATCCATGTAAGATATTCGTTCTTTATTACTAGTTGCCAAGTCGTTGACCGTTCTAATGCCATCCGTTAATTTCTTCAGTCTGGTTTCCATATTATTATCTAACTGCTGAAGTTTCTGGTCAATTTTTGCTTCAAGTTTTTCACAAACTGTGTTGCATACCCTGGTAATAATGTCTTCTATGTCATCAGGCTTCCGGTTTCTAGAGCTCATGTTGATGTTGACCGTCACTCAATCGACGCGGTCAGACCACAAGGTCAGACTATGTATATACAAAACCAGTATACATGCAAAAAATACCCAAGACATGCTCACCAATAATTTAAATACATAAACTGGTGTCAGGTGTGTGGTCGAATAATGTGGTAAAAGTTCTGCTAATAGCCTTAGGACAATATAATTCTATATTTTTCTCCGACCATACTTTAATCGACTTTACTGTACTGTACTGTACTGTAATGAGGTTCATTATGATATACAACTTTATAGACTAGAAAGAGACTGTTAGCCAATGTTCGTTCAATATCGTAGATTCCCTGAACATTGACAAATTTAGAATATAAAAGTTACGTAAATTTATTTGCCTGAGAATTCAACGCCTGCCAATATGAACCAATGAAATGATATGATTTTTGAAATATTAACCAATCAGGTGATGATTTCAGCGATTATTTCCCTCATACTGCTTGCATCCAATAAGGTAGCTCCTTCCATAAAAATCCAACCAATGATATGCCTCTGCTAGCGATAATTTGCACTAGTGCAATTACCGGTAATTGCACTTGTGCAAATTATCACTTCGTTGCTTAGCAATAGCGAATCTGTTGGATACAAACACGTACCTACTTCTTAAAGTTTGTATGTTTCACACTGTTCTAAATTAAGCAGCTTATAAATTATGTTGCGGTATTATTAAGCATTATATCAATGAATTCATATAACTTTTACATTGCTAAATTCTTGTTATTTAGACCTCCGCCTCCGTTTAAATTTATGACACATTCAGAAAATAAACCAATTCCGACCAGGGTGTAGGTATAATCGCATATGCCTTGGATACCCAAGCGTCATGTTTGTTTACTCGAACGCTACAGTCGAAGCTGTCAATAAACTCGTTCAAAATGAGTCGTTTTGGAAATGTAAACATAGAAAAAATTAATACAGAAATTATTAAATCGTATTCGTGAAATAATCTCGACAAATACCACTCGTGCCGGATATTTCTCTAGATAATTTTACTCTCAAGCCCTATTTTGCCCATTAGCAAAACCACTCGTACAAATTGGGCTTTTATTTTCAGAGATAAAATCCCTCGAGCTTCGCTCTCGTGATTTTATCAGAAAATAAAAAACCCAATTTATACTCGTGATCTTTCTAGGCAAAATAGCGCTTTCGAAAAAATTATCGTATGTAATATCACTAGTGCCGGAAATTTTATCGATAATTTTTTCGAAAGCGCTATTGTGCCTACAAAGATCACGAGTACAAATTGGGCTTTTATTTTCTGAGAAAATCCCTCGAGCTTCGCTCTCGGGATTTTATCAGAAAGTAAAAGCCCAATTTGTACGAGTGGTTTTGCTAATGGGCAAAATAGGGGTTGAGAATAAAATTATCTAGAAAAATTTCCGGCACGAGTGGTATTTGTCGAGATTATTTCACGAATACGATTTAATAATTTCTGTATTATTTTTTCTATGTTTACACTACCAAAACGACTCATTTTGAACGAGTTTATTGACAGCTTCGACTGTAGCGTTCGAGTAAACAAACAGACGGAGGTCTAAATAACAATAATTTAGCAATGTAAAAGTTATATAATTTCATTGATATAATGCTTAATAATACCGCAACATAATTTATAAGCTGCATAATTTAGAACAGTGTGAAACACTCAAACTTTAAGAAGTAGGTACGTGTTTGTATCCAATAGATTCGCGGTTGCTAAGCAACGAAGTAATAATTTGCACAAGTGCAATTACAGGTATTTGCACTAGTGCAAATTATCGCTAGCGGAGGCATATCATTGGTTGGATTTTTATGGAAGGAGCTACCTTATTGGATGCAAGCAGTATGAGGGAAATGATCGCTAAAATCATACTCTCTTAGTTACGTCCTAGTTACGCTAAACCAATAACATATTCAGAACCGAAAGTTTAATCTAAATGACAGCAGCTATCAAACTAACTATTTGCAGTTGTTAAATTCTCTTTTTAGATACAACTCGTGGTATGCCTAATAATAGATAATACCTTTCCTTAATTTATCACTCATTATAATCCCAATGCTAACAAAATACCACTCCTGCTGCGCAGTCGTGGTATTTTCAGCTTTGGGATTATAATTCTTAAAATTAACGAAAGGTATTATCGATAATAGGCACACCATTTGTTATATTACCCCTGATAATACCCCAACAGTGCAAAACAGACCAATATTGACAAGTTGGTGTGTGGCTTTATTATATAAAGATATAGGTAACATGGTTGATTGTTTTCACATTTTCCAATAATAATATCAAAACAACTAATAATATGTTAATTTCTTTTACTCAGTGACAAGAAGTAGATTATAATAATAATTATCTATTATTAATTAAACTTAAATATTTTGCACTTGACATTTTTCCGAAAATGTTCATTCCATACGTTGTACTATTCTGTCCTGCTGGGTACACATACACAAAAACTGCTAAATTGAAGTTACGGGATCGGAGATATTACCCAGTCGAAAAGCAAATTATAAATTTATGTTTTCTACCTTAAACTAGAAAAAAAAAATAAAAACGAAAAATAACGTTTCCAGATAATTATATTCACTGTGTGTAGACGTATATCATTGGAAAAATCAAGTGGGAATATTTCTTCAATATAGAAACTGGTGTCAGGTGTGGGGTAGGAAAACGAATTATTTAATGGGTTACCTTTTTGGATAGGAAGAGAAGGTCTACACCTAAATTTAAAAAAATTGTACTCCAAAATATAGGCGCTCGGCAAAGATTTTTGTACCCCAGAAGGAACTAAATGCTTGTGCGCGGGAGGGGGGCAATTGCTATTATTTTGTCTTCGTTTGCGGCAATGACGGACTTTTTCCTATAGAATCACCAGAATAGCATTCGGCGAAGTACTATCTAAAACCCTAGAAAACCGTAGTGCTGTAGGATATTTAGTAAATCACATAGATAAAGCTATAAAGGAGTAACACCTTAAATCCTGATTTGCTCTTGGCCATCAGCGTTGTTTTTCTCCTATAAAGGGGCATGTTGTTTGCCTCGACCTCGACATATGAAGAGTTTCTTTAAGAAATGACTAATACAAATAAAATCCATATCCGACAAACAATCTGGGGACACACTCTAAGTAATTGTAATTACAAAAAATTATATTAATAGTAACTACTACTGTTCGGCATAAGGTAATTTCAAACAAATTTGCAAAAGATGTGACAATGGCAAATTTAGTAAACAAAAGTTACGGACAATTATTTATACAATACCTGATAATACCCAAATATAATTTCCAGCTGTATAACTTATTAGAACATTGCAAAACAGACCAATATTGATAAGTTGGTGTGTGTACTGATCAGACACGCGATTGCCAAGTAATGAAACGGTAAAATACTCTTGGGATTTGTGGCTTTATTATATATAATATAATGACACAGTAACATGGCTGATTGTTTTTACATTTTGCAACAATAATATCAATACATAAAAAATAATAATATTTTGTTCATTTCTTTTACTCAGTGACAAGTAGATTATAATTAATAATTAAACTTAAATATTTTGCGCCTGAAATTTTTCCGAATATGTTCGCTCCATACGTTGTACTATTCTGTCCTGCTGGATGCGCATACACAAAAACTGCTAAACTGAAGTTACTGGATCGGAGTTATTACCGAGTCTAAACGCAAATTATTAATTTATGTTTCCAACCTTCAACTAGAAAAAAAAATAAAAACGAAAAATATTCTTTCAAGTTAATTATATGAGTGACTATAGTCACTGATTATATTCACTGTGTGTAGAGAGATATCATATCAGGGGCGGATCTAGGATTTTTCTGAGGGGGGGGGCGATAATAAAAAAAATGTTTTAATATGGAAAGTGTATTTTGAATTAAGATTTTCAATTGAAAATTATTTAATTAGCAATAAATGGTAATAATAAAGAAGTAGGTAAGTTTGGTTTTGGTCCATAAACATAAAATAAAAACTAAAAACAGAATAATACTAAAATTTTTGGCGAACACACCGGTGCCACCGGTGGTGTTACCGATACCAGTGTACATGTATTTTGGGAATAATCTGAATTTTCGATACTTTTATCGACTCCTTCGCCTTCGTCGCCTTTTTCATTTGCACTTGCCTCCTACAATATTGTTATTTATTATTATTTAACATACCATCAATAATTGTCCATCATACCTATCCATCACATCGATGTGATGGTTGTGTCTGGTGCTCCAAAAAATTGCAAGCGCTCTGTGTCAATTTGTTATGCATCATGACATATTTATTATTTGTTCATCTAATGTAGAAAAACAATGACAAAGCTAGTAAGCTAAGCGCCTGCAAATTTTAGGAACATTGGACACAGGACACAACCATTTTTATCTTACTACCACCACCATCAGATTTCATACGTTTCAGAAAATTATCCAACGTGCCTAATTTTCGTTTTTCCTTGCTCTTGGAACTCATATTAAGCAATTACGCTGATTACGCAATAACTACTACACTAGCACTCACAAAACGAAAACATCCAGTAGCTAGCACTCACACCCACCGACCCACCACGCAACACAAACACACAAGCTCTGTGTAATATTTTATTCGCGAGCGCCTGAGCGCCATCTAGTAGTGAATAGAGTAGGATCGATGGAATCGTGAACGCGGGTCAAGTACCGATTGAGATTGAGAGTCGGGTCGGGATTGTCGGGAAGCTTGAAGCTTCAAGAAGGCTTCAAGTCTTGCGATTGTTTCTAAACGTCATATCTAAACTCAACCTTAACATTTTAAATTTCACTTTCAATTCTCGTTTATTATGGAGTCGCCACCAAAAAAGTTTGACTTTGTTCAGGGGGGGGGGGCGAAACCCCCTTCGCCCCCCCCCTAAATCCGCCCCTGTATCATATTGAACAAAGCAAGTGGCAGTATTTTTTCTCCAATACAGTGTGGATAGAAATTGTGGAATATTGCTTAGGTATATTTCTTAAAATATTCCTCATATCAAAAACATGTTTTAATAAAAGTTTTGGGGGAAATTATTTCCCGTTTAGTGATTTCAAGCAATCTTTCGTAGCACAAAAAATGTGGTTGCCATGGTAACCGATTTAATTTTTTTAAATGGCACCATATACTTTTTTGGTAAAAATTGATACATTGGAACTTTCTGAATACGATACAATACAATTTTAATGGGGTCGCATAAGAAAAAAATACAAAAAAAAAATTAAGTTTTCTATTATGCTATTGACAATGTTTAACAAAATAATTATTAACATCATGATTTTGGCATTGCTAACTTGATGTTAATAATTATTTTGATAAACATATTGTCAATAGCATAATAGAAAACTTTTTTTTTGTATTTTTTTCTTATGCGACCCCACTAAAATTGTATTGTATCGTATTCAGAAAGTTCCAATGAATCAATTTTCACCAAAAAACGTATATGGTGCCATTTAAAAAATCAAGTCGGTTACCATTGCAACCACATTT
This sequence comes from Pseudeuparius sepicola, assembly GCA_963920635.1. Lineage (NCBI taxonomy): Eukaryota > Metazoa > Arthropoda > Insecta > Coleoptera > Anthribidae > Pseudeuparius > Pseudeuparius sepicola. The sequence continues at coordinate 121,567,427 of OY987298.1, read as the reverse complement.
TTTTGTGCTACGAAAGATTTCTTGATATCACTAAACGGAAAATAATTTCCCCTAACACTTTTATTAAAACAAGTTTTTCATACGAGGACAATTTTAAGAAATATAAGCAATATTCCACAATTTCTATCCACACTGTATATACAATGGTCTCAGGTGTGGGGTAGGAAAACGAATTATTTAAATGTCTAGCTTTGTGGATAGAAAGTGATCGTATACACCTAAATTTAAGAATCAAACAAACGACCTTTATAATTAAAATATATTGTTTAGGCGAGTTAATAATTGTATTACTATTATTTATACGGGACGATTTCTTTGAAAAACAATAATCACGGATTTCATCCTTTCATCTGGTGCAGATATTTTCCTGTAATTATTGCAAAGAGAAAAGTAATTTAGAGTTTGCTGTTATGGAAAAACAGGAGCTTTTATACCAGAGCAAATTTAACATTTCCTAATAAAATTATATTTCTTTGTATATCCAATTATGCTTTTCGCTATTCGATTCTTATTTTTTGTCAAGGAAAACTTTCCGTAATAATATCTACCTAATAATAATTAATAACAATTCTCACCCTCACAATACTCTAACCTGGGAGTACCTCAGAAGCAACTGAATGCTTGTTAGGGGGAGGGGGGCAATTGCTATTATTTTGCCTTCGTTGCCATTTGCGGCTAGGATCGACTTTTCCTGATAGAACCAGGATAGCATTCGGTTAAATACCATGGAAACCCTACAACACCGTAGTGCTGTAGCCCATCAGCGTTTTTTTTTCTATAAAGGTGCATGTTTGCCTCGATCTCGACCTATGAAAAGTTTCTTTAAAAAGTGACTAATAAAAATAAAATCCATGTCCGACAAACACTCTGGAGACACACTCTTAAGTATATTTGTAATTAAAAAAAATGGTATTTACCTACTACTGAGGTAAAATCTGTGGTTGGACTTCCATTGTCTTGATTTATTTCTAAACACGACGTTTAGTTCAGTAAAAATCTCTGTTCGTTTTCGAATGCCATTTTCATTTCCACTCGAAAACGATCAGAGATTTATACTGATCGAAACGTCGTGTTCAAAAATAAATCAAGACAATGGAAGTCCGACCATAGATTTTTACTCAACAATCGACTTTGTCTACAAACTTCAAACAACAATAACTACTACTGTTTCGTATAGGGTAACATCAAACAAATTTGCAAAAGATTTGCAAAATTCCATTACTGGGGCATCTAGTAGCAAAAGGAATTGCGAGTTGTGTACCATGTCTTAAAAGCAATCACAATTCATTCAGCTTGAAGCTGTTATTCACGAAAATTACCCTTATACCTCCATCCGCAGTACCTACACTAAAAACATAAATTATCGCGTATTTGGAAGTTACACTCTATATATCCCCCTGGAATTTCTCGGTCATATTTTACGTCCATACGGAATAGACGTAATATGGTAAAGGACCGTACACCTGCTCCTCACTTTATATTTATGCGCAAATTGCAACGCACCGAATTTTCTTTCACGCCTGAATGTAGATGAAAACATTAAAGTAGACGCGTACGTCTGCGCACGCTATGAAGCAGCTGTATTCATCAAAAAGAGATTTATCTTCTGTGTACGTAAATTGGTTAGGGTTTAGTCCTTTGCTTAAATGGACTATTGCATTACCGCCCGGCAGATCTACATTATATATAGAGTTGAGTTGAGTTCCTGGCTCTATTCACCAGATTCAAAAAATCGACTAGCGGCAAGCGCCTGCCGGCAATTTAGCCTTGCGGGGAAAAGCATTTCCCAAGTGACACACCTCAGTGTAGTAATTTCGTTTCGTACTTTAGTGGATTTATAAGGAACTGCGCTGCATGTACAGTAGTTTACTCGAATTCGACAGTGAACATCTCCCCTTATATGTATTACACTTCTCAAAATTATACTTTAGTCGTACAATAAAATTATCAGTTATACGACATTTCTAAGAGAAAAAACAACCAGCACAGGTCCTCCTAATTCCGACTATATTGTGAGAATGAGAATTATTACTACAATTAATATTGTTATACTCGAATGCTTTTGTGTTCACAAAAAGACACGAAAAAAATTACTTAAGATGTGGCAAACGCGCCTTTCCGTTGACTGACGTATTAATCAGACTTCTCACGGCCATAGTTTCATGTCCTGGAAAGTAGATGGCGCCTATGGTCAACAATGTATTTTGCATTGTATTTTGTCTCCGGGAAGCGCATGGTAAACCAGAAAACTGTCAAATAATACAAAACTTTATTAATACATCAGTCAACTATATTTCCCTCGTCTTAATTTCCACCAATCACAAACGAGCAATTTTGAACTACAAATGGTTTCTATAGATGGAAAAACTGTATGAGAGCACCTGTCAGCAGTTTTTTCGAGTCTACCAGCGGCAAAACTTGACAGCTGTTGTATAATAGGTAGTATGTTTTGTAAGCTATGTGTATGCAGAATAATCTGTTACTCACGAAATAGTCTTGTCAAATATCATTCAGGCATCTAATTTTTCCTGCGAAAAAATTAAAAAAAAAACACAATGCTAAGTAATATTTTTTTAACAAAATGCATCCATGCAGGTGCAAAAATCCTCTTCTTCGACTCGGATTTTTGTTGCCACCAGCACTCATGCTTCTTGTTAGAATATTACTTAGCAACGTGTTTCTTCGATTTTTTCGGAAAAAATTAGATATTACTTACGATAATCCGCTCTTGCTGCTGCAAATACTGAATTCCCATTTTTTTTTGCTATTGCCCGTCATACTCACCATACAAAAACTGTATAAATTACCTATGTATTTTTCTGTTTGTGACATGGAAACATGTACTTTTTTATTATTCACTTTAAATAATTCGCCCCGAGTTTCCGCTCTGACTGTATCGGCACAATATTAAACTTTTTTCTGCAAAAAAATCATTTAAACGTTTATACGCCTATATTTTAGTTATAATGTTTAATTTTGTAAACAACATGTTTAATGACAATCTAAATTGCATCATGGTATTATAAAAACAAATAATATTATATTGTTTAGTCTACTAAACTTCTCTTTACAGTTTACACTGATTATACTTTTTCAGCAATTCTTGTATAAAACATATTTATTCGGTGCCTATAAAACACTATTCTATTAAAAACATCATGTTTTAAATGCAGAATGTTTTGATTGAAACTGCAAAATGTTATATTATACCTGGAGTTTTTATAGGGGTATTTTTATTAAACCGCAAATTGTATGCATTTGTCAACAATCCTGGTTTAACTACGTTTTAGGTGCCTTTGTTAAATAATAATAATGAAAAAATATGTTTGTTCTACTCGCACTTGTTATATTTTCCATTTTTTTCCAATCTATAGAATGGATAAATAGGCTATACAAGTTAACTACTGAACTACTATGTTCTACGCCCACTCCATTCTGTTTACAATCTGCTAAATGGATAACATTAGATTTAACTGAATGGATATACAATTTCATATCCATCTTAGGTAGGACACACCAATCACAGTTAGCTATCTCCTCCGCGTGTTTACGTGTTCCTCATCCGATATGCACAACAAACCAGTTCCATATACCATTTCTAATATATTTTTATTTTCCACTAAGTATCTTAAACGCAGTAATCTTCAGTTTTGACTCCATAATCTATGAACATTTTATTATTTTTATTTGTAGCGTTTTCTAGAAATTGCATAACGAAGGTGCCAGTTGAATATATAATATTTAAATTTTATGCCATGAAATCATTTCACGTTAGGGCGTAAAACGGGCGGCGAAACAACCACCGCCAACAGTCCTTGCATAATAAGCATGAAGTTTCAAGCCGAACACATATCAAATCTGGGAATATACGCCGGCTGCGAGTTCCTGAATATAGAGAACATTACGGGCAAGGCCAGTGGGCGTTACGTACAACCTAAGACCTTCCATTTATGGAATAAATGTCCCTTTAACAAAGGCAAAGATGATTTACCGGCACCTCCGAGCTACTACTAAAGGAGAGAGAGAAATACATGCATATTAACGTCATTTGTTTCGGTAGGTCCGAATGCACAATATAATACAGTAAACTCCGGAATTAATAGGGACCCTATTACTATAGGGTATTATATACGTGGGATTTCCGAAAAAAAAAAAATTCTGAAAATTATTACAGGTTTGCCCAGTAGTGTCGTCACAGTACCGTGTATTTTTTTATAGATGAACAAGAGTCTCTTGGATATATTTTGCACCAGCATTAAAACTCGAAATTCAGGAGCTAATGCTGCACTCATTTATTCATCGCGGGTTATTCCTATAAGTCGAAGAGCGACTGCGGAGGCAGGGGAAGAAATAAATTCTGAATCCGTCGGATAAAGGACGAAATATCCAGTTTGAAATATTTAAATTCCGTATCCGTAATCGTCGTAACAGAGCCAAGGAAAATATTGGCGGGGACAATGGGAGTTTTAATGGGTGTTTGAATTTCATCTTCTCCCCGGCTTTTGCTCAAGGGTATACTGCCGAAGGGGGCCGCACTGGCCCAGGACAAATATATCAACAATAAAGCAGAAATATACCTATATTAATATTATTCTCGATATGTTAGTTTCTGCAAAGGTATATAATAAATCAGACAGAAGAAAAGGCTTGTATGCACGTCTTAATACAGAAAGAACGAAACTGTTGGTATATTTTACGTACATATAATTTAACTTAGAATCCGAGCCGGCTTTCGCCTTGCGGCATCATCAGGGGCTCACTGAAAATTTGTACAAAAATTCTAAGTGTTAACATAATAAAATTTTGTAAAAAGGTTTGTAAAAAATAATTATGCAATATACAATGGATAAAAACACTTACTTGTCAAAAAGACAGAGAAAAATACTCAAAAATCGTGCATACTATTCGACAGCAGATAAACAAAACGCCATTTGCTAATTACAACACGTCACGATAAAATTGAAAATAAAATAATAAGGAGGCAGCCAACCACAGACCAAGCGTATGCAACGATACAAACCAGACAAGTGTAAAGAGAAAAGCAGAAATTAAAAAAACAAACAAAAGATTTGTAGAAATATTTCTTAAATGGTAAGACAAATGGGTTTGAAACTGAAGCAAAAGTTAATCTGATTATTTAGGCAAAGATGATTATTGTCATTTTTTAACCTACTGATTTCTAATTCTTCCAAGAGATCTAACTTAAGACCACTGGAACGAATATTGTGTAACAACTGACAATTGGTTGTTGGAGAAAAACTGTGTTGGTTGAATCTAAGGTGATGACCGAAGGATGACACGTTTGGTTTAGCAATATGCTCCTTGATCCTCACACCCACAGATCGTCTTGTTTGCCCTACGTAAGACGCAGAGCAATAATTGCAATCATTGTGTGTCTCCTGACAACATACTTAATTTGAAGGAGTTGATTGATCTTGCCCTGGAACATTTTTTTTTGTTTTCAACGAGAATTGGTATCGTTGTGAGGATGGCCTGTCAATGGGTTCTCCCCTTTCTCATTATTGGCCGAAGTTTTTATGAATGACCTGGAAAACAATTTTATATTAAATAACCAATCAACGGATAAGATCTGTTTTTGGTTTTTATAAATGGTAATTCGGATGATGTTGACAAGATTTTTAATTTTGTTAATAACTTACATCCGAATATAGACTTCACAGTAGAATTTGAACAGGATAATAAATTAAACTTTCTAGACGTAACTATTTTCAAAGACATTAATAATGAACTTTCTTTCGGTATTTTTCGAAAGCCTACACAAACTATCCACGCTATACATGCCACTTCTTGTCATCCAGGTTACCATAAGTATTCTTCCTTTAATAGTTACGTACACAGATTATATAATACACCTTTGTCATCAGATAGTTTTGAAAGGGAACGAACGCTCCACAATTGAATCAATTGCAGTCAACAATGGTTATACTAAAAATATCGTGCCTAAGCTGATCGCGAGACGAGAACAAAATATTCTTAGAAAGCAGGCCTATTCTGCAACGTCTAAAACCAATGACAATATTAAATATTTTTCTTTACCATATATAGGTGTTTTTTCACGAAAGGTCTCAAACTTGATCGAGAGACATTCACAAGCCACAAAAATTTCTTTTAAGTCTACAAATTCTCTCGGATCTGTTTTAACTAAGAATAAAGATAAATTAAGTTTTTTACAGAAGAGCGGGGTATACCGTTTGAATTGCAATGATTGCTCTGCGTCTTACGTAGGGCAAACAAGACGATCTGTGGGTGTGAGGATCAAGGAGCATATTGCTAAACCAAGCGTGTCATCCTTCGGTCATCACCTTAGATTCAACCAACACAGTTTTTCTCCAACAACCAATTGTCAGTTGTTACACAATATTCGTTCTAGTGGTCTTAAGTTAAATCTCTTGGAAGAATTAGAAATCAGTAGGTTAAAAAATGACAATAATCATCTTTGCCTAAATAATCAGATTAACTTTTGCTTCAGTTTCAAACCCATTTGTCTTACCATTTAAGAAATATTTCTACAAATCTTTTGTTTGTTTTTTGAATTTCTGCTTTTCTCTTTACACTTGTCTGGTTTGTATGGTTGCATATGCTTGGTCTGTGGTTGGCTGCCTCCTCATTATTTTATTTTCAATTTTATCGTGACGTGTTGTAATTAGCAAATGGCGTTTTGTCTATCTGCTGTCGAATAGTATGCACGATTTTTGTGTATTTTTCTCTGTCTTTTTGACAAGTAAGTGTTTTTATCCATTGTATATTGCATAATTATTTTTTACAAACCTTTTTACAAAATTTTATTATGTTAACACTTACAATTTTTGTACAAATTTTCAGTGAGCCCCTGATGATGCCGCAAGGCGAAAGCCGGCTCGGATTCTAAGTTAAAATATATGTACGTAAAAAATATACCAACAGTTTCGTTCTTTCTGTAGGTATATAATAGCTTTAGATAGGGAAACAAGAAAGTGATTGGAAATTGTTTGGAGAACACTTCTGACAGGACAGGATTCATGTTTTTTCTAAGACTATAGGAAAAACACTCTTTATACATTAAAAAACTGATAAACAATTGCAAGCATTGCCCGTTAGGTGCCAAAAATGTAGTTATGACCTCATAACCACATTCCTTTTAGCCAGTCACAAACCTATACGTTTTCTGAATTTAATAGTTCAATCTAAATTTGCATGAAGACATTTGTAGTCCTTCTATGCTTAATATTCTTTTAATTAGATATAATTTTAAATAAATATAGGTCCAATAGTCGTGGAAAAAGCATACTAATCGACGAGCGGGTTCGGGTTCCAATTCTCCCGATAATATATAATATATACGAGTAATATAATGACAATGACCTTAACGTGCGAGTAATTAATGCCCATCTGCAATCCAAGTTCCACTAGTCAATTATCTGTATTATTACGAGGCACACGGGAATAGAAGGCCTGCAGCCATCCCCTCCCCTCCGCTACAACGTCACACTGTCAGGCTCACGTCGAACGCCTTGTTCACGCTCTCAAGTCGAGGCGCACCGAGCCACTCGGCTGGCGGCACGGTATTCGTCCATATACAGCTATAGGAATAGTTATTATGCAGTTATCCTTTCTTATGTCATGATAAACTCATTTCAAGTTAAGACCATATATCATCATTAATTTAATTGAAAAACAGTGGGGAGTACGTAATTGCAGATGTGCTAAAAGACAGAAAATTTATATTTTATGGTGTATATCCTATCATCAGTTAACTGCAAAATGTTTGGCTACATTGCCAAACATAATATCTCAATAATTATAAAAAGATTCAAAATGGTAGAACAATGGCGCAAAAGGCTGAGAGAAAACTAAAGAAATTAGCGAGTAAGTGATATTTCTTATTTTAATTTTTTACATATTTATTTTACGTACCTACTTCATTGATAAAGCAATTAGCCTCTTAGTGTTTTTTTATTTTCATTGAGTTTATTACGTTTCCTTCTACGTATTATCACTTTACAGACACTTCATTATCATTATTAAAAAGATAAACGTTCATAATGTTGCATGTTGCATGAAATTTTTATGCAGTTTTCATTTCATTACTATCTCACTTTTATCTTTGTAGTCTGCTGTAATCTGCTCTATTAAATGATAACTAAGTGACAGAGAAGTGATAATGAGTACTGCATAGCCACTTTTAACAATTGCTGAATTTTATTGAGTTTATTATGTTCTTATTATGTTCATTACTATACAAACTTAATTGTTCAGAATGATTTATTTTCTGTTTTCTGTAACATTTTTCGGTTTCATATGGTATATGTTAATAAATAATCTGGACAATACAAAAATGTTGCCTCTAAAACTCCCCAAAATACTGCAACGCATAGAATATCTTAGTTAGAATGGGCCTCAGTGTGTGACGTCATCGATCGAGTCTGCAGGCCTCTATTCCCTTGCGCCTAGATTATTACATCCACCATTTTATTATAAATCCATTACACAACTTTTTTTAATACAAGCAAATCTACCCCTTTGCACCTTTCTCAGCCACCCCCTTTGAATAATGAAAAATACTCTCTACTGAATTGTTCTGTGCTATTTCGTTAATAAACGTTTCATGCCTACAAAAGCCTATCCAATATCGCGTGCTCGATGAGTCCGAGGAGTTCTTAAAAGAAGTCGATGTCACTACATTATTTGGAATGCCATATACACTGAAAAATTTTAAGGCACCACACTAAGAATAATATTTGTTATACTTCTTGTTATAATTCTTGAGATATTTAACCAGAAGCCGGTTACTCTCTATATGCGCTATTGGTCAACCAAATTGACTTTACAGTTTCTGCGAGTACCTATGCTTGTGCAAGTAATATAGATGCACATTTATTCCCCTCCATCGTTGGAATGTCTCGAGTTTAGAGCACATCTTCGTACACAATATACTTGGTACTTGGCACGTATTCAAAAGTACTTGGTATAAGTGCTTAATGAAAAGAGTATGACTGTAGACGGTGAAAAGATTTCGGGACATATCCTAAAAAACATAATACGAGGCGTGATTTCCTTACACACTTTTTCCTACAGAAACTAAGTCGGAACCCGCTCCTGCCTTCCAAAGCGTATCGGCGACGGACGTCGCCTTCCCCCTCCGGGACATTCCACGGCGCCGATCCTCTGTCTTCGGAGGATTGTTAGGGGGATTTGGACGCCCTTATTGCCGCTTCGACGCCGGCCGTCGTTATCGCGCGTCCCTCCAGATTTATTGTGTACTCAATTTGTCAAATTTTAAATTGCCTGCCCGCCACCAGCCGCCGCGAACCGCACGCCGGCGCGCAGTCTGACTGCAAATTAGAAAAGTGTCGGCGATTTGTTCTTCCTACCTAGCCGTTGCAAATTCCAGTTTGTGATGTTTTCGTTGGGAGCGATGTGACCGCGTTGACACACATTAAAAAAAATCGGTGAAAATCCTCTACGTGTAAGTGGTGAAAGAAATTTGGTGAAAAATTGACACGAAAATTGGTGGATTCCAAATATCTTAACCAAACCTCATTTGGTGAAATTCACACTGCAACAAATGGGTGGTGTTTGTTCACACCACGCGGTGTTCTTTAACAACATTCGGTGTTCCTTAACACTTACCTGTGTTAAATTGAACGTATTAACACAAGTTCGTGTTAAATAGAGGAGAGGGGGAAGTCGTTTCACCAGTTATGGGTGTAAAATCTTAGGCAATCGAAGCCATCGCATCAGTTGTTTGTCGAACGTGTTGCGCGACGGAGCTTACCAGTTTGTGTGACGTGTGACCCGACCGCGTGGCTCGTATAATAGGTATAAAAGTGATTCTACAGGCCGATAGTGCAAAAATGGTGTTGTTATGTGAAGTAAAATTTCAAAGTGAAGTCAGATGGATTGAAACGACTGGCGAATATGCAGATGCGACGACGAAAGGTACTGTGTGATAGAAGAGGTGATAGCCCATATAACCTATACTCCTCGACTGTGTTAATATGAGTTTGTTCTCACTGGAATAAGGAACCAGTCGTGAATATAATTGAAGGATTTTAAGTTATCTGACTGTTCTGATTGTTTTGATGCCTGCTGATTGGCTCCGACTTAGTTGGGACTTGTTTATGCTTGTGAGAACAGGCCAATCTAACTAAATCGCTGTGTCGCAACGTTTGAAGTTTCTTTTTGTCTCACACAGACAATTCTGTAAGACGACAGTTACTTCAGTACATTGTATGAGAATTTGTACGAAATATAGTTTGGTCGCATCCTATAACATAAAGCATTTCTTGTGTTTGTGGTTAGATATACACTTTTCTTACGAATATGATAATATATATAACTTTTTTATAATAACCAAATATTTTTGGCTGTGAGAATGAATATTTATTTAAAGCATTAAGAAAGAGAATGTTGATATTTTTATATACCTATTTGTAAAGCATCGTTCGTATATTTTGGAACTGAAATAAAGTCTTTCCTTTACTTATTGCCGTTTATTATTTCCTACAAATAATTTATAATTTAAATTGAAGACCAAGCACATAGAATATGCCTGGTTCATATACAGCTTCTTTATCTTTTAGTTTTATTTTATTTTTACAAATAACACATTTCCTTAATTTGAACTTATCAATGCCATTTGAAATTTCTTTAAAACAAAGTATATGTAAAATTATAAGAGAGAAGGAAGAAGAAAATGGAAATACCAAATAAATTAAATTACACCATTTTGACCAAATTGCGTGTTAAAGTTACACAACACGGTGTTAATCTTAAATACCAAATAAATTAAATTACACCATTTTGAACAAATTGCATGTTAAAGTTACACAACACAGTGTTAATCTTACACAACGCCGTGTTAAATATTCACACCAGCATAGTTCTTATTTTCACCAGAACATTTGGTGAAATTTACCAAAAAAGATGGTGTAAAATTAACCAGATATGGTGTGGACTTATATAGACCACTTTTCGTGTCAAATTTAACACCGGATTTTTTACTGTGTAGCCGTTACAAATTCCAGTTTGTGATGTTTTCGTTGGGAGCGTTGTGACCGCGCTGACAGGGTCAAATCGGGCTTTTCTGAAATCTAAACATTATAGTCCGTGGTTTGTTGATAGTTTTTGTATTTGTTGCCTGACATTCGTTATTGCGATCTTATTTTATAATACACACGAATAAAATTTGGTAAAATCAATACACTAAAAGTTGTCACATTAAGTCCTCACGGATTCTGGTTAAATTAGCCACTTCCGTTTTGGTACAATTTGAATTTTTACACGAATATTTACACGGGCCGGTGTATGACAATACACGCCTCTAGTGTAAAACTTACCATTTTCCGTGTAAAAATTGTACATTTTTTGTTTCATAATATTTTTTTACCCATATACAGGATGTTTACTAAACATATGGCAAAAATTCAAAGGGTTATTCCTCGGGTTCTTTTAAGTATATTTTGTTCTATTGGCGATTTTAGGACAGCAGCTTTGTTTAGGCGATACACAATGATAAAGGTTTTGTGACAAATCGTATTTTCTTATTTTTAAAATTATTATTCTAATCAATAGGTATATTGCAATGCATTGATTATTGACTCAATTGTTTAAAGTTGATAGCTAACATTCTAAATATTGTTATTGTCGAAAAACCTTTAGGAACAGCCCTATATCTTCTAAACTTATTCGGCTTTCAGAAAATCATCAAACGACAAAATATTCTTAAAACACCCCATCGATCAACCCCTTGAATTTTTGCCTTATATTTACTAAACACCCTGTATACAATGAAAACGAAGTAGCAGGTGCTTTTTGGGCTAGTCAATAGTATGGTAGGAGATAGCATTAATTAGGTATTATTTCTATAATAAAATCAGATAGTGTATAAACTAGTGTCTATAGAAAACCAGCACATCACTACCTCATATTAGTACCTATTAAAAAATAAGAAATTAAAAGTTTGTGCTATAAAACGATTTGTTCTAACAGCACAAAATTTGATGACGAAATTAAGCATACCTATAAAATAAATACGTTCTTAAGAATCATAGTTTTCCTATTGACTTTGTTGAGCAAGATTTTCAGGGTTGCCATCAAAACAACAATGCTAATGGAATTACAGAAATAAATCTGGCGGACCAACCAGTAAATTTAATTATTCCTTATATTCCTTATATTCCCGAACTGAATCAGATAAGCTAAAACGCATAGGCAATCTTTTTAATGTCAGAACAGTATACTTAAAACCAAAAATACATTAAGATCGATAGGAGATAAAACGAAACTATTTAATTAGGTACCTACCTGAAAATTGAAAATTAAATGGATCTGTTTGAGCCACAAAGAAATTTCCGACAATATTTCTACGATAAGTCAAATTTTTTGTCGACATACATTTTTCAATTCCCTCTTACCCGTAGGTATGATATAGGTAGTAGGTATGAGTGTGAGTGGTGCTAAAAGATGCAGTTCTAAATGGGGCTCTGAAAATGTCAAGATCTTTCCCAAAAAAATTGTCTAATGTAAAGTGCAATTTTATTATTGCAGTTCCAAACTCGACAAATAGTGCAAATTTAAAAGCATAGGAGACGTTACCAAACTAACGCATCTACGAATTATTGTGCTGTTAATAATTCAGGACGAATAAATATTTCCATATTACTGACATTTTTAATTTTATTTTATTTCGATGCGTCGTTTCACTTTGTTTCTCTTTTTATATTAAACTTTATTTATTTTGGCCTCATATATAGGGCCGCAAGGCTCTCTACCTAGACAGGAAATGATTTTTTCCTTATACCAAGGCTTCCTTCAATTTGACTAACCCAAAAAGCACCTGCTACACCATGGTAGGTGTACTTCGTTTTCAAGTTTCGATTTTTGATTGTATACAGGGTTTTTTGTAAAGATAAGGCAAAAATTCAAGGGATTGATCGATGTAAAATTTTTACGCGGAAAATGGTAAATTTTACACTAGAGGCGTGTATTATAATATTATACACACGCCCGTTTAAATATTCGTGTAAAAATTCAAATTGTACCAAAACGAAAGTGGTTAATTTAACTAGAATCCGTGTGGACTTAATGTGACCACTGTTAGTGTTTTCAATTGAAAATATAACAGAAATCACTTTAAAATTAAACAAGGCGTGACCTTAAATAGTTATCCTGAGACACTCTGTATGTAGCCTTTTATGTCATGTAGGAGAAAATTTTGTTTAGTAATAAGTTGTACTTCTGTAAGAATTGAACTATTCCCTACGCGGAACTACAGAAAAAAATCGATTATTACAGAAGAGAAGAATAGGGTTATCTAATAATACATTCGACACAGAGTATTATTGTAGGAAAATGCTGTATTGCCCTTGGGGAAATCTGGTGGTAATTAGGAGGGATTTGGTCGCCCATATCGTTATCGCTTGTCTCTGCAGATCATTGAATTGATAAACTATGGAAGCACGGAAGTCGAACAGATGTGATTTTCATTGTTATTTGGGGCAGCCAACTCTAGAGAAAGATAGGTTTCAAACGACAATAAGTAAGACAAGGACCACGGGCGTAGCCAAGGGGGGGGGGGTTCGGGGGTTCAAACCCCCCCCCCCCCCCCGAAGTAAGCAAAATATTACCTAATATTATACCGAAAAAATACGAGGAGTGCAGAGTTACATTATTATTACGTTTGAATATATGTAGTAATAGTAGCGCCTAGCGCCATCTTTTGACGAGAGGCAGACGCAGTTGCAGCCGAACTATTTTGTATTGTAGGGACACTTTGCGTTGTTTCTCGATTATTCGCCACGCCCCTCGGTCGAAATGAGCGGAACTTTGTGGAAGTTCGTGGAAGTTTCTGGACGGCTAATGGGCTGCTATATAAGCGGCGCCGCGGCGCGTGACCGCGCTTACGGCAGTATTGTTCCATGCGAACTCGAAGTGAATAAAAGTGAAAAGTGGTGAACGAATAGTGAAGAGAATTAAGTGTACCGTGTAAGTGAGTAATTTTAGTGCGCTGTTATTCGATGACCTTGTTAAGGATAGATACGTGAATCATTATTACTGTCGAAAAATGGAGGGGAAAAAAAGGAAGGGTGATAAACTTAAAGGTATGGACTACTGGAAAAAGTGGTGTAGTCAAGGTCAAGGGGTTTCTAATAAAGAAACAAATTTGGATTTAGCTATCAAAGCTTCAGCTACCTTGCATGCTGATAAGAAGACTGCCTACCCCGAAATCTAGTTTGGAATGCCTAGATATGTGCGATAAAAACCTTTATCCTCATATTTACACATTACTACAAATCTTGGCTACCATTCCTGTATCCACTGCTACCCCAGAAAGGTCTTTCTCGAGCCTAAGGAGACTGAAAAACTATTTACGAAACACTACAAGTGAAAACAGACTTAATGGTTTGGCTCTAATGAACATTCACTATGGAACAGAAATTCATGCAGCTGAAGTAGTGGATATATTTAAAAGAAAAAGCCGAAGATTTCTTCTTTAATGGTTTTAGATTTAGCGCAGAGGAACGAAATTAATTTATCCATTTCATTTAAAGTTAAGAACTTTATAAATATGTCGTAGTTTTTCGGATGAATAAGTATATAGATATTAAATTTCATGTAAGTATATTTTTGTTGTTTTATTTACTTCTCAAACTAAACCCCCCCCAAAACTAAATCCTGGCTACGCCCGTGACAAGGACGCGTAATGAATGTGTCAGGTGATTCAGGCAAAGGATGTATTAAGGGATGTTGCATATTAATGGCCGAATTTAATGGGTATGTTCCGTAATTCTCTTTATTGTATAATCTGTATTCCGTAATTCGAGATTCATTTGTAGGAATGAGAATTTTGTCCTAGTTCAATTCCATGTTTTCAACAGCATTTTGAATATAACCACAATTATGGAAAAATTAGGCATCTAACCTTATTAAAGGGACCAGAACGTCAATTTCCATCTTTGACTACGAAGAGATAGGTTCATTAGCACAAATATTTTGCCAGTTTTTCCCTTAATAGAGTCTCTATCATAAAATGACTTGAAAAATAAAAAGACTGTAGTAATTACATATACTTTTTAAGTTTGCGCTGTCCAAAATTCTCTATGAAATCGCACCCAATAAAATGTTGACTACAAAAATGCAAGTAAATACTTGTAGATAGTACATTTTTTTTTCCTTTTTATTGCTGCAATCCACTTGTCTCTAATATCACCTTATCTCTTGGAAGTTATTATCAAAGATTTTTAAAACTTTACTTATTTAATAATAAGACTTATGAATGAAAAGAAACCCCGCTATTCTTATTCTTTCCGCCCCGTTTGGTACATCCAAATACATAACAGGAGTGGGCCATCTTTTTTGTAATCTACAACTACAACAGAGAAAATATAGCCACATAGCTAAATTAAATTTTCTCTTTGATAAAAATATTAAACCAAAAACCAACTAAGAAAACTCAACGCCGTTTTATACAAAACTACCACCACGACACGAACTGAAATCAAATATAAAATATAATAATTATTGGGACAGAAGCATAGATAAAGGATTTATATATAGGGATAGATAGGCAACTCCCTATAATTTTTGGATGCCATACGCCCCCTGGTGACCTAAGTACAAACTAGACTATTTAAGGGGGAAATTTGAAATCTTTTATAGTTATTGTTATTATACTTAAAATTTTTAAGACACTTTTTAATTTTATAACTCCACATAGACATATGATAAATATCTATGTCTATGTCGAGTTATAAAATTAGAACGCGATAAATGACAATATTAGGATAGGTATAATGAAAGCAAAAATTATATGGGAATAATAATTTTATATATTACAAACAGTTTGTCACATACATTCACCACAATAACGCTAAACATCACAGATACAGATATATTACATTTTAGTCTTAAGTCTTAAGGTTATTTATAAGTAAATTAAGAAAGACATGTATTGTTTGAGTTGATAAAATCTAAAATCTGCATACTTTTTTTTCCGGAGAAGAAATGTTTCCAAGTATTGATGGTTCAGCTGCGCAGGGTACTCCCATTATAGTATATACCTACTAGCTATTAGTGGAATCTTATTGGGTAATCCTCGGATGAATTTCTCGCTGAATCTTTAGAAAATAATAAATAATAATTATTATTAGTCTTTCATGGTGCACTGGGTATGATACTCGCAGAATCCTATAGATATCATTTTGGTAATTTATTAAAAAGGTATAAAAAAGACACAGTAGGCAAGTTGTTGCCAATAGAATTGAATTTTTAGAAATCTTTCGACAATCTTGAACACAAATCCCGACCGATAAATCCCAGGTAGGATAATTTAAAGAAGGCCATGACTCGGGGCACGCTAACGTGCTGTTAATTTTACCACTGCAGGCACGCTAAAATTAATAACGGGGGTACTTCTGTTACATTTTCAGAAAAAAATAAAAGTACGTAATTAAGGCGCTGCCGAATGCAACAAGGGATTTTTTAAATTACCTGTTTTTTTTTTTCGAAAAATATACCATTAATTTTAGCATGCATCGCTAACTTTAGCCTTGCTGTGTGGTAAACAGAACGGCATATAAACGTGACCCGAGTCACAACGTTTGAAGAAATAAACACCATTTGTAATACTTCTTACCAATGCAAACTATGGGCGAAAATGAGGATTGCACAGCATCCTCCTTAATCCTAGAGTTGGACCATTTGCCTCCTGGGTATGTGCATGTACAATCTGGCGTAAAATGCATGTCACAAACCCGTTAGCATCTTCTTAATGATTCAAGGAGATCATTTAATTTGTTGTTCCCATTTTTTTCAGAGCAAGTTTACAAAGCTGTAAAAATAGCAGTTTGTTTTATCACAATAAAATCGAGATATTTTACTTACCGTTTTGTCTTTGGGAAAAATATGCATTTCCATCTTCGACCGTCGCATCGTCCTTCTTCACAACCAGGTACACAACAAACCAGGACCATTTTAAAAACAAAACCAAATAATTATGAAAATAACGATAAATATATAAATGAACAAAACAAGCACTAAAAAACGCAGAAAATGTGAAATAATAACGAAAAACTATAAATAAAACGAATTGAGAATCACAAGCAAAACATGTCAAACGCAACGCCATAAATTAAAATAATGGCGGCCGGCCGCCACCCGCCACCTACCAATTTTTGATAATCATTGACAGAAATACGCCATAAGCGCCCTGAAGCGACCTAAGTACAAACTATTGGGAAGGCTTTGATAAGTACAAGGGGGAGTTTCCAGGCCCGTCGAAAATGACGTTTGACAACGGAACTCGTTTGAAGCACAGGACAGAAAAAAATAGAAGTTAGGAAAAATAACAGTTTGATCTTTTACCTATTTTGTGTTATGTGGTTTTTGCCGGAATCAGCAGATGAATTTACTATTTCACTTACTCAAGTTTGGCTGCCAGTTTCTCTCTCTGCACTCCTTCCATCTACTTGTCAATTCAATGCTGCAGATTGATTATTGTACACGATTTGTCAAATTTTAAATTGCCCGCCCGCCAACTGGCGTAAACCGCACCGTTCCCGGCCTTCGCGTTATCCGACTGCGAATTAGAAAAATACCAGCCATTTATTCTTCTTACATCTAGTCCTGCAAGCGTTGTTACAAATAAGTTTTTTTTTCTTTGCGTTACGAGTTATACCATTTTTAATACCACGCAATGGCGATAAATTAAAATTTAAATTCACGACACCTAAAATATTGGCGTCTACTATATAACCGTTTTATCTAGTTACCCTTAGTTGCCCTTGGAAACACACGGTGTACAATATTTTAACCACATGTAAAAAATAAAATCCGAAATAAAAAAAATAAAAATATATTTTCAGAAATGTATTAAATAGACCGTCAGACAGTGACAGATTTTCCTTACTGATTTTCTCATTTTTGCCTTGGATGAGAGTGTTGAAAGGTAACTCGAGTCGGAAAATAGTAATTTTAAGTTTGGCCCCCGGGGAAAACATAATATGAAAAATTCTATTTTTCCAAACAGAAAAGAAGGTACTAATTCTCACTTATGCCATGTTCACCGTATGATCTCTTATACTATTCCGACCTTGAAAACCCAAAGGCATAAGTGCGTAGCGTGTGGAACAAAGGTTGAATTAAGGGTTTGGCAGATCACACAAAAAATGACTTGGTTTACTGACTCCGTCAGTTATGCCGTTCGAAATGGTGAAAACTTATATCCTCACTTACCCAAAAATTGATTGGCACAAGTGACGCGTGGGGAAAAATGCACTTTTGGGTCGGAAAGTAAGTCGGAAAAAATTTTTTTTCGTCAACTGATTTCTGCACTTATGCCTCTGAAACTATAGAAAATTTTGTTGCAATTCATTTTATCCCTGACCAAATCAGTTGACGAAAAAAAATTCCGATTTATTTTCCGACCCAAAAGTGCATTTTTCCTCACGCGTCACTTCTGCCAATCAATTTTTGGGCTAGTGAGGATATAAGTTTTCACCACTTCGAACGGCATAACTGACGGAGTCAGTAAACCAAGTCATTTTTTGTGTGATCTGCCAAACCCTTAATTCAACCCGTTTTCCACACGCTACACTTATGCCTTTGGGGTTTCGAGGTCGGAATAGTATAAGAAATCATACAGTGAACAAGGCATAAGTGAGAATTAGTACCTTTTTTTCTGTTTTGAAAAATCGAATTTTCCATATGTTTTCCCCGGGGGGCATATTTAAAATTACTATTTTCCGACTCAGCATTGATTTACCTTTCAACTCTCTCCAAGGCATAAATGCGAAAATCAGTAAGGAAAATCTGTCACTGTCTGACGGTCTAAAGACCCCTTATTAACGGAGCTTTCCGGGTCAGCTGGTAATCTCATGTGTCAATGCTGGTGCGCAGTTGCCTGTTGCACAACATGTCATAAATTTACTATTTTTTGCGTTTCGGAGAAATACAGGGTGACATAGAAAAAAGTACATTACATAGTGCCACACCATAGAGGACACTAAAATAAGAAAAAAAGTTCCTATGAACATGGGTCCGCAAGGCCTTCGGTTAAAAGATACGGGGTGTTGAATTGTAATTTATTTGTTTTGTTTTTTACGAATATCTTTAGCCAGAGACGCAAGAAATGGATAAAATGTGGTATACAGGTTTTTTTATCATGCTAAATTCAAATACGCTCTACATTACACGGTTCCATCTCTATTGAATCGGTCCTAACTTTTTTGCTATACAGTGTATGTTATTTTCGACTGAAAAAATGTTAGCCCATCTTTTATACTTACGAAAGGTATACCTTGTCCAAGTCGCTAGAAGCAATGGTTCCAGTACAAATGCATCTAAAGCCGACAATGCATGCAAATTACTTATTCAAAAAGCATCAAAGTAACCTTTGCAAAAACAATGATAAGTAACAATGAAATAATGTGTCATAATGACACTTTTGTCAAACTAATTTAATAATTGTTATTAGGTAGTAAGTATTTTGTGTTCTTGTTTATGTTTTTTATTGGTTTTCCCTTTGATAATTCAAAATTGATTTCAAAAATGGTTCACTATACTTTTGAAGAATACAGGGACATGATTATGTGTTACGGCGAGGCTAGATCAAATTTTTACGAAGCTCAACGTATCTATCGAGAAAGATATCCTTTAAAACAAGTTCCTAATGTTCGAACATTTATTGATGTGCGTAGGCGTTTGGGAGAAGAAGGCTGTTTTAGAAAACCAAAAGTGAATAGTGGGGTTTCCAGAACTTGTCGCACTGTGCAAAACGAAGAAACTGTTTTCCGGATGGTAGAAAATAATCCGAGAACAAGCACCAGGAAAATGAGTTCAGCGGTGCGAAACATTAACCGTGAATCAAGTAGACAAATTTTGAAAGAACAACTTCTTCGCCCATACCATTTCCAAAAAATTCATTCACTATTGCAACATGACTTTTTTCTTCGTGTAGAATTTTGCGAATGGTTGCAAAACCAAAGACAAAACATTATTTCATCAATTTTGTTTACTGATGAACCTGGTTTTAGTCGTGATGGTATTCTGAACCTACATAACATGCACTATTGGAGTGATGAAAATCCTCATCAAACTGTAATTCGAAGTCACCAATATGGGTTTTCTATTAATGTGTGGGCAGGTATAATCGACAATTACTTAATTGGCCCATTTCGATTGCCCAATCGATTGACAGGTGCACTGTATCGACATTTCTTGGAGAATGATTTAAACACATTATTAGAGGATGTCCCATTGGCCATTACTGGAAGAATGTATTACATGCATGATGGGGCGCCAGCTCACTTTTCTCGAGTGGCAAAGGGATATTTGGACAGGAGATTTGGAAATACGTGGATTGGTCGAGGAGGGCCTGTACCCTGGCCAGCTCGTAGTCCCGACCTTAATCCCCTCGATTTTTCATTTTGGGGATTTACGAAAAATGAAGTTTATGCTGTAGAAATACATAATGAAGCACAGTTATGGATAAGAATTATGGAATCGGCAGATAGATTTCGTAATGACCCAGGAATATTTCAAAGATGCCGTCAATCATTAAGAAGAAGAATGGAAAAATGTATTGAAGTACAAGGGCAACAATTTGAACATCTTCTAAAACCTTAATGTTTTGTTTTAATTAATCATATTTTTCATCATTCCATTACAATTTAATTGTTGGAGTATTTATCATTGTTTTTGCAAATAAATAAAAAAAATTACAATTCAACACCCCGTATCTTTTAACCGAAGGCCTTGCGGACCCATGTTCATAGGAACTTTTTTTCTTATTTTAGTGTCCTCTATGGTGTGGCTCTATGTAATGTACTTTTTTCTATGTCACCCTGTATATAAAAAATTAGAAATATTGAGAAAATCCTAAAACTTCGAATTTTTTTTGTGGTTTTTATCTTTGAATAAAGAATCCCAGGAAGAAGTCAAAGCTCTATGGGTAGGTATTTTAAAATACGTGAGACGGAAATCGATCTGTGTTGTAACCAAGTTTTGACACAATATTTTCATATCTGACAATATGATAGGAGTCGGAATGTGGTAGTTAGATACTTTTTCGAGATATTATGATACCTATTATGCTTAGCTGTACGGCTTGTGGCACTTCTCTGAATGCTCTGACTCTAAAATGTTGGAGGATAATAATCCATCGGTAAGTAATTCTAAAATTTAAATTAACTTTTGAGGTCATACACGAAAGTAGCATATGCGTTTGTGTAAGTACCTACTTCTTCATGTCGGAAATTTAATATTAGAATTGCTATATTATGAAGGATTTCACGAAAAATGACGATTTCTCCCTCGATTAATTTGCCAAAACAACTCAAAGGTGCGCGGCACTGTAATAATGGAAACGGCATCCCGACATATACAGAGACTATTCAGGTCGAGCGTTAAGTCAAAATTTGCTCCTTTCTGGGGTTCTTTTTTCCAAGGTTTTTATACTTTTAGGGATGGTAAAGACAAGTTATATTATTACCTCTTGATTTTCCAAATGTAAATGTCAATGTAATACCTATGTGTTAATTAAAACTGCGCACCAAAACTCACTACTTGTCACTACTGTTTAAAGGAGTTGCCACCAGTAACTTCACTACACAGACTGCTATACACACAAGTTTATTCTGTCCGTGTTACCTAGAACATAGCACCCCCTCAGCCAGTGTATAAGTTATTTGTTATGATACAGTAATATGATATATTTCCTTAAGATTGTACCGATAGCAATTTTTACGTGTTGTATACCAACGAAACGCCGCACAGCGCGAATTGGTGTGCGAAGACGAAGACGTATGTGTCCTTCTGTTTTCGATTCGGCACTGACCAATCAACACAGTCTGGAATTAGTCAACATATATACACTTAAGATAAAGATACCCTTGTATTTTTTACTTTTGAACATAGAAATTTCCGACTTGGCTCGGTTCTTTAACTCGATGAGCTCTATGTTTAGGATTATTCACCCTAAATGTCAGGTCCAACCCCAGCCTGCTACCGCCTTGTGAATAGGACCAATATTCAGTATTTTCTATCATACCTTAGAGATATCGAAAAAGCTATTAGGGAAAGTTTAGAACAGAATGTTTACCCAAATTGCCAAATTTCACTTTATTACGGAAGATTCCAATTCTAGGTAGGCGGTAGCCATATAAGCCATTGAAAGTAACATAGGCAATCTTTTAATGGTAGTAAGGTTAAAGAAAACGAAAAAGAAAGAACGATAACCTCATTATTAAAAATAAACAAAAACATTATAATGGAAAAAATATGTCGCTGAAATTTGATCTATCGATCTTGGTTAGGTACAGGGTGTCCCATTTTGGGTGTTTTTGGGTGTTTTTCACAAAAATCTCGGTTAGATAAGTTTTATAGTTTCCGTGCATTGGCGCAGGACTGAAATTTTCGAATTTTTGGAAATCTCTCTCTTGGCTACAACTTATATATATCGAAAAATTTAATCAACTATTTTTATAGATTTTTTGGCGTAGAATCAAATGGAATAATTAGTTATAGGTAATTAGATATAGGTATAAAAGTTGTAGCCAGGAGAGAGGTTTCCAAAAAATCGAAAATTTAAGTCCTGCGCGAATGCGCGGAAACTATAAAACGTATCTAAAATCTGACTGGTTTACCAAATTCCTCTCAAAAAGTAGTACAGTGACGTGAAAACCGCAACCCTCTAGCTTTAATAATAACCGAGATTTTTGAGAAAAACACCCAAAAACACCAAAAATGGGACACCCTGTACATTACGACAGGAACATAATATTAGGGCATGTTTTGTATAGTCAATTATTGTTTAAACGCCTTCCGTAAGTTTGGATCTCTGGGCGTTTTTGCGGATATTCCGGCTTTCCATTTAAATTTGAAATGCTATACTCTGGCGGCCACTACCACTACGTTTCCGAATGAAAAGGGCACCGAAGCAGAGATGGCCGACGCCAATCCGATATCGCGCGTTGTTATTTTGCCCGCGTCCCCACAGGGAAAACGTTCCTGTTGGGCCGTCAGGAACATTCAACTGGATTTATCTTTACAAAAACATCATGTAATCATGTAATACAGTTCAAACTTCTGCCGTTTAAATGCAAAATTTGAAGAGGTCAACGTTTTGAGTGGTAAATTTAACACTATGTTTAGTTAAAACAGTTTAATTCTACCAAATGGAGTTTGGTAAACTCTGTTTTTTGTCTTTTATATCGCATAGAGTATAAAATCATCACCGTATGTATGATTTTCATAAAGAATCACTCCTTGGCGTGTAAAAAAGCACTAAGCACTCGTAGAACGTAAAATAACACTATGCGGTGTTTAGTAAGAAATATACGGCCCGGGTGTTGTTTGTACACATCTTGTAAAGAAATAAATTACTTTTGTATTTATTGAGGTATTTTCAATACCTACAGAGTACACCTGAGATGGCCCAGAGAAAAATAGCCTATATATTTTTGTATTGAATCTATGCCCATCAAAACTTTGAGTGACCAAGTCGACCATTCAATTGTTTTGAGGGGATTCCATGGTACACTTGACTCGCCAGATGCCTTTAAAATTCCTACTTTGCTAAAATTTTGCTCTCTGTATATTTTTTTCAAATTTCGCATGTGGGGATTATGGGGTGTCCTGATTAACGCTGTGGTGCCAGATTTTAAATTAAAAAAAATCGTTAAATAATTTCTGTCATTTTTTACTAGAATAAAATTCATAGTACCTACGTCTTGAAAATTGCGATTAAGATAAGACATTTTGCACTAAAGTAGAGTTTTTTGTGACCTATCTTTAGAAAAATTTCCGTTTAAAATCGGATAAAAACAGTTATTTATGTACCAAGGCACTGAAGTTTAACTTTTTATGACTCATATGGAATTTAGTTGCCGAGGCCTCTGGCCGAGGCAAATAAACCACCTGAGTTATAAAAAGAATTTCAGTGCCGAGGTAGTACATATTATATTTTTTTGAAATCGGAAAAAATGTTTTATTAGGCAAGAAAATAATCATACCCGTCCATGAACCAACTGCGCGCGGCGTT
Organism: Pseudeuparius sepicola; assembly: GCA_963920635.1. NCBI lineage: Eukaryota > Metazoa > Arthropoda > Insecta > Coleoptera > Anthribidae > Pseudeuparius > Pseudeuparius sepicola. The sequence goes on along the minus strand of OY987298.1, from coordinate 121,543,387 downwards.
GCTTGACTTTGACGATCGCTCTACCTAGGTCAAGTATGACAAGACACGGGCCTACGAACAGAAAAACCAAACTGCTGCTTGTTGTGCAGCCTCCACAACAAATCTATTGATATTGAAACTTACTAAAATATTTATACTGATAGATTGCGCTGTTATAGGTAACCATTTCGCAATATGTGTACCAAAAGTTAAATGGGCCTTTATTGCCCGGGTTTTGAATTTGGTCACTTTTGACGGGAGATGGCTCCGCGTCTGACGTTTGATGTTTACATCTCGCCAAGGCCTACTTACTGAAAAAATCGTACAATAATGGGCTACTTCAGTGCCGATTTCTGAGCTTTTAATGGCGATTTTGGGACACTTCACTGCCGATTTCAAGAAAACAAATATTTTACGGGGGTGCTTCCATATCAAATGGGCCACCCTGTATATAATCCAATTAGTTTTTTTTTGCAATAGCTTTAAGTGTAAATTCTACATAGTAAGTGATAAAATTAACAAAAACGACAGTGTAAATTTTATAGTAAAACAGCGTCTGATTAATTTTAAACGCGCTGTGTGAAATCCTCGCATCAGTAGGTATATAATATGTGTTGTTTTTACATTTAATCGTGTAAGTCTCCAGTTTCTACACCCTGCAGCGTTTTCAGCAGCACGCGTAAGGGTAAATCAAAAACACATTTCTATAACCTGTTGACAACTTCACAACAAACGAATACAAAAAACGTTTATGTTTCATGTTTACGCAGCCGGACCATATTGCCAACATTCTTCTTCATTACTTCTCACCGACTAGACCGGTAACAAATAACTTGTTGAAATAACAAGAAACATGTTGCTTTTCAGCGGAATTTCGCCAACATGTTGAATAACATTGTTGATAACAATGCTGTAAAGAAAGTGAGGACGGGGGCCTCCTCAGACAACCAATAGGGATGTTTCTTGAAACACTGAAGTGTGTTCAAGCAATGATAGTGTTATTCGAATGCTCAGTGGTTTTTTAACATGCCAGGGTGTGATTATTTATCAAAATCATCCGCATTTGGAGTTTATTTTAATTTTAGTTTAGCACCTTGTTTCTAGTCGTTTCCTTTAAAATTACCCTAATGACCTTACAAAATAAAAAAAAACTGCCGGAAATTAAATTATACACCACAAACACAGACTCCAGAGGCGTACCTCAGAAAAAGTTGGTGGGTGAGATAAATTCCCCGAGATTTTCATTTATTTTTGTGTTACAACAATGGTAAACAAGTGGCCGAATTGGACATAAATAGTACCTAATAACTTATAGTAATAACTTATACCAATCTGAACATGCAGATAGTGTTACTTGTCCTCATCCCGCTATCCTCTACCCACTTAATTTGAAGGACGTTAAATCTTGTACCACTTATACCAAACCTTGAACTCGATATCGTCAAAATTGACAAAAATGTAACCAAAACCGATTTTCCATATTCAACTCTTGCTAACTCCCATCTTTTAAGGGACTCATTCTTGAATGTAGAAGTGTGGGTTAATCGCCATATTTGATGTCAAGAACCTACGGTTAATGGGTTGGCCTTCTTTTCTGAGACACCCTCTATATTAATGTTGCTTATATTTTTTTTAATGCTTCCTAATGCGACCCTGATGTGCAGTTAAGCCGTTGGCGTGATTTTTGTTTACACTTTCTGACTCATGCATTCAAATACTCAGTAATGGAAGCCTTAAAACTGAATGAGCCTATGGCCCTCATTGAAAACGACGTGCGCATTTTAAAGTAACAACTCAGATTTCATATCGTTTCATGAATTGTGGCGGTCCATATAGTTCGTAAAAAAAAGACAACCCCTATTCCTGACGCATTTGCCACGTACGATCAAATAATCCAGGATTTGGAATATCGAGCACACTCGACACTCGACAACAATTCGATTGTTTAATCGATTGTCACTTAACTCCTTCCACGAGTTTGATCGGCGGGCGTTTTTACGGCTCTACTGGCTTTCCATTTAAATTTTGAATGCTATATACTCCGCCGGTCATTACGGCTCTGTTTCCGACTGAAAAGGGCAGAGAGAATGAGGGCTGACGCCATCCGATATCGCGCAGTGTCATTTTGCCCGCATCGCCCGCAGGGAAAACAGGTAGGTAGATATGCTTGCTGGATCATCACGACTTTTCAAGTGGATCTATCTTTACATCGGGGAGCTGCTGTTTCGTGAATGCAACTTATGTCACTTGGAGAGCCGCGTAGCTGGTACCTGTACCACGGAACATACAAAATACAAATAGCTAAATGTCTATTGAATCTTGTTAAGCTTCTCGTCATTCTCGATAATAACAGATGGTGCACAGATGATGATCACCGCGCCATCTCTTAGAGAGTAGCAGTAACTTCAATCGAACTTGCGCTTGCGCACATGGACTTCAGTTGTGTTGCAGGTTTTCTGTGTTTCTATTAACACTATCCTATTCAACTGTTTGAATTGTGAATACAATACCTATTAGGTACCTGCCTACATAACTTCTGACACATATATCTTTTTAAGCTTTAAAAACGGATCAGTTTTTTTCTAGTTGGTTATTTATTACGCTAAGGGGCTTAAATTAATATATGTGTATAATAAAGGTCTTCCAAAAAGTTCGCATCATGATAAAATTTCAAAAAGTTTTACTTGAAAGAGTTTAAATTTTGAACTTTTTGAAAATTTTAAAAATTTTAACTGAAATATAAAATATGATCAAACCGTTTTACGTATTTAACCTAAATTCAAGCATTTTTACTGAACAATTTACATTTCATCTTAATTATTGTATTTTAGCAAGTGTATGAATCGAATTGTGAATGGTGAAAGTGGTTTTGGTTATGTAATGGATTGATGATGTTTTATTTTGATATTATTTTGGAATCAGTTTGGTACTGATACATGTAAAAAGATTTATATCCTAAATTTTTGACGGTACATCAACTTTGCAAGATAACAGAATTTTAAAGTATTTTAAAATATTTTAAGATGTATATAAATATCATTTTCTTTCGAAAAATACATAATCTTATAAATAATTAGCAATGAAAGTTCAATACAATAATAAAGCTAGTGATATAAAATAGATTTTAGGCAGTTACAAGTTTTTAGAATTTTCAGAAAGTTCAATAGGTAATATTAAAAAAAGCAAGAAAGAAAATATTTGAACAGGTGGTTAAACATTTGTACACTTATGTAAAATTGAAAAATAAACAACTTTCTCAAGTAAAAATTTTTTAAATTTTAAGAAATAAATCCATTTATAACAATTTCATTTTTTAAAATTTCATTTTTGAGAGATTGAAAAAGTCACGTCACCACGTTTGAACCATTCGCTTTTCTTCTTTTTTAAAGCAAAAGTTATCTCAAAGTTGAATTTCAAAATAAATCAATAATAAAAAAATTCCCCCTATGATGCCAACTTTTTGGAGGACTCTGTATAATAATCGTTCATTGTTAGAAATGCAGTTGCAGTGTACTTTTCTGAATTTAAACGTTGTGATATTTAAAATAAAATCAGGAATTTTCCTGTTAATTCTAAATTAAAAGATCTCTATGAATTTAAGTCAAAATAACTGAATAATTAGATAAATTCGATTTTAGTTAGGATTCGTATTTGTTAAATTATTTTTGGACGTTTATATGAAACAAAAACGAGTTTGTAACCTGTTTGTATATTTACGTAAAGTTATTGCAAGTATAATGAATATTATAATGATCGACTCTATATTTCGAATAACATAAATAATGATTTTTTTGAGGACTGTGCAAGAATTTTTTTTGCCTCCATGCTAAAGTAAATTTCGGAATGTGGAATTGTTCATATGCATGTTAAAAACAACTTACCTATAGTCAGTATTGCATTTGTTTTTTTATTTACTCGAAATTTAGTCAACTTATTGCCAAACCAATCCATTCAAAACACAAACAAACTTTTTGGAATCTATATTTAGTAATACAAAGTTAAAAGAAAGATAAAGCATGATATAAAATAGTTACACGTTATTAAAAGTTTCAGATATTTCACATAAACTCCTGGACAAAATAATCGCACCATAACGTAATAAATCCACACAAAACTGCATTTTTTTTAAATAAATTAATGGGAAAATAAATTAATGTTTACTAAATGAAAAGCAGCACATTGCATTATTTAATTAGTTTAACAGTATTAAATGTTCAAAGCCTACAATTTTTATATTCTTGGAAGACAGGCAAAATAATTTAAAATATAATTTGAAATTTTGTATGTTGGTGACTTAATAATTTTGTCCAGGAGTAGGTATATTATTATAGGTATTAAAAAATTGAAAATATAAACTATTTGAATGGAGCGCCAAAATTTGACACACTCATACAAAACTAAGAAGGAAACAACTTATCCAAGTCGGTTTCAACAAATAAGACCATTTTTAACGAATTTATTTTTTAAATGTCATTTTTAACAGATAGCGAAAGTTATACGCGGCCAAGTTTCAGTGGGTTCTTTTTCATCACTTTTAAAGCAAAAGGTAAACCGAAAATTACAAAATAAAATAAAATAATTTCCCAATAATGCGAACTCTCTGGAGGGAACTGTAAATAATTAAATTATTTTTCTTCCATACCTACTTGCTTCTTTGGTGCGAAAATATTAATCAATTTCACGCAAAATTAATTTTTGTTTTGCTGAATAACTTGACTATATTTGATGTGAATAATATTTTTAATGAAGCAAAAAACCGACAAAATTGTGTAGGGAAACATGCCTTTCGGGAAATCTGGAGCGAGGATGTTTGATTTTGTTTTTCTATGGAATCAGAAATGAAACAGGAGTTGGTTTAATGAATTCCGACACAAGTTTTATTGCGAAGCTAATAACAGTCCGAAATTCCACTGCTTGGGAGTCGTTATTTAAGTAAAATTAATGAACATAATTGGATTTAGCAATTACTCCAAAGTTTCGCTAATTCTTACCCACGCCCGAAAAATTTCCTCGGCCACTTTGCGCTCCTAATCTATATTTTCGCCGTAATGCCCGGCGCTGTATTTTAAAATTTATTCTATAATTAAAACTTTTTTGTTTGACGCTCGGTGTTCCGCGGATACAAGTTCCAGCTTTAATAAAACAAAGGAAATTTTAATTTTAGCCCAAAATGGAAAGAGGCTCTTTCCTTTGTGGAATACAAGTGACGTTTTAAAACTTTTATGTGGTTTCACTTAAGTGCGGCGATAGTTTGAATGAATGCTAGCTAGCTACAATGAATAAGATTTGCAGAGACGGAATGAAAATATTTGGATAAAGTGTTCTACAGGCGGGTATTTTATTAAATTATTCCAGCTTTAATAAGAGGGTCAAGAAATTTGGTTTTATTTTATTCTCAAAAACTATTGAATCTAATAGCTTGAATTTTGAAACAGGTTACCAGCAAGTTGGAAGGCACTACGGGATAATAATAATAATTATAATATGTCTTTATTGATGCAAATTGGTGCAAGGCACTACAATTCACTAATGAGAGGTGTTAGCGGCGAAGTTTAGCCAGGCTACTCTTACACTTAACCGCTAACACCGAGCATGACAGTTAGTTGTTAGAGGAATATAAAAATATAAAAAACCAACATGGTGACATTGTTTAAGTGATTTCACAAGGAGAAAAGAAAAAAAACAAGAACAAGAAGAAAGAGAAAATAAACAGAGAGATAATCAAATATAAAAAATAGATAACTGATACTTGATCAAGGATATAATAAAAATTATTTGACTTGCAAGCGAAATTTATAAAGCGGTAGGCACTTAAAGCTTGCTGGTATGTTATTATATAAGAGTGCTGAGCTGTATTAGAAGCAACGCCGAAAGAGGGCAGTTCGATGGGCAGGAATAGAGACCGTCATACCATGCCGTATGGTCACATTATGCGCTTCATCCCTCAGTATTAGTTTCTCTCTAAGATACGAGGGGGTAGAGGTAATGAAAAGCCTACGCAAGAACACGAGATAGAGATAGTTAACCCTAGTTCCAAATTTCAGCCATTTTAACTCAAGGTATTTTGCAGAGACATGGTCAAAACGTCGCATCCCGTAAACAAAAAACAATTGTTCTATATTACTTGAAGACGATGCGTGGAGAAGTAGTCCAGACAGGGGTAAAAAACAATAGAGCCGTAAAAGAGGACAGGCGTGATGATGGTTTCACACAGCTTCTTTCGATATTTAAAGTTTAAAGTGTGCTTATTTGCGTGGAGTGTTCTCATCCTGCCATAGGTCCTCTGCGCTAATGCTGCAACATGGGGGCGAAAGCGAAGTTTGTTGTCAAATTTGATACCTAGGACCTGCAGAGAACTGTAGGCTTTGACCTCCCACAACCACGTCTAAGTTTGAAGCAATAATTTCGTAATTAGCTGGGTTGCTGCAGAACAGTAATATAGTAATAACTGTTTGCACCATAAGCAGAGTCCATCCTGAGAGTATAAACCCAAAACCCCTTTTCTTTTCTTGCATGACTCATTTTTAAGTTAACTCCTTCTATAGCCCGATTAATTTATAGTTTTCCTAGAGAAAATAAAATTACTTTTTTGTACCATTAGAATATCTACAATTATTGTCGAAACTCACGCCTACGCAGTGACATATAGGGTGGCATTTTTGCCACTTTAGAATTTTACTGTTTACGAGCGCGGTAGGGAATATATTTTCCTACATCCAAAGACATTTATACAATTTAAACAACTTATTACAAAAATGAAAGACAACAGAGAAAACAAAACTAATTATTACCTTTTAACCCTGTATCTCTAAAACGAAGCGGATACATGTTAATAATATGATTTTTTTTTTGTCATTTTATTTGCCACTAAAATATGGCCAAGCATTTTAGTTACACCTTGTGTGTTGCGAAATCTGGGGAAGCAGTAATTGGTTTCAAAAAATAAGTTATTCTTAAGATTGTAATGTATTTTATTCAGATGCACAAATCCATTTTGAACAAAAAATAATTTGAAGCGGGAAAGAGGAATGTTTGCAGGTAACTTGATGCCTTAATGTGTTTTCCTCTTTTTTATTTTCTTAGTTAAAAACTTTTTATTTTGTCACTTTTATCTCTGTCCACTGTTCATCAAAGTTTTAAATAAGGCCTATTATAAAATATTTATTGGAATCACAATAATTGTCTTATTCAAAAAGTACCAAAATTTTTATATAGTGGTAGGACATTGAAGAAATACCTACACCTCGTACCTTTTGAGATAAAAGGAAAATACATATAGAAATAATTTCATAATATACAGGGTGTTTCAGGAAAACCTGGCGTAACTTCTGGAGCATATATAGAACTTAAAAAAATAAAATTAAAATTCTTATCGACTATGTGTCTATTGTCTTTATTTCGTTAGACACAAGGCGTCCAAGATTCCTTTTTAAAATTGAATATTGACCTTATATTCTCCTTTATACTAGTTACATTATTGAAATTTGACAGTGCTGTGTTTTTGGGGATGGAAAATAATCTGAAAATGTCAATTTCTACATATTTCGCAGAGGGCGCCACTTGTGCTCTTTTTGTATCGTGTTTTTACTTGTAACTTTTTTGAGCTTATCTTTTTGGTCTTGCAGGTCCATAACTTTAGTAAATATTTTCATTTTTCAACAAAAGTGTACTCTTGTTTCATGCATAACGATAAAATCAACCATTTGCTTTGAAATTGGCAATATGTGCTCCAAAACACCTGTTAACTCCAACACGCGTAAACTACTGTATATGTTTTAAAAAATAAACTATTACGACCAGGACTATAAATAGAAGAACGAATAATTTTTGGTATACTATTCATAGAGACTTTTTTCTCATTTTAAGTGGTATAACAATCCTAGGTTTGTTATACTTGGGTCTGTCCAATAAAATCCTGTTACCTTCGTTAAATATACAAGATTTATTTATCGCGTTTTGAGATGTTACAATTTTGGATTGTACAACTTTAATGATATAAAATGAATCGACTTTAGGATAAGGTTAATATTGAGCAAATATTTAAATACAATAAATTAGGAAATAGAGTTAAATTTTTAGTTAAAAATTTAAAGTTACATTTTGATAAAAATTGGTTTAAGAACAAATAAAAAGATTAAATTAGCTTTACAATTAAACTGACTGTTCAGCTTCTATTATGATTCACTCTGAATCTTAAGTTGGAACTGCGTCTTCAGTCGCTTACGCTCAAACGAGGCTCGTAGAAGTGTGGGGCGTGGCTAGGGCTTCCTCCGGTCCTTGTCTGCTCAAATAGGCGTTGCAGATGTTGAGGCTAGCAGATATCTCAGGGCGTCGCCGAAGTAGAGCTGACCAGGAGTCAACACCTATGCCAACGCAACTCCACTCGATGCCTACGCAACTCTCGTCACGTTGTTCCGCCGTAAGAGGGCTGTGATCGTAGCGTCCTCAGAGATGGTGTGCAAGCATGAACAGATCAGAAAGAAAGTAGCATTAGACAAGGTCTAAGCCTTTTACAGAAATTTATAAACCAATAGGTTAGATTAATATTTAAAATTGAATTATGATACTAAAGTTATTAAATAGTGACAAATGATGAAAATTAAACGATTAGAACTATACTAAATTAAGGGGAACTATGCATAGTTTTTTTTTTAATTTTATAGATAATGTTATTGAACTGACCGGAATAGCAAAGTGCTTAATATTTAATAAGAAGAAAAAAATTTTGAGAATGCTCCAGCCCGAATTATTGAAATTTAAGAAATTTTAATACTTATTTAACGCGGAAAGTTTATTTGAGACTTGAACGGTAAAATAGAGAAACCAAGAAAGCTGATAAACTAAAGGCAATACGAATTTATTAGGAAAGTGAAAATATCGGTATCAGATTTACTTGAGTGGCCCGGTACCACAGAATCGAGACCTAACTCGAAAAATAAGGAAGTAAGGTGTGACCAATGTGACCAAAACTTGAAAATATTCAACAAGATAACAGCCGCAAGATGGTGGGTATTCAAAAAAAAGGACAATGCTATGTTTTTGAGTTAAAGATGGCCGGGGCCTTGGACGAAATGAGTTCAAAAAATAGCACGTCTAAAAAAAAACGCCACAGGTGAGTAGTAAAGTTGCTGAACTAAGCAAAAATCAAAAGAAATTACTCACCTGTGGGGTCTTCCAGGAGAAACAACCACCACCTGCTTGCTGTGTCCCGCGCTTCCTCAGCTACGCAGCCAAAAAGGAAATGCCTCGGGCAAGCGTCGCTGCCTCACGACGCCGTGGACATAGAAAAGAGAAAAACGCAAAAATATTAGTCACACGAAGTCAATCCCCGATATTAAGATACAAAACCACTCAAATAAATCACCGATGGCAAAAATTCAACTAGATAAAAGCCGAAAATGCCGAAAATTTGGCGGGAAATGGGCAGATGCCTCTGCGCGACTCGACACACACGAAGACGGGAGCAAACTCCCCTCAGGTCGGACCCTACCGGCCGATCGCTGGCAGGACCTACGTCATCCGACCAATCAGGTTTTAGCAAGACACGCATTTAATCAACTAAACAGTATTTATGTTCACATTATGCATCAACAGAACCGAAAAATCGAGTAATTCATAATACAGATCTTTAACTACATACCTGCTGAAATGTAAACACACACTTGAATTTTCGCATTTTGAATATGCCAGGGTTCAAGGCTAGGCGAAAGTACACGGCCATTTCCGTATATAGCGCGCGAAAATTTGAATTATTTGAAATTTTAAAATTTGAAAAAGTGGTAATAAAATTGAATACAATGTTATAAATGAATTGAAACTGTACGAAGAATAACTTAGTTATTAAGTATGAGATATTATGAGATATGTTCGAAAATAATGACTTTATGTTAATAACAAAATATAAAAAAACGAGTAACGGATTTTGAAATGGAAAAATCCGTTACAGTGGTACAGTTGATCTGTAACAATTGAAAGCGGTAGCTGTTACCATGTGTTTTGGGGCATGTTTTGCCAATTTCAACCCAAAGGGTTGATTTTGCCGCTATGAAATAATAAGAGTACATTCTTGTTGCAAAAGGAAAAGATGCACCACTAAAATGGTAGACCCGCAAAACCAAAAACATAACTTCAAAAAAGTTACGAGTTAAAGCACGATCCAAAGGTAGCGCAAGTACTGTGCGATACATAGAAAAAAAACACATCAGTGTAAAATTTCAGTAATATTCCTAATATAAAGTAGAAGATATGGTTAATATTCAATTTTAAAAAGTAAACTTGGACACCCCGTATCAATAAGAATTTCATTTCTATTTTTTCAAGTTCTGTATGCTTCACAAGTTATGCCAGGGTTTTCTGAAACATCCTGTATGTAGTATAAAGTGTTCACGCGAGAACGGGCGAATCTATAACTTTTTGCTTAAAAAATATAAAAGCTATGGTGTGGCTTTCTCTCGCGTGAACGCTCCCTGTACAAACATGAAATTTGAGATTTTTTATCAATTTACTGTAGATTTTGAAATTGAAAGGAGGTCCATAATTTCGCACCTCCCTGTGTGTATTAAATTTTTAATTTGTTTGAAGTTCCCACATTTGGAGATGAAAGTTGCTCCAGCATTTATATTTTGAGCATTATCGGCAAGAACGAAAGACCATCAACGAGAATAAACGCAGCAGAGATATCTAGGTATTTCATTATATTATAGCAAAATGATCGGCTCTCTTCAGAGGCTAATAAATATGATGTAAAATGTTTTTTTCAAAGTTTTTATTTTTATAAAACTTCTGGAACATAATTCTAAAATACTCAAGAATGTCCTCAAAGTGCTCAAAATTTTGAAAATGCTCATATATAATATCCCGAATGATGGCGGTTTCGGCTGGCTTGCGTTTTTACTCGCAGCTGCATTACGTTTGTGTTTTGTGTCTTTGTCTTTCAATGAACTGCCAGTGACGATAATGAATAAAAGTGAGAGTGAGGATCGAATGCTTGTGCTACGCCTCCGCAGCAAATATGGAGGCGGGGGCATGCAAGAAGCCGAAATTTGCGACACTGGCAAATTCTTAAAATGACATCACATCTGCCTTTCGTGCTCCCATTTTTCAGCATATTCAGCATTTTTAAAGGAACGTTCATTTTTTTGTGCTCATGAGGATACTTGCGCGTCTCCACACACAATATTATATTAATATTATTAAATAATAAATATTAGATTTAACTAAATATTTTATTATTTTGTCACCAAAACAACTCTCATACGCTTCCTCCTTTGAAATTAACTAAACTTCCATTATTTTGTATTATATTCCCCTTCTGATATAAAGAACCCTTTACTTGGTGAAACTAAGCTCTCAGCTGCCTAATTAAGACTTTTAAAAAACATAAGTACTAGGTATCAAAATCATCGAAATTTTAATGGATATAAAATGTTGCAATTTAATTTTTTAGTAACTTTAATGCTCAGAAAGTGGACCCTTAGACGTTTAATTAGATATCTGCTGGTCTTTTAGAGCTTCTAGATATAAAACAGATTCGAGCAAAATAAATTTAACAGATACCTATTAAAAATTTCGTATCCAAACTTTCAAGACGAGTAATTACTATGAGGAAATAAAACTAATCTCAAGAAGACTGTTAAAATTCTCAGTTCTCTTTAAATTTCCTCGTTTCAGCCCTCACAAATTACTGCTGGTTGTATACTCTTGAGAATTTGAGAGGTGGCTAGAGTCACTTCTACTCGAATGGCTAGAGTCACTTCTACTTGAAAATACTGTAAGCAGGGTTTTTAAAGCTTCAGTTTCGTTTCCAATTTAACCGAATATGCCTTTAAAATGTATATATACGGTAATGGAATTGACTAAGAATATTATTTGTACGAGTAAGGAGATGGAATTCAAAAACCTTATCAATATGTGTAGGGATCACATTGTTTAGCATTTGTGAAAAGTATTGGACTCTAAATATGACCTGGAAATTTTGAAAAAACTAATTTTTCAAACCAGCAAAGTGCCCTTTTTGAAAGTTTTATGGCAAAATAATATAAAAGAAACTTAGTTTCAAACGAAGCAGAGTTGAACCCCAAAAGATCAAATCGACAACGTTGAAACAATCCGGCTGCACACTGTATATCATTTTTGATAGAGTCCGTTAGTGATTGCCTAATAAATTTACATACTATTCATATAATTATGTTCTAATGAAAGCCGCTCGTCAGGAAGCACATTGTTAGTAAGCACTTCATAGAAACAATAAATCACTATTAAACACTCCCTTAAACATAGTCACCTCACCCACGAGTAGGTACCCAGTTCACTGCCCACGGAAATTATAGACTGCCAACTTCCCCCTCTCTCGTATTCCGAATTTTATTCGACCAATTAATTTAAGGGTGGACCAGGAAATGGGAAGGGAACCCTTTGGCGGAACAGAAGGGTTTTCTAATTGGATCGGACTTACACACACAAATAAGCCCCGGCCACCCAAAATTAATATTTAACAGATTATACGATTATTATACTTATGCGCGGAGACATACTTACTTATATTTATCTTATAGAAGTAATATCAAAATTAAAGACAGTAGGTAATCATTAACATATCGCATCCTCGCTTCAGAAGTATCAACTTAAAATTTTCCTTCTTTCTTATTAAGGCGCTTTTAAAGCAAACAAGTCAATCTCTGTGCACTAGAAAAACCGATACATCTTAACTTGTAATATTTTTCGCTAGATGGCGCAAGTGTCCGTAATCAAATATATATAACTATGCGCCAGTCGAGTCTTCTGACATTTGGTAATTAAGCAGTCGTCCGAAGAAGAAACTATTTCGAGTTGTGGCATTTTTTGTTAGTTGTTTGAACTTTTTAGTGTGGTTTATTCTGTCAGTTTGTGTCTGTTTATTCTATAGGATGGTCTATATAAAGTGTTGAAAACTGAAAATTGGAAAGTTCCCATAACACCTCACAGCATTATACCAAATTTCATTTCAAAAAATCAGTTATTCTTGGTATTGCCGTGTAACACTTTAAATGCAGCAGTAAAATAATGGGAAAATAAGAACCGCCTAGAAGCCCAAATTTAACAAGCACGTCTTTAAGTGAATGGTGAGGCCATGGGACTAGTAATTAGTAGGTCCCGGGTGTAATCCCACAAGAAGTTTTTTTTTATTATCACTGCATTCTACCTCTTGTATTTATCAATGATTATCATTTTTAGTAATAATTGGACAATGCGGTTATTATGAAGATTATTACTCACAATCTACTCTATAGTGTATTTCAATTCAAAGTACCTACCTACCTAATATGAAATTGTCGGTAGCAGAAAAAATGTAATACATTGCTCGATGCCTGAGCTCTTTTTGGCCTCGGAGATAGTTTTAAGACCCGAGGCAACAGGGGCGTTAAACAACCTCCTTGGCCAAAAATTGCGCTTACGCATTTCGCAATGTAAATAACAAATAACTATTTAATACACTTTTTTCAAACGTTATCAACAATGTCAAGACTGAAATCGACTATAATAAGACGTATATAGACAAGGATAGGATGTTTCGTGGCTCTTTCTAGTTTTTATACATGAGCTGCCCATACTAGTTTATACATGGTGCTGCCGCCCACCAAAGGCGCCATCACCAACGAACTGCTTGACGTCACAACCAAGGAGGGCGAGTTACAAGAATGATTTGAATTACGCAGTTTTTAAATAAATATAAAAAATGTTTTTTTTTTGTGAACTGTGGTTCATTTAATGGCAATAATTTACGTTTGAAAGTAATATTTTTCAAATTTATTTTTCGCAAGTTCCCCATTACAACCAAAAAATTAATGATTTACGTCATTTTTTGTCATTATTTAAATGATAAAACTTTGTTAATTTCTAGTGTATTTGTAGATTACGTTACATTCAGGCCTATGGCAATCAGGAAATGATAGTACATTGATCTCAGGGCAGAAAGATTAATTAAGCCGTCAGAAAGCATATAATAGCTTCAAGGTTGGAATGTTTGCAGGAAACGCACCCTCTAATTAATTATTTGAACAACAAAGAACCAGTTTCTTTCACAATAACTGCTCAGATGATCCCAGTCCTCTGCAACAACTTTTTAAAAAATACTGATAATGTTCGTTTATCCTCCCAATATAAAACCTCCTGATCCCAATTTAGTATCACACGACTACGACATGCTTACTTAATGTTGATGAATATGGCGAATGTTTTATTGCTGTTGTAATCATGGTGTCACACGCAATTTTAGTTTATCTTTTTGTAGGACTTGCCGTAAACTCAAGGGCGTGTCTTTATTTTCGCCTCATGTTTTCGAGGGTTCGTCTAATAAGAAGTTACCACCCCATCTGGAATTTAAGGTGTCCTATGACCTTCTTAAGTGCCCTCCCTACTCTCTATTCCTGGGCCGTTTCGGGTCACTTTAATAATAGAGGGATAACCCTAAACTACCGCAGAAATGAGCGCTATACTCATACCTTGCATATTATGCAACATGGAGGCATTTTGTATTTTTGGTTAGCATTCATGGCGCGCATTGTAATGAACTTTTTATGCGTTAATTTGTTTGAGGTGTAGTACAAGATAACAATTTGAAATTTACTTTCACACACGTCTACCTACGCAAAAAAACAGTGTCTGTTAAAAAGTGTGCTCCTTATTTTCCTGATGTCGCCGTTTTAAATTATTTTATTTTCGGTTTAATATACAACAAAAAATATTAAATAATTTAGAAACAACTTGCTACTATTTACTACCCTATAAATTTCTTTTATAAAACTGTCAATTTCCGATCGCGGACTCTGCGTAAGTAAAGTTCTATTTAATGTATCCTTGATCGTTTGAACTCTAGGGTTCACGGTCATTTGAAGAAACGACTTCTTCTGTAATGTTTGCTTCGTTGATTATTGTCTCAATTTCTTCAGATGATGGCTCCAAAATTTCATCAATTTCGTCTTCATCGTCGTTGCCTTCCGGTTGTTGAGAAATGTTGACATCAATAAGCCGATAAATTGAACATCATTGCCCAAATTACCCTCTTGTATTACGTGCAAGTTTAAATAGTTTATATTTGAAAAGTTTGTCGTCAGAATAATTTCCTTCGTACCTGTATAAAAACTCATACTCGCATTTATTTCTCTCTACAATATGGCGGCAGCAGCAAAAAAAATTTGCGGTGGCACAATGAAAAATCTACAAAAATACCAAGTTTCAAAACTGCCGGAAAACTTTACAGGTAAACCACTTCTTGACTACGTAATTTCTGCACTACTAGTGCATGAAACTATGACATCCCTTTGTTTTTACAAAAAATATCGAAACACTGCACCGAGTAATGTGGATGTTTTGGCGGACCCTTATATATTTACTAGTTTATGTCTATAAAATAATATCAGATTAAGCATCCCTAGATGGTTATTCCAATATGTTGAAGAACGCACCAACACATGAACTTCTTGACATTAGACGGAAACCTATAATCATTGCTAGTAGTCCTGGGCAAAAGGATCAAACAGATTTTCTCTATAACATCTTGGTATTTTTTTTTAATTTTTGTCACGATTATACGTTGTCCTCGAAGTGACAAAACGTCCAGGTGTCTGTGCGTTCTTCAACAGTGGTATAAGCTATATCTACTGATATTTTTTATAGGGACTGCGGTGGCGATATTCGGGGTAGATATTGCCTTCGATCGACCTTGATTCGAGTCGAGGTCGAGACAGACTGCATGCTCATGTCTTTAAAAACGGCGCTGATGACCAAGAGCAGTGGACAAAATATAATTGCTACTTAATAGTACGTCGTGGAAATTTCATCAATGGTTCTGACACACTGTGTAGATTTGTCTATGTTTGTATATACCTGACATAATTCAGTTATCTTCTAGTTGCCTTCTAGGCTGCAAAATTATTTTCCTACTTAAACCCCTTATGTTTTCCAAGGTTGTCTTTAACAAGAAATTACCACCACGCCAGGAATTCTAGGCGTCCCCGGGCCGCCTCAAATGTCCATCCTCTACCCTCCATTTCGCGACCGTCTCGGGTCGCCTTAATAATAGAAGAATAGCCCCCGGCTTCCAGGGAGGTGCGCAGTGTATCCATGGGGCGCAATGGAATTTCGGGCGGGCCCCAGCAGCTACGTAATGTGACACCAAATGCGGCTAGCCCCAAGCCCCAAATTCAAATATACATTGGACGACGCCGTCGCGGAACACATTCTAAATTTATGGTTTCATTATGAGCTGGAGTGGCAAACAACGCATCGACATAATTAATTCGGAAAGGGGTGCGGGTCCTTGGAACACACCCTGGCCCCTGTTTCGGTAAAATAAGTGAAATAGTTGGGGTGCAAACATACGGAGTCGCGGAACTCATACAATGTTTAAATTTGATTTTTTTTACCCGGCGTGGTTCTCCAGGTTTAGAGTAACTGGCATAGTAAGACTCTTATTCCAGATTTTCCAGGCTATATTTAGCTAAAATCTTTTTAAAACGACATTAGCTGTACAACCCAATCTTCAAGTATCATTCCATTCCTGTTGCACACAATTAACACGCTTCAGCTTTATTATACAGGGTGTCCCAGTAATAAGTGTCAACATTTTAACCAGGTATTTCCCATTAAAATGACACTAACGACTTTCTTTTAGATAAAAAAAAAATACCGAAGCAACGGGGGCGAAGACTTTGGATGGCTCTGGGGGTCCTCTGGGAGTGAAGACTTTGGGATGTCCTCTGGAAGCGAAGACCCTGGCTTGATCTCTCGAAGGACCAATGTCTTGGCACTGCTGCCCGACTGCCCGGAACTCACTTCTGCCCTTTTGCGCCAGTGAAATACTTCCAACTCTTCTGCGTACTCTCAGGTTAGGAATGGCTAAGAGGTCTAATCTGCCACCAGACGAGGCACTTGTGGCAGACATAAGTTAAAAGGTATATAGTTGCTACCCGACGAGACACTTGTAGCAAACAGACGAGGCATTTGTAGCAAACATAAGGAAGGTATTTATTTACTACCAGACGAGGCACTTGTAGCAAACAGAAGGAAGGTATTTACTTACTACCAGACGAGGCACTTGTAGAAAGGATGTTTGTTTCGGACACCACTGTCAGAGAGCAACCTCACTCCTTGCGAACATATTATGGCTTGGGCACAGTGGTGATGGGACAGGTTTTAGTGAAGAGATATATCGCTACCAGAGAGCAGCCTCACTCCCTGCTAGAGCCAAGGTGGCTTGGGCATAGCGATAGGTATGAGAAACAACACAAACGAGTTGGATCTGATTTATTAATTATGCGGAGGCGTATTTATACAAGAAATGTGTTTATATTTTTGATGTACTGACGCACATACTACGTGCGAACGCGCGTGCTGTTCTGCAGCGTCAGTACATTTTGTTTCTATGGTTTGAACTGGAATATAATTTAATGATTTAATTTATATTAAACACCATGCGTTGAATCGATGATTCACTATCTTTTCATATTTTTGAATAGCCTACTGCAGTGCGCAGGCCAGACACTTATAAATAGCTGTGTTTACACGCGTTCGAATAGTAAATTTACTACAACTTACAACTACTGGAAGGGGTTGACGGGTGGATCTAGTAGCTGTAGAAGATTGCCGAAGTCTCACCACTACTCATTAATTTAGAGAACAACTATCACTTAGCCGATGAAACCCGTGTGCTCCATTAGCTTAGTTGGTTAATTGCTTTCCGCCCCAGTAGGAGTCCTGGATTCTAATCCAAGCTGGATTGCATTTTTTTTTTCAACTGATTATCCTTTAAAAAAATCATTTTTATTTGTTTATTCTGTACTTGACATTGTAGGTTTGAATTTCCACGTTCCATACTTTCATTACGCCGCTATGCGTGTCGAATATTGTGGGTAAAATAAGAAATAGGAACTTCACATAACTAACACCCTCTAACTCCTTCTAGTAGTTGTAGTTGTGGAAAACGCCGAAGTTTCCTACATCTCACTGCTACTCACTGTAAAGTCAGTTGGAACAAATACCACCTAGCCGATGTTATTACTATTATTATTATTGAAGGGAGCCTTTTCAGAGTTGACTAACGTACTAATAAAGACTGCTCACGGCTGTCATGTTTGACAGTTCTCTGGCTCACCATGCGCTTCCCGGAGACAAAATACAATGCAAAATACATTGTTGACCATAGGCGCCATCTGTTTTCCAGGAAATGAAGCGTAGTCGTGAGAATTCTTATTAATACGTCAGTCAACGCTTTTCAGCCTAATTTCCATTCCACGTTTATACGTATTGTTATTCTTCAACTTAGTACCTTTCTTTACCTAATTCACATAAATTTTGTCAATTTTAATTTTTGCAGCCTAGGGTTGGTTTTTCATCGAGTAATATGTTAGTGAGGAGTCTATTTTTAATCCTAAATGGGGCATTATGTTCTCTGTCACTGGTATATTCGTCTCGTAGGACTGTAGAATTTGTTGGTGACCTCTTTACGGTTGTCGTAATTGGGGTGATTTCTGTATGTCGATATATGTATAGTTACCTTCGTTAAAAAATTTCGATGTTTGTTTTACCTAATATTAGGCGAAGGGAGGCCGTTCCCAGCGCGCCTATCATCTTCTTTTTGTCTTTGGCACAACAGCTCAATACTTGGCATCCATATAAAATTTGTGATCGGATATAGGCATCATAGAGTTGGATTTTAAGTTTTTCCGAAAGTGAAAGAACACATTTACTTCTGATATATTCTATGTGTTTTCTAAACAACAACTTCTTATCTAGGCATATGCTCAGGTATTTCATTTGATTTTGTTCTTCTATTTATTGGCCTTCGATTTGGATTTTTACTTCAGGGTCCCTTAGTATTCTCATCATAGTGAAGGTAATGGCTTGGGTTTTCAAGTAGTTAACTTGCAATTTTCATTTATGATAGTATCTTAGTGCTACTGTCTATCATTCTGAGTGGACACACCGGAACACTTTGTGTTTGCATTTTGAATAATTAGGCGTCCGTTCAGACAGTATCGTACGTCTTTTGTAGATCTAAGGCTACCATGGTTGTTATTTTATTGCAGATTATATTCCGTTTTGCAATATCGGCTATTAAGGCTACTTGCATAATGGTGTTTCGGCTTCTAACAAAGTCAAACTGTTCCGGGGTGATGGTATTGTTGTTTTCTATAATGTTATTGATCCTTTTGTATATCAATTTCTCGAGAACTTTGCCCATTTGCGATAACAGTGAGATGGGTCTGTATGAGATCGGTTCTGATGGGTTCTTGCCTGTTTTCCTTATCGGGGAATCATTGCATTTTTCATGCATTCGAGAAGTAACATTCTTTTAGTCACCAGTTATATATATGTTGCACAATCATTTTCTTAGGTACGTTTTTGGGTAATATAGCTTGAACTCCATCCTCCCTTGGCGCCTTGTAGGGTTGGATCTTGCCTATTATCCTAGCCGATGGAACCAGTATGCTCAAGCAGTTTAGCTGGTTAAGTGCCTACGGCTCCAGTAGGAGTCGCGGGTACAAATTCCGGCTGGAGTGCATCTTTTCAACTGATTATCCTTTACTTGATATGCCACAAAAACATACCTCCTTCTCCTTATCCATCCTTATCAATTATTTATGTTAGATTTTAGATTTAGAAAACAAATTATACTCCAACTGAAAAGATATAGGTACCTATATCTTAAACACTTCAAGTGTCTAGCTCTCCATCCCCAAGTGTTTCGGATTACATTAATAATAAATGAATCACTTCGAGCATCGACCAAAGTATCCAGTGTAGCATGCGCAACGTGCAGGTCCCCGAATACGACCATCGAATGCGGTTAACGCAGACATACAATATAAATGCGATCCTGCTACAGACTCGCACGTATACTATAATTATTTTATTAAGGGCTGGCAATGGCAAACGCTTATCTTTATTGCGATAGCTTATCTAAAACATATAGAGCAAATTATTGTATTATATATCGCACATTGGACAAATTTTAAAACAGTTGATTAATACTCGAACCTGAAAATTTTTTGCTTTCGTCTTGTTACATTTCCAACGCCTGACAAGAAATTAGCAACCCGTTTGGAATGTTAGGTGACCTCGGACCGTCTTAGGGCTACCTCCCCAGTTCTCCATTCCGTGACCGTTTCGGGTCGCCTTAATAATAGAACCCTTGGCTTCCTCGGAGGTGAGCGGACGTGTACTTGGGACGCAATGGAATTTCAGGCGGCCCTCCACTACACAATGTGACACCAAATGCGGCTAGCCCCAACTTAAAATATACATGCGACGCCGCCGTCGCGTCGTGGTGCACATAGTAAATTTATGGTTTAATTATGGGCCGGGAAGTAGCAAACAACCCATCGACGTAATTAATCCTCAGAGGGATGCGGCCACTTGAACACACCCTCGCTTTATTCGGAGGAGTAAGTGGCATAGTTTATGGTAGCATACCATACAACACGGACCTTGGCCTGTTCGCGTTTTGTTAGGTAGGTAGGTATTGTTTTTACACAGATCGTAAGACTAATGTCAATAATATTCAAATATGAAAGTGAAAAAATTGTAGAGACACTCAAACTTAATGTTTCTTGCATAGTGTCAATCTGCACAAAATCAATTACACACAAATCCCAAAAAAGTGTAGAGACTACCACTTATGATGGGTTAACTATAAGAGAAGTATACTCACTGCAAAAACGATGACTATATAGATTGTGATCAGGATGCATCACAGCAGGTTCCAAATCTACTCCCAACGGGCCTAAAGAAGATGGTCATAGAATAAATACTGGCAGTAAACCTCCAATCAAGCAAGCCTCTCGAATAATATCTCTTGCTGAACAAGAAGAGGTAGCAACTATGTTGACGGAAATGGAATAAGTAGTAGAGCCACTTCAGTGCAATTTGACCTTTGTTCCATGACCTCTAAACCCCTTTCCCCCTGACCACTTCCCTAAATTCAGACAACGAGCTCGATTTAGGTAGAGCGATATAGATGCAAACGAACGGCGGGCACGGTCAGCTGATGGATGGATGACCCTCTTTATAATTTTTCCCGATTTATGTAGTTTACTTTGTCTCGGTCTTATAGGTCCCGCCAACTAAATTCCACATCCGTTATAAAAAGTTGAACTTCAGTGCCTCATCGGTACATAAATAACTATTTTCACACCAGTAAAGTGCCATTTTGTAAGCCTTAAGACAAAATATTTGTCTCGTGTTTTTTTGCAAATAAGAATCCGTTTGCCTCTCAGTGTATAACGGAAAAAATCCATTTTAAAAGCAAGTGATTGTACCAATGATATACTTAAATTGATGTAGCGTTATTAAAACTGCAGGCTAGTCTCCTCTTCCCTCCTTTCATTATTAAATAATCTAAACTCTGGCCAAACAAATTTTTCTGTTGCTAAACTTATCAAGTGGCTATTTTCGAGATAAAATCTTTTTTGCGAAATTGCGCTGAAATTGAATCTGCTGGCTCTAACTTTATTCGTTGTGAGACAAAACTAGGTCAATGCTGTAAAGCAAGTAAAGCAAGTAGATCGTGGAATCTAAGCGTAACTTCCTACGTTTCCTAAATATAATCTAGGAAAGTTTTGAGCAAAAATTTAATTATTCTTAAAGGCTGGATAGTACAAATTACAGCTCAGAGAGAATAATTGAAAAACGAGAAACAATGTTTGATATTAATATCTGTTAGTTAGTCCAGATTCGTGTAGATTCAGTTAAATTCTCTGCGAAATTCTCTATGTAAATTTGCCTTAAGAGATTATAATTCACTGCAATTATTAATGAAAGAGAAATGACAGGGCCAGTTAATTATTTCTCTTTTAAGTTAATTTTGTTTCCGAATTCAAAGACAATATATGTAGCAGTTCTTCTCATATGCGGGAGGTGCCTGATACGTTATCTGTACCCCAAATACCTCGTGCAATTTAATCCCCATTAATTTATACACCGCGAATGATCAACACGGTAATAACTAAACTCACTGTTTACTCAACAAAATCGATTTCCAGTGAAATCTTAATAGGCATCTCAAGCCATCGCTTTATTTCCAATTTGCCGATATTAAGTTACTTTATAAGCTTCCCCCGAGATAAGGGTGGGAGTTTCCTTGGGGGAGCATCTGCTATTATCTGTGCCTCAGAACGCACCCCCTCGCATCTCGACATGTATCCCAGTCATATGCCCCTAAACGCGACAGGTTAAATGGATATATCCATGGGTTATAAATAAGAAATATCAGGTATCTTGCATTATAGAACGAGGTAAGCGAGAGAGAGGCCACACATCGAAATTAATTTAATAAAATGGCCAGGATTTCTGATGGTCATTTGACCTGTCATATTCTGTAACTATGTCCCCTGCGTTTTTTCTTCAACCAATGATTTGCAATATTTTTCAGGTTGGGTTGATCTGGAAACAATATATTTTCTATCAACAGTCATGATGTATAGAATTTTAACCGTAAGTGATAAAAACAGCTTAATACAAATACGAAATATTTTTGATATCGACAAGAAAAAGCGATAATGGGCAAGCGCTCAAAATGAAAAACAAATTAGTTGCCGTATACACGTGTTTCATGCTATTTGGCAATCATCAGTACGGTGTAACGTTATACAAATCAAAAAGATATACGCCTGATTTGAGAAGCACCAAATTTGCAGGAGCAAAGAACACATTTGCAGCTTCAGTCAGCGTATCCCCTGGACTTGAGGCTTGTACTAACGTCGCCACGGAGGCTGCTAAAGCGACCGTCTTGGAAATCTCCATAATCCAAAATTGACGATATAAGATTAGCGAGTTTACACTTGCTTAATCACAAGAAAAAGCGATAACGGGCAAGCACTTAAAATGATAGTATCACGTGGTATTTATTTCAAGTGTTCTAACGCTTGCCATTTGTAGAATGAAGACTGAAAACACCGATAATGCAAAGAGCGATTAGTACTTCTTCCTTATTCGTAACCTTCAATAATAAAATTATAGGCGCCAGAAGCTTGAACTATTTGTTGGTTAAATAAAATAACACATTTTTCTATTTACAATGTATTTACAAGTTGAAATTGTACAGAAAAAATGGTTACAATAAAGTGAAGTTGGTAAACTGAGTAGGTTAATTTTATTGTTTACAATTTAGAAATTGTTACTGTTAAAAAGTAAAGAAAACACTATGAAAAATGTTCAATCTTAAAGATATAAAATCAGAGATGTTCGTGAGCTTAATATGACAACACTACTAGCACGAAAAGTTCACGTGAGCATTTAAAGTCTTGTTTACGAGCACTTTGTAAATTTGGACGACTGATTTCAACAGAATACCTTAAACGTTCTGGGTCGTTGACACTGGTGAGTCGCCACCGTTGCTCCAAACTTCTTATCGTTGTAGGGATGACCTCGGCTAGACTCGAGACTCAGAGTGGGGTCGTGGACGATTCAAGTTGGGGCTACACGATGTTCGACCACTGTCAGACCTGTGTCGTAGGATGGTGTGTGTCCGTACTCCGATGGTGCTTCGCTCACGTACCAGAGTGCATGTGAAAAAACAACGAACAGTCTCCGAAAACACTGCAGTCGAAACCTCGATGCGTTTACAATGGATAGTTAGATTTCTTAAATATTAAACGATTTTGGAAACAAATAACCTTAACAGATTTTGCAATTAAATTTGACAAACCTTACTAATAACCCAGAGGTAGAATAAAGCCTGTAACTTTGAGATAATGAACCCTGAATTTGACTATGAAATAGATTAAAAACAACTTTACAAAACGATCAATTATCTCGACTACACTTGACTTATAAATTTACTATACAATATTCACAAGATAAATGGTAACATTAATAAAATACAAAAAGGTTGACGACTTCCCCATTTGATAGCAAAACACAAGACGAAAAATATATCAGCCCGAAAGCTAGATAGCCAAAAAAATGAACCGTGGTAAAGTTCACGTGCCTCGGCCAACTTAAGGGTTCGTTTTACTATATCTGTGCTAATAAACTAAATTACAACCAAATTATGGCCACAGGCTGCAGCGTGTAGCCCACAGAGAAAAGGGGCAACAGGCCTAGGTGGGAGTAGTTCAAGAAGTCGTCAAAATGACGTTATTAATAAGAAAATATTAAAAATTGAGCAGCTACTCACCCAGACTGTGTTCCCAGGGGTCCTCTATGTAGTTCCACCTGCAGCAGGTCGCTGTTTAACCCGAAAAATGCGTGGAAACCGTGCACTTCCACAGCTTAATACCACGTGCTCGCAAGACACATGTAAAAAAACAGACAACCTCAATTAGCACAGAGACAATAAAGGCACACGCTATACAAAACCACTCAAGCTGACCATAAAGTGGGAAATTAGGCTTGAACAGAGATTTTCACATGGAAATTTCGATACAGAAAATTCAAGGCCAAATTTCACCTTAAGCGAGTTTTACCGCACGAGTGTTCGAAAGGGAAGTGGCCGACATCTTGTCACGGAGTCTATTTATATCCTCCTTTTCAATGATGACGACTTCCGGCAACTAGTAGACTTTGGAAGGTTTTAAAAGTGAACTTATTAATGAAAAAAATCAAAATACTATAATAGCAGATCAGGAAAAACAGGCGCCGGTGTCAACTGTCAATTCTGCCAAACTCTTACCACTGATTTTAGACTAGTAAGATGCGTCGAACACAAAGAGTGACGTTAGTACACGGAATCACCGTGGTGCTAGTCAATCGCAAAACCGAAATATCGAATATTATCTTTGTAATCTACGTCAGACAGTGATTACAACAATGTAATAATTGTTCTAGTAATACATACCTTCAATCGATGTATAAACACAAGCTCTACATCGAGTATATCTTTTATAAATCAGCTTGTATAGATGGTTGCAGATGTTAGGGCAACATTTTTAAAAATGGTACATGTATACGGGGTGTGAGGAATTAATAGGAATGAAACAATGCACTTAAAACGTCGTAACGAAAACTAGACTAAATTTTCGTTACAAAATTGAACAATCGACAACACTCTCGAGGATACACCTTCGTCGTTTGCTTCCAACCATAAGCGTCGAGTCACTGGTACTAAGGTTTATTTGACCCTTGTTTTAAACTTCGGCAAGGAAAATAGCATCTCTTTTTAGTGCCCCCCTCCCGCCACTGTATAGTTAAATTTTCAATACTATTATAATAATTTCCTTTAATAGAATATATGTTACGATTCTCCAAAACTAAATTCATGATTCCTGTGATATCAAGTGATCAACAATGATGGCCTATATTAGACTCGCTCTATTGGTTATCGGATACTGTAAATATAAAAATTTGTAGTATCTTATTCGTTAAAATACCCGACGCACCCCTTGCGCCACCCTTGCTTCAAAATGGTCTCTGTTTCAAAGCACTCCGTTAATTTACAACTCCGATAAATCAGCACGATAATAACTGGCTCTCTGTTTACCTAACAGAATCGATTTGCAGTAAAATCTTAATAGGCATCTCAAACCACCGCTTTATTTCCAATTTGCCGATATTAAGTTACTTTATAAGCTTCCTCCAAGATAAGGGAGACTTCCGTGGCCATTATCTGATTCACTGCGGAAACCCTCACTGTGGAATCTTGACTTGTTGTTGGAGCGAGTCTATATACACCGCAAATTATACGCACTATAATATAGTGCGTGAGTATAAATATTATTTATACTCTTAAATTGATTCGAGGATAAACTGGCCCATAAAAATCAAAGACTCATGCTTTGTGATGAGAAACATAGTCTATACATCGATATGACACAACAGGGCTTATCTTTTCCTTCGTTCCAAGCTGAGGTTCAACTTACGAGTTTGAGAAAAAATATATAACAATTTCAGTAGTATTTCAGAATCTAGCTTCGCAAGACTTGTAAATGCAATATAAATCTAGGAAATACTTTCATTAGTGGCCTAAGGTGACATTTTCTAGCTCGCGTGACTCAAAGGATTTATCAACCTTGTAGAACAAACATTTAGAGAGCTACTTTTAAAGCATTATCGATTAGCAGTAGAAAGCGAATAAACGCCCTGCGTACATACACAGAACGTACGGTTGAAATTTATATTTCTTCATGCTTAGAAGAACTTTACGAAGTACGAGTTTAACGAGTTATCACATAAAATTAAGTCATTTGTTAGACATTTGCTTCGCAACAGATGCTCTCCGAGTTTCAAGTGTTTCTCCTTGTAAACTGCGCTCAGAGACGAAAATCCGATACGTGCAAGTAAATTTGAATAGAGGTACGGAGATGGGATAAATTATTATTGTGCAACTAACCAGTGTTGCCATCAGGGTTTCAGAGAATCAGTGGCGGATTTTCAGGGGAAACATGGGCTACCTGGAGACTATCTTTCCTTGCCTAAGGCGCTGCTCTCTCTCTACGGAGATCATTTTACTCAAACCCAAGACATACCCATATATCATAAAGATCTGGCTCGGACGTGACCCTTACCAGGTTATTAGGCACTAAGTGACGTTGACGCTGGATGATACTGTCGCAAGTAGTATCGCAACGTCTTTGGTATAACGCCAGTTATTGATACTATGATTGAAAAATTGGATTAGCCTGGACTTCTCCATTTCCCAGTGTCTTTTTATCCGTTCCTCCAAGTCTCTCCTTCACGCCTAGGTTGTTGTTTGGGATCAAAAGGTGGTTCGATGGGGTGAATTTCCAAATAATAATTTTTAAACATGCGGGTCCTCTTCCAGAGTAACTTGCTGAAGATAAATAAGACACCGATGAAGTTAGGCGTTATTTAGGAAGCTCTTTGGATTGTCGAGAGACTCAACAGCAGTTAGGTTGCGGTATTTACCACCAAATTGTGCTTCTTATTGCATCGCAACTCACGAATCTTAATATTGACCTCAAATAATAATGCATTTCATGTTGCGGCCTAAAAAAAACTTGGTTCCGCTTACTGGCATTTCCTCCCTATAAAAATCTCGTCCCCATTGAGCCGTTACGGTAAACCGGAAAAATATGAATGTATTTTGGGGCGGATTAAACGGTGGAGGCGACGCGCATGCCGCGCACGTCTCCGTTGTTTGTCACACTGCGACGGGGCACGAATGCCGAGAATAACCCGCCCTATTTTTAGGGTGCCCGCTTTTCCGGCAGAGGTAACGGCCGATTTTCGTACTTAAAATATCGTCGTCAAGGAAACAGATACACAAGCTTAGCAGCTTTGAAGAAGTCATTCTAAATTAGCCGTAATGCCCCTCAAGTAATTGGCAACTGCACTGTAACTTTGTAGGGGATGAAAATGGTTTCGCTTACGATTTTGGTTTCCTTTTCTGGGGACTTGAACTATACAGGGTGTTCACTTTCAAAAATGCCCACCATTGGTATTTTTGAAACGGTAAGAGCTTCAATGTTGGTTAATTTAGACAAAAGTTTCGCATTTTGATGTGTTTCAAGAATCTGTAAAGAAATTTGACATAGCTCACGTGGTTACTAAAATAACCTGAAAAATCTGAAAACTTCCACTTTTTTATTTTGTCCGTAACTTTTTTAATATCAAACGGAATTGAATGAAGTTAGGTGGAATTACGTAATTAGGTACGGGCTTTCGAATGCACTATTCAGAAAAATTCTCTGCCTACTGGATCTTTAGGTGTTCAGAACCAAATTTCAATTTTCTTATGGCGGCCATATTGGATTTTCCCACCATAGGATAGAGCAAAAAATTACGAATACAACCATGTATCCCAACACCTAATTAAACCCACTTAAATGTCAAATTTCTAATATTTTAAATATTTTGAAGCCAGGCAGTAGGCCATGATTCCGAAAACAATATCAATAACTGTCACCTAATAAACTGAAACGTCAGTTAGTTCCCATAACCTTTGTTAACTACTTAAAATTGTGTGTTAACCGTCTTAAGTGACTAAAGCTTATTGAATCATGCCCCAACAATATCCAATAAATGAAAGATTGGATATTGTGTGTTAACCGTCTTAAGTGACTACAGCTTATTGAATCATGCCCCAACAATATCCAATAAATGAAAGATTGGATATGTACAATGTTTATATTCGAAACTACCGTAATTCTAGCCAGTATCAAGAATTATACCCCGAACGAAGGCAGCCTAACAGAACTATTTTCCGAAGGTTGTGTAGGCGTATGGAAGCGGATGCGACGTTACAAAACAAAAGAAGAAATGATTTTGTAAGAGCTAGAGGAGCTGTAAGTGAAATCAATGTTTCGGCTCAAATTCATTTAAATCCAGAGACATCGCAGATACCATGCCATTAAAATTCAACCTGTATACCGTAGAATTGTAGTTTCGAATATAAACATTGTACATATCCAATCTTTCATTTATTGGATATTGTTGGGGCATGATTCAATAAGCTTTAAGGTGGATTTATAAACTCGACGTTTGCGTTGGCGCGCGCCGTTGCCGTTTGCGTCGAAAATCCAATCCCAATATTTTACGTGTAACCGTTTATAAACGCCGTCGAACGTTGCCGTCTGCGTCCGATGCCATCCGATATAAACTAATTTCATCTTTCACGTTTCGTCGTTTACATTTATGGACGCAAACTGCGAAGATCACCGGCAACTTCGTAGCGCCAACGCAAACGTCGAGTTTATAAATTAATCCCCCTTTAGTCACTTAAGACGGTTAACACACAATTTTAAGTAGTTAACAAAGGTTATGGGAACTAACTGACCTTTCAGTTTATTAGGTGACAGTTATTGATATTGTTTTCGGAATCATGGCCTACTGCCTGGCTTCAAAATATTTAAAATATTAGAAATTTGACATTTAAGTGGGTTTAATTAGGTGTTGTGATACATGGGTGTATTCGTAATTTTTTGCTCTATCCAATGGTGGTAAAATCCAATATGGCCGCCATATGAAAATCGAAATTTGGTTATGAACTCCTAAAGATCCAGTAGGCAGAGAATTTTTCTGAATAGTGCATTCGAAAGCCCGTACCTAATTACGTAATTCCACCAAATTTCATTCAATTACGTTTGATATTAAAAAAGTTATGGACAAAATAAAAAAGTTGAAGTTTTCAGTTTTTTCAGGTTATTTTAGTAACCACGTGAGCTATGCCAAATTTCTTTACAGATTCTTGAAACACATCAAAATGCGCAACTTTTGTCTAATTTAACCAACCTTGTAGCTCTTACCGTTTCAAAAATACCAATGGTGGGCATTTTGAAAGTGAACACCCTGTATACAGGAGGATTTTGTGGGTTTACCACCGCGATTTGGTCCATTATTTTGCGCCCAAAAAATAACATAAGAAATAAAAACGTGGCTCCCATGGCCAAATTGTCGCGCGATATAAAAAAAAACTCAAATTGGGCATAAATAGTAGCCGTAGCATGTTTAATGTAAGAGAAATAAGGAAACTTTTATATTTAAAACTAATAAGAAGGTTTATGCAACCGAGCGCTCCAGATAGTTTCAGAAAACTGCATAGGGTCTTGAGGCTACGAATTTTTTTTTTATTAAAGGAACTACATGTATGATATCAAAAAATAGTAAATAAAATGGACTTGTGCACATGATTTAGGGAGAGTGCTATATAAATTATGAAAACTGGTTTTGGAGAAACCGTTAATAGGTAGCTATTTGTTGTTTTTTTATTTCTGGAGAGATGGACATCACTTTTCGCTATAATAGTGGACTTATGGAATTTACCATTTAAACCGAAGATATATATTATTTATTGATGGAAGCAGGAGAGTCAATGTGATTTGTGTGGTTGGACTCGGAGAAAGTCGCAAAGAAGAATATAATTGTGCAAAGCCCAGCATCATGAAGACCAAATGCCGATTATAATTTGTAAACAATTCTGTTTAATTTCTCAGTTGAGTAGTAGAATAATTCTGCGTTCACTCATAAATTAAAAGAGCCATAGATAATCAGGACCATTGTTGAAACCGTCCGCAAAAAATTCTGCTACACCCTTACAAGCTTTAATTTTGAATCGAAAACAAATTAAAATAAATAAATTGTAATTTCTTACAATTATCTGCAAAATATTTGGTGTAGCGTGGAGAAATTTCAACAATAGTTCTGACAGTCTATATATGTAGCTTTGTCTAGGGTTCAATCTACATGGTGGCGATAAGGAAAGGATCATATTTCCACTTGAATATCTGTCATTTTCTTGACAATCTACAGAATGGATAAACAATCAATTCTATATAGTTAATTTTCATATTCATCCTAGGTAGCACACGAAATCGAAATCAACCAATCGCAATTAAGCTTTCTCCGGTGCGTGTTGACGTGTTGGAAAATCAAGCAACATTTGAATTAATTTTATTGCAAAACGCCAGCTGTGTTCTGCCACATTATTTTCACTCTTTGATGATGCAAATATCTGTTTAGCGGTTATAACAGATAAAAAATATATACCTACTGTATAACTCGAGTGCGGGATGTCCCTGTCGCCCTCGAAAGATTGAGCACGCAACCCTCGTCCCCGTACGGTATGGACAACACATGCAATATTGTTGTACAAACTAACATTTTTGGGTTGTCGTGATTTGCTTCTAATACATGATGTTCTCAACAATAATAGAATAAAAGTTAACATTTTTCCGCCTATTGTTCTGCACTTATATAGGAACTCGAGAGTATACCGACGGTTGTGGCAAATAAATGTCCACCTAGTGTCCGCTTTTATAAATCAGTGTTGAGCAATCACCGGCCAAGTGTAGCATCACTGTCTTTCCACAAATCCTGATTTCAGGACAGGAGACTTTGCAGACATTTTAATAAGGTATCGGCCGATTTGATTTCATTCAAAGCCCGTTAAAAATCCCATTATGGTAACCGAAGCTATTGAAGCTGAAACTCTGTAGCTCATTGTGGGCAATTTTGCCAGCTAAAAGCATGAGTAAGTCAAACCGCATTGAGAAATTACTTTTACCCCGATGTCCTTCGTGAAAAGGCGGCCACGAAGTTCGTCGGAACGAGCCCGGGCCTCTTTTGTTTCCAAACTGGATAATAAATCGTTCCGGGATCAAATTGTGTTTTAACGAATTGCCTTATATCGAGTACCCTCGCATTAAACGAAGTTATTAAGGAGTTATTAGCGTCCCTTGACGTACGGCTAAGAGCCAAAAGCTTATTGGGGGATAAACACTTTGCGGAGTTAAAAAGACTCACTTAAGCTTAAATTAAACGTAAAACGTAATTTCGTCGGGCTTTCGCAAAAAGTATGCCACTTAACGATGAACGTAAATAAGCCTTTAATGATTATTAAAAAAATCTAATTATTTTTTTATTGCTAGAAAACAATCTCGTTTTGCTAAAAATGGTAGTTTTTAAAGCTAGTGCTCCTTTTCAGACGTTTAAATGGTTAAGACTTTTCAACAGGGTTATGACACCAACATTAAAATGCCGTGTACAATAATGTCTACAATACCTCGGTTAAATACAAAATTATTTTTTGTTTGTTATGTATGGGAATAGGTCGAATCGTCCTGACCTATCGTTTTGTAGATTGATTTGTAGTTCAGATTCGTAAAGAGGATACTAGCCTAGAATATACTAGTCTGGGATTTGAGTAAAGTTAACAGAAAATTCCAATATCAAATCATCTTCCAAACATGGTTAGAGACGTATTGTACGAAACACACTGGGTATGACAATCATGTCTGTTTCATGCGTAAAATTGATTGGTAAGTTTTGTTTAGAATGATTTTAATATTCTATTTTAAAGTAGTTTGCGGTATGGTTTGTCGAATAAGTACACACATAGAGTGTGACAACAATATAAAATACAATAAAGGACCTTATGCAAATATATCCTAAGATCTGTGAAATTATGGCACGGTTATGCACCGCATTTCGTTGCACAAGGTGGCCGGCAGTCGAACAGTGTAACCCATGGTGATATTATATTAGGCGAGCATGCAGTCACTTGTTTTTACTACAATATCTATCTTCTCTGCCTCCTTCATCTCTTTTTACTACTAATACCAGGATCGGTTTAATATATGACCGCGGCGCCTGTTATCGAGCTACCCTGGTAAAATCACCTCCGGCTGTGTGTTCCAATTGAAATCAGATAAACTTTACCTTAGCTACTTTTTGGCTACCCTTTCAGGAAATAGAAGAAACCCTCAAATCCATCCAATTGGGGACACCCTATACATAGGTATATAGAGTCCGATCAAAATTCATGCTCTTTTTTTGGGGGGCTGCTGGCAAAAACATCTATTTGAAATGATGCAAAAATTGTTTCAGAAAATTAATTCGTGCACCGTTATCTAATAATATTAACAAAATTTGCGCAAAATTTATTTTTAGCAAGCTAACAAGATTGTAGTGAACTCCGAAAAGTTTAAAAGTTATGTATAATGTAATAAAGTAAAAAACTGTAGCACGATACGACTCTCTGGAATAAATTCATAAATATGCAAAATTCCATTAGCCCTGGTCCTAAACTTTTTCATGACACTCCATGTAATATTCAAGTGCAGCAATATAACCTAACACGTATTAAAAATGAAATAGATATGAGCACTTAAGTAATTTATTTAGTTATGGTTCCAGAGTTTAATCATTTTCGAAACTATATACTATAATAGTTATTTATGTACCAAGGCACTGAAGTTCAACTTTTTATGACTCATGTGGAGTTTAGTTGCTGAGGCCTCTGGCCGAGGCAAATAAACGAAAGAAAATAATAATAGGGGATCACCCGTCCACGAACCGACTACGCGCGGCGTTGCTTGACTTTACCGATCGCTCTACCTATGACGTACGGCACCTTCTGACAGGAAAACCAAACTGCTGCTCTTGTGCAGCCTACACAACAAATCTATTGATATTCAAATTTACTAAAATATGTATACTGAAGGATTGCGCTTCTATAGGAAACAATTTCGCAATGTGTACGAACAGTTAAATGAGCCTTTATCGGCCGGGTTTTGAATATTTGGTCACTTTTGACGGGCGATTTCTACGCGTCTGACGTTTGATGTTTACATCTCGCCAAGGCCTACTTATTGAAAAAATCGTACAATAATGGGCTACATTATTGTACGATTTCTGTGCTTTTAATGACGATTTTGGGACATTTTAATGCCGATTTCAAGAAAAACATATTATTTTGACACTGTACAGAAAAATACAAGTTATAGTGCATCAAATATCAAATGATAAGTCGTCAGGCTCATAAATGCTACTTATAGGTATATAAATAAATATTAGATACTCTTGAGTTTACAGGTATACACAATACCAACACATAATGTATGATTTTTCAAACAAATTCGATTCGAAAACTCTAAGGAAACGTAGGTACTTAAGAGTGCCGTTCCAAGCCGTTTATTGCTCAGTCTCTTTATAGTAAGTATTTTAACCTGGACTAATAGTGTCAGTAAAGACTAACAGTCAGTAGTGTCAGTTGGTGCCAGTAGATCTGAACGAAAGCTATATTAAAGACCTGTGCATAAGGCTGTTGAATAAAGAATCCCAGGAAGGAGTCAAAGCTCTATATGTGTATTATAAAATATGTGAGACGGAAATCGCCCTAAGTAGTAACCAAGTCTTGACACAATATTTTGATATCTGACACGGTGATAGGTGTCAGTATGTGGTACTTAGATACCTTTTCGAGTTATTATGATTAGCTGTTCGGCTTGAGGCACTTCCCTGACCACCAAAACTAAAATGTTTGAGGATAATAATCCATCGGTAAGTAATTTTGCAATTTCAATTAACATTTGAAGTCATACACCAAAGTGGCATAGGCGTTTGTGTTAGTACCTACTTCTTCATAATTGGAAACTTTAAAATTAGAATTGCTATTATATTGTATTATGAAGGATTCCTAAACTTAAAGACATATGAACGTGCCTTATAATTTTTTGAGAAGTGTAGGCTGTGTGCACCTGAATTAAATATATGAAAAGGCGAGATGTATTTTCGTACAAAATTTTTGCACGAAAATACACCTCGGCTTTCCATATATTTTAAAATTTTTTGCATTGTAGGTAGGTATCGATTTCACGAAAAATGACGATTTCTGCCTCGAGTATAGTTTGTTAAAGCAACTCAAATTTGCTTCTTCCCGGGGTTCGTTATTCAAAGGTTTCAAGCGATCTCCACTGGCGCCATACGACGAAAAAAATTGACAGGGTGG
Source organism: Pseudeuparius sepicola (assembly GCA_963920635.1). Classification (NCBI taxonomy): domain Eukaryota; kingdom Metazoa; phylum Arthropoda; class Insecta; order Coleoptera; family Anthribidae; genus Pseudeuparius; species Pseudeuparius sepicola. Next base: position 121,509,246 of record OY987298.1, on the reverse strand, counting down.
ATTATTATGTTAAATAAATATACAAAATACAAAATAAAAACATGCAAATGTGTCTGCAACAATGAATTTAATATCCAAAATAAAATAAAATGCTTGTTTGTTATGCTCCCTTAATTTCACAAGTTTACATGGCATATTTCCATAGATTTTCTTAAGAAAAGCGAGTCTAAAAAGCAAGCAATAGTATTTTGGTACCTTTTGGTGTAAAATGAAGTCCATGGCTAGTTGTAATTCTTTATATAGTGGACCTTTGGGTCGCTTTGGTTCTATAAACAAAATTTTCTGTTTATACATTCTTGCATACTTTATACAAAATACTCTTCCAGAGCTGATACTCTGATACTCTGCATATACAATATGTTTGTAGGGCCAGTACAAATCGGAAATAAATAAATACACATTTTAGTTGTCAGGGAAGAAAAAATATTTTTTTTCTGCTAATTTGGGTACCATTATTGAGGAGCCGCCGGCAATTTAAGCCCTTATGAGTACCTTTTGGGGGTGCGTATATGTAAAATATTGTCCCTATAATAAATAAATTCATTATGGGAACGAAATGCCGATGCCGCGGTCTTCTATTTTAGGTACCCTTTGACGTTCTTTAATTAACACCCCCGAAATTACTTTCAGTGTCTATTGAAAGTGTCAGTTATTGTGCCCTCCCTTATTTCATCCGATTAAATTGGGTTTCTGAAGGGGTGCGCGGTAATAAAGAAAGTAAAGGGTTATTATGGGGTGTACGCGCAGCGGGCGGCAGCCAGGTGAGGCCTTATTATTACGGAACAAGCGCCCCTGGCGGCGGACGAGGCAGAAAAAAACGCCCCCATCCAACACAATTTCCGACGGTGCCGGCAAAGGGATATTGCCTGGCGGTAAATAAGTAAGATGAATAAGGCCGAGGGGCCGGAAATTGATTACAATGAAGCGGCAAAAAATGGCGAAGAATTAGCGAAGTCGCACAGTTTGGGGATCTTGGGGCAGATGAAAAATGACAACGACGATGCACGCAACAGCATGTGGATGCAATCGAAAAAGGCGAATTCGTACTTCATTGTCAATAAGGCAAAATGGAGCATGGAACTTGATCGATTCCAATTGAAAAAAAGAATTATGGGGATTTGTATAATTATGGTTTTCTAATGTTAAAGCCTGATTTATAAAATTAGACGTTACCTTTAAAGTTGTTCGATACTTCCAGGATTTGATGTTAGTATTTATATAACTCAAATTCCGTTGCCATTGGCTGTTCGACATTGCGTTGGGGTTAGCCAACATTTGTCTTTTTCCGTTTGAAGTTGCATTTCTATGGCCAAAGAAGTGTTTTTTAAAATATAGGTCACATAGAAGGTCACCTGGTTTTTCAAGTGTGTCAGCTAATCAGCTGCATTGATTTTGTGCCGATTTATCATCCATATTGTGCTTTGTTGTGCCATATGATACTCCTCTGAACAGAGTAAACTGCATCAGTGATCTGGGCATTTATTTTGATAGTATCTAGATTTAATTTTGTTTATCATGTCGGGAAGCTTGTGGTTAGTGCTTCCAAAATTCTTGGTTTCATTATACGGAACAGTAACAATTTCGAAGATTTAAATACGATCAAACTGCTCTACTACACGTTTGGTCGCTCCAAATTGGATTTTGGTGCCATTATTTGGAATCCTATACACAACTGCCATGCCATTAATATTGAATCTGTACAGAGGAGATACTTAAAATATGTTATATTTCGAAACGAAGGTATTTACCCTCCCATAAGGGGATCCAGTCATGATGTGCTTTTGCATAAATGTGGTGAGATAGAAGGAAGATAATTTTTGTTAAATTATTATTTAATCTGTTAAACGGTAATATTGGCGGTCCTTTTATTTTGTCTAGAATTAATTTTTTGGATCCGCGGTTAAGTGCTAGACAAAGTTCGATGTTTTATAATATCTGTACTAGATCAAACATAATGTTCCGATGTCCTACGTTCCAAATGTGTAATATTTATGATAGTATGTGTCATATGTGCGACATACATGTTGACTCCATACATACAATAGTTCAATGCATCGAGAGGGAATTACTAAGATAAAGTTAGAGTTAGATTTTTCTTTGTTGTCATTATTCATATATTTGTGTATTATTGTTTCCTGCGTAATTGGGTGTCTCTACCTGTTGGAAATAAATGCTTTGTTTGTTTGTTTGCTTTGTTTGTTTTACCCTAGTTTCTTAACATTAATTATTAAATAGTGCTGCGCAGTCGCAAACAAAATGGATTCAGAGTTGCTAAAGGAGAATATTGAAATCGAGCGACTCTGATGAAAATGATTGTTGTCGCTTTGCTTTGTCTTTCTGTCATTGATAACTCGCATGGGCAGAAAAAAACCAAAATGCACAGAAAAAGGTTATAAACTACTTTTGAAATAGCAGCTGCGGGCTTTACCGTTCAGCAATAGAGCCAAAAAATAATAATTGCCACCCCTTCCCTGAACAAGCACGATTGATTGTGGTCAGAGTATGGCCGAATCTATACAGTGTGTCCTAGAAGTACTAGTGTATAGTAGGTGTAGGTACGCACGCGCAGCAAAAGAGTGCGTCTCGTCTGCGTCTGCGTCTGCGGTGAGGAAAGTAAGAGGGGTGGAGATCCGCCCATGGGCAGAACTAGCGCCGAAAGAAGCATAGGCGTGCAGAAAGATTACTTTTCGTCAAAGTAAATAAATTGTTATTTTACTTATACTTTCATATGAGGAAATAAATGATAGAAACATGTAATATGAGATTGCGCTTGGCTATGTATTGTACACCCTGAACGACTCACGATCTAGAAAATACTTCCAAGTTTTCAAAACTATAAATTTCGAGGCGCACGCCTGAGGATAATCATTCCTCCTCTCAACGTCGCGTGGTTCTAATTCCCCACTTCCCCGCGGACGCAGTCATTCGGTGCGACTATTTTAGGTACCTACCTACTTAAAGTGTACCTAACTAAATATAATACAAATTTGATAAATAGCCTTCATGGGCTTATTGCACCAGAAACTCCTAAAAATGACAAACCCAAAGTACCTATACTGAAAATAGAAAATAGAAAATACCTATACTGTGTCTTCCAAAAAGTTCGCACCATACACAGAAAGAAATTCTTGGCATGATATTAATCACCACTAGTGATTAACTTCAGAGCCATTGTCACAATGCCTTTTTCATCGACACAATGACCAAAAATGATAACAATGAATGTTGGTGATTAGGTAATTAACATGTTCATTAACATAATGATCCAATGAACATTATCATAATGTACTAAAGACGTTAACTCAATGTAAAAAGTGATGTCTACAGTGAATAATACGTTGTGTGAATGCAAATTGGGCATTGAAACAAGGCACAAATACATTGACTTAATGATTTCAAGGTGTTTAATATTATGTACCGTTCATCACTGTATGTTGTTGCTATGATGTATAACGTAATTGTCTAATGTTTAGTGGTGATTATGTCAACGTACAGTTTTATAGTTTAATACAACTGCATTATCATAGTAATGTTCAAAAACATCAGCCAATGTACCCAAGCATAAATATAAGGAACAATCTCATTAGTTAATATATTAATGCGTGCTGTCAATGTCCTTGTGCCTTGCGACAATGTCCTAAGTTATCAATACTGGTCTTTTTTATTTATTGTGGACCTGCCACGTCCCAACGCCATCACGCTGTACTCTAGTATGAAACTTTCTGCCGGTGTGTTAACTTGTCAAGTTATCCTGTGTCTGTGCGTATAATACTAATACGATCTGTTAGTGTGACGATTCTGTTAGAGTTTTGCTAAGGTAAGTCATCTGGTATTAAATATGCAAATTTCCGATATTATGGTTAAAGCAAAGTCTAGAAAATACTCTATAGACTTTGGTTAAAGTAACAGAAAATACAGTGATTTACAGTGGTCCCCACCGCTCGCCGCATATATTTTCGGTTTAAACGCATCTTTAAAAAAGGTTAACCTTTAAGTTATGATAAGTCACGATCAAACGCCCTCGAACAATTTTGTTGATCCAAAGAAATTGAATGAATTTTTGATTGTGTGTGTGCACAACTAGCGAAATTAAACTCTGAAAACTAATATGAAAACTTTCATTCACTTTCTTCTAAATGTATTAGTTTTTATCAACATCTAATCATAATTGTTTTAGTATGTACCACTCAGAAGATACAGACGAAACACTATAAGGTCATTGAAATCTGATAACTTGTCACAAGAAAAAGTTGACCATTGCTGGACAGCAGGTATCGTCTAAACGAAATTAGTGCGATAGACTCAACTCAGCTGTTATAGAAAAATTATCATTTTACAAACAACCGTCAAGATTTAGGCTGAAAGTTTATACTTCAAATTTTGATATACCTATACCTACATAATGTTGGAGATTTGGAAGACTCAAGGGTGTCAAATCGTCCTAATTAGGAAAAGTAAGAGACTTTTTCCTAACTCGTTACATAAACAGAATTTTTAAGGCTATTTTTAATTTAATTTGTTGTATTTTCAGAAATATGGATTTTACTATGGGCATAGGACCGGATAATGGGGTCGAACTTCTAATAAGCTCGGAAAAGGAAGTACTACAATAAAAGTTATACACATACGAGTATATGAATGATGAATGGTAAGGCAAGACTATCATCAGAACTCTACTAGAGAGATTGCAACAGGAAAAAAATAGGCAAAGTAGTACGTCCATTAAGGTACAGTGTGATGATGTAAGTACCTATAGTCACGAGTAATGACAAAATGAAACCTCATAAAAATGTTGCTTATATAAAAATATAAAATAACATGCCATTTCATAAATAATTACTTTAACTACCTGCAATTTTCCAATAGCGTTATGTTTCAAACCTTTTTAGACAAATTTTTTATGTAGAATACAGTCTACAAATTGGGAATATTTAAAAAATGTTTAATAAATGGTTCTATAAGAATTTCGCTTTTGTGTTCTTAGTTCTTTTGACCTAGATTTTACCTATCCATTGTAAATTTTATATAAGAAATTGGTTTCTAAATAAAATTACAGGGGAGAGTTTTTAAAATATCCTTTATTATTTTCTGTTCAAAAAACGTTGGCACTCAATGGTAAAAACTACTGAAAAAATCCAACGTCCAAAATCAAAAAGTAAAAATTGGGCACTTAAATCAGAATTACATCGAATATTAAACCAAAGGTCCGAAGTGATAAAAGTATGTGTACAGGGTGTGTCATTACTCGTTTTTTATTGATTATATTGCTAAATGTAAACAGATTTAACGATTTATAAAAAATAATATGGTTTAGAAAAAATACGAACCATTGTATAAGTTATCATGAATATACCAGGAAGTATGATAAAAATGTCAGTTGTCATTTTCGATTTCTCATTCAGCCTGAAGTGGCGGCCTTGAGCCACCTGGTATATATGTATATTCCAGCGATTCCAGCAATGTAATGTACACAACATGACTATAAATATTTAAAAATAACCAACATATTGGTTTTTACATGTTCATTACAGTACATCCAGAAGGTAATATTCAAGTATAGATCAAGATGCTGTCTAAGTGGCCGCTACTTCCTAAACCAGAAGTAGGAAATGGGAACTGACCTACCGTACCTACTCAGTATATGCTCGGTATATACTCATTAGCAAAAGCTGTTAGCAGAATTTGACTTAATTTTTTCGTACCATCTGTTTTTGATACCTTTTATAGCAACGTATGAACAGCCATTTGGTTCCATTTTTTCTGAATCGAATAATTTGTCTAATAAAACAAAATCCGTTCATTTTTAGCAGAATAATCAATAAAAAAGAGTTCTGACACACCCTGTATAATAAATCATCATGACGAATCCTAATATTAATGTCGTCGAACATTAAGCCAATGCCCTGAAGTGATTGACCAATGATAATAGATCATCATGAGAATGTCTGTGATATCATAACATTAATGTCCTCGAACATTAAGCCATTGCCCTGAGCTGATAGACCAATGTACAGGAAATCACTACGAGCATGACCGTTTGGACATAATAATAATGACTTGTAACATTGAGCCAATGTCCTGAAGTGATAAAGCCAATGTAAAAAAATATTACGAGGAAGACCGTATTGACATAGTAATGATGCCTTCGAACATTAAACCATCACCCTGAAATGATAATCACAATCACCTTAAGTTCAAGCAATGACCAATAAAACATCATATTGATCAAACCGGGCATCGGTTGAAATTTAATGTACAAATTCATTACCACAATGTCTTTTTTAATTATATTTACGTAGGTTTTTCGTTCTGTGTAGGGGGAAATTTTTAATTAATGTTTTATTTTGAAATTTAATTTTGGGGTTACCTTTTGCTTGAAAAGAAGACGAAAAATAACCCACTCAAACGTGACCATGTGACTTTCGTTATCTGTCAAAAATGACATTTAAAAAAATATATCGCCAAAAATGGGTTTATTTGTTAAAGTATCAAAAAGTTTTATTTGAAAAAGTTGTTTCTTTTTCAATATTACCTGCCAAATTTGAACGCTCTAATAAAAGATTTAGTTTTTTGACAATTTTTAATATTTATGAAATTTCTGAATATTTCAAAACCTCGTAACTTCGTAAAAAATATTTTATATCACTAGCTTTATCATTCTATTAACTTTTTATTACTAATTACCGATAGGAATAGGTACTTTTTAATTGAAAATGAAGTTATCGCTTTAAAATTTTGTTATGTTGGCTGTAAAGTTGATGTACCGTTTAACATTTAGAGTATAAATTTACTTACATTATGATTTCCAGTTCTAAATTAATGCCAAAATAATAACAACTTAAACTATCATCAAACTGTGTTACGTATCTAAGCAAAATTCTTGACTTTTATGGAACAAATAATAATTATTACCTTTAAGTTTAATTTCACATTATAATCGATATTGATGATTAGGCCATATGGAAAGAATAGAAGGAATTGTTTTTATTTCACAGTTTAATATTCTTGAAACGGGGAATGGTAAAAATGTTGACTGTAGACAAAATGAAATTGTTTTAATATGTGGAGAAAATAATATGACATATCGGCAAGTTGCTGACATTTTTAATGCACGACATCCAGAAAAATGGACATAACTGGTCTATGAGTAGAACTTTAGTAAAATTTAAAAGTACAGGTTCAGTTTTAAATAATGTTAAAAAGCCTCACAAGCCTTGGAAAAATACCGAAGAAGTGCGACATAAAGTTTATTCTTTGGCTAATTTGGGAAATACTGAATTCTTCATGTTGTGTCACGTCTAAACAAACATTATGTCGCACTTCCTCAGTATTTTTCCAAGGGTTGTGAGATTTTTAAAAATTATTTAAAACTGAACCTGTATTTTTAAATTTTACTAAAATTCTACTCGTAGTCGAGTTATGTACATTTCTTCCGGATATCATACATTAAAAATTTGGCGATATATTTTTTTAAATGTAATTTTTGACACATAACGTAAATCGCATGACCACGTTTGAGTTGGCAATTTTTCATCTTTTTTCAAGCAAAAGGTAACCCCAAAATTAAATTTCAAAATAAAACATTCATTAAAAATTTCCCCCCTATTTTGCGGACTTTTAATATTGCTGGTCTCCCAGCCAACTTGGCGTTTAATGGCTCATAACTCGTTTGATAGTGAGTATTTTACATATTTGGCAATCGTCAAAAATATTATTTCTTTAAACCGACAGTGAACTAAAATACGAGAAGTAGGCAGCGATGATTTCCTTAAGTTAATAACCATTAGGTAAGTCTTTTAGTTGTTAAAACCGGTTTGTTTTTGTGAATAATATCTCGTTTAATTCAAAATTTTGCACCAACTGACATATTATCATCCGAAATTCTGTCACCCTTATGTCCACATAAATGTTGCTATACGAAAAGACTATTTAATATTGAATAAAATAAAAAATCGCATTTTCTTCTGTCAAAGCATAAGTTTTCATTTTATATCAAATTTGCTAGTATTTTCCTAGCAACATTTATGTAAAAATAAACCTTAAGAGTCAAAATTTGCGATGATAAAAGTATCCCTAAATTTATAATAAGGAAATATTCGCAAAAACCTGTTTTGACTACTAACAGATACATTAGAGCAGCCTTAACTTGGCGCTGGTAAGATTAACGACCAAACGTCAGAACGTCGCCGTCGCGTCCCTCGTATCATTTAACTTTTCAACCTCATTGCGAAGTTGTTACCTAAGTATATCAACGTAGTCTTTCAATACGAGCAGCAGTTCCGTGGGTTTGAACGATATTCTGACTGCAATCAAGATCGGTCCATGGGCACCTGTAGCTTTTTAGCATCCGTAATTTCCCGATTTAGAACTGCCTTATTATAAATCATGTGGTTTACTTGCTCGGCCTGTTATTTAATTTATTTAAACGCCTCAATTCAATTTTTTCCATATAGAAAATCGTTGAATTGAATCAATGTCAAAGGCTGCCTGCTTCGTCTAATAAAAATAAATTTTACATTTTTTGCCCTTTGCTGGCTCAATTTTTATAGCAAATATTCTTGGCAACTTCCGTCTTGTAGAGAGGCGAAGGTAGCTGAGGAACTATCTATATTTGTACCTGAGAGGTAAAGTCACAATATACATAAATTTTACAGGAACTGAAAATAAAGAAATAATAATCAAACATTTGTCACCTCATTCTTTATAAATAATTGTATCTTTTTCATAGCAGGTAGGTACCTACTAGTAGGTTGAATACTCATTGGCAATTTTGTTAATTTCCCAAAATTTCAATTACAAAGCGCTTAAAGTGGACTTATAGTACATATTACTCCTAAAAGTAGTGTTTGAACAGTGGACATAGTATATAGTCAAACTATGAAAAAAATAATATTTTAAGAGACTAGAAGCAAAAATAAAATTACCAATTGTTCTGTTCCAGAATGGTTATTAATAGCCATAAATGAATATTATGTAAGAACACCCAATAATTTTGCATATTTCTCAAAGCACACCACTTTTCTAGGTCTTTTAAAGGTAAAAAAAGATAGTAGGCAGGTTTAAAAATCATTATTTTTTAAACTTTGTGAAAGTAAGATAATTCAAAACTTTTGGTCAATACAAATTTTAATCTAAGTAATTACTCACATTTTGAGACAAAATTCATTTAAAGATATTTATCACAATGGCCCTCATTAGGCTAATAATGGCCATTGTGATAAATATTTTTAAATAATTTTTCTCTCAAAATGTGAGTACCTAATAACTTAGATTAAAATTTGTATTGACCAAAAACAGCCATTTTATGGGTCAAAATGTAGAATCACCACGCACGTGCTGTACATTGAGTCTTGAAAGAAATATTTAAAAACTACTGATGTTCCGAAAATGTTATAGTCACATAAATTGCGAATGTTTATAAAGAAATAGATGTCCATGAAAAAAGGAAAGGTGAATATTTTATTCATTTCTTATTCGGTAATCTACAAGTACCTACCTAAAATACTTACTTGTGCTTTCTGACGCAGGAATCTGCTGCTTCGCGGCTTCTAGAAAGACTTCTTCTTCGGAAAGACATTGTGATGCGCTCTCTTCCACTAGGACATACGCACTAAGAGCTGAATCGTTTGCAGACTGTTTGTGAACCTGCATTGCGCAATATTGCTCTAAATGGCGTAATGTATACTATGTCCATATATATAGTACAGTTTAACTCTCACTGCCTTTGGGACTAAATATTATTTAAGATTTGCAAAATGCGTAGATAACTGGTTGCATAACAACAGTGGAAATAATTTTTAATAGTAGTACTAAGCGCCATATGTACGAAAGCGTAGAAGGGCCACCTTGTAAATATTTTTTTCCCGAACTAAATTCCGACTTATAAGTCGGAATTCCGACTTACATCTCGGAATTCCGACTTATAAGTCGGAATAAGGTCATTCCGACTTACAAGTCGGAATTCCGACTTATATATATATATAGACAAAACTACCCCCTGCATCCCTTTAAGGAAAAAAATTGATAACTCCATTGTTTCTGCTCCGAATTTCGCCGTTTTCTTAGAACGTTCAAAAGAGTCTCAGAAGTGAAAAAATTGCCAGGCAAAAAACTACCCCTTCCCAGTCCCGAAGTTGTTTTTGGTCGAGTCCTGGCCATTTTCAGCAAGGACATTCAAAATTATCCCAGATGCATCAATCCGCGGTTGAAAAAATTTGCCGGACAAAACTACCCCCTACACCCCTTTAGGGAAACATTTGATAACTCCATTACAAAAAACCTGAAATAATATTCGGATTCGCCATAAAATTCTCCTTTAAATTTTAATTTTAGCTCAAAAATAACAACCAGTGCAGTGGACCGCCCTTTACCACTTTTATATTGAACTTTGGTTTCTGAAGTAAAAAATAAAAATATAGGGTGACATAACAAGATAGCAATTACCTACCACCTAATCTTTGCTACTACCCGTAGCCTAAAGTCGGAGGGTAAAATTATTGTTTACAGGCCCATAAAAACTACTATTTTATATTTTTTAGAGACCTGATATTATCATTTCTTATGCCACCCTATGATGGTTTTATTGTGTACCAAATTTGGTTATATAAAGAAAAATCGATATTTTTTGGAAGTTTAATCACCCTGTATCTTCGTAACGAAGAGTTTTTGGACCCATGTTAATATGAACTTTTCGTCTTATTTTAATGAGTAAAGTAGACCCTTAAAAGGGTGCCGCATAGTTTTGAAACACCCTGTACAATGTGCCGTGCGTATGCATCACTGTTTCGAAACAATATTTCAGAAATTCAAAATGCATTCGCCATTTTTAGCAGGGACCTTCAAAATTATTCCAGACGCACTCATCAATCCGCGGTTGAAAGAATTTGCCGGACAGAACTACCCCCTGCATCCCTTTAGGAAAAAAAAATGATAACTACATTTTTTCTGGTCCGATTTTCGCCGTTTTCACAAGGACGTTGAAAAAGTCTCATAAGTAAAAAACTACCCTTTCCCACCGCCGAAGTTGTTTTTAGTCGGATCTTCGCCATTTTCAGCAAGGACGTTCAAAATTATTACAGATGCGCCAATCCGCGGTTGAAAAAATTTGCCGGACAAAACTACCCCCTACACCCCTTTAGGGAAACATTTGATAACTCCATTACAAAAACCCTGAAATAATATTCGGATTCGCCATAAAATTCTCCTTTAAATTTTAATTTTAGCTCAAAAATAACAACCAGTGCAGTGGACCGCCCTTTACCACTTTTATATTGAACTTTGGTTTCTGAAGTAAAAAATAAAAATATAGGGTGACATAACAAGATAGCAATTACCTACCACCTAATCTTTGCTACTACCCGTAGCCTAAAGTCGGAGGGTAAAATTATTGTTTACAGGCCCATAAAAACTACTATTTTATATTTTAACGAAAAATCAGGTTGTCCACAATAAAAAAGTAAAGTTTTTTTTCGCCTTCAAAAGATCTACAAAACTGGACCTCGTCCGTCAACACATATTATTTACAGCAGTGAACGTGCCCTAGGGTTCATTTCGCTAGACAGAGGGTGTGTATTTTGATATTTGGGAACGAAATGCGAACAAACTTTCTAACTTAGAACACAGAACTAATGGAAACAGAGATCTATTTTCTTGTCTTTTTTTTTGTAATCCAGGGCCATCTTGGCTCAAGGAAGGATAGAAAAAAAAGTGCTAAATTTTAGAGCGGCGTACAAGCGTATTAAATTTTAAAAAATAGTACTAGATTCTACGAACGTACTGACAGTGGTAATACCAAAGTCTAGAGAATACTATAAGTCGGCTCACTTCTTTGTTCTCTCGGAAAAAACAACATTTTTTGCGGCTGGTCGTAAATCAGCCTCGAACCGCTCTCGGCTATACTGTGTAAGCTTATTTTCTTATTAAATAAGATATCGATCGCCGTACTCCGATGACGGCGGGCCGAGGGAGCGGGAGAGGGCAAGGGGGAAACGTTTGTTTATACAAGGCCGAGTGCCCCGACTTATAGTATTATCTAGACTTTGGTAATACTGCTAAGGAGAGAACCATCGATAAAAATATTATATCATTATTGGATGTAGGTACCTTTTTCTTTTTCCGGAGCAGAATACTGTAGTATCTGCATATTTTGTGGTGGTAGAATACAGTGGTAGCTCTACAAGGGCGGCAGGGTCGGCCGGGCCCGCACCCTGTCTTAAGTATGCCTTATAAAACAAAACGTATGTATAGCCACGCGTTTATGGAATTATACAGGGTGTTTCAAAACCATGCGGCACCCTTTCAGGGGCGTACTTTACTCGTTAAAATAAGACGGAAAGTTCATATTAACATGGGTTTAAAAACTATTCGTTACGAAGATGCAGGGTGATTAAACATTCAAAAAAATAACAATTACCTAACAAGCTTTAATGCTATTATTTTTATGCCTTAGCGCCTTATTAGTAACAAAAATTACATACTCCTACTGCCATTTCATTTGAAAATCATTTCGTTTAGTTAAAATAATCATTGTTACATAATATACCCCGATTACTGTAAGAAGTCCCGATTTTGTCAGATGACATTCTCCACAAAATCCATAGGAATTTTCTGTTAACCACGGGTATAATATGTGTTTCACTCATTGATTTATGATCTGAAAAGTTACCCAAGTGATACGAAAAAGGAGCATAATAAAATAAAAACCCTATTGCAATCACGATTATACCGCTACAAATAAAAATAACTATGACTACAACTCATTTCAATAGTAATTTCAAACGTCATTTTGGTATTTTGGTATAATCATCTGCTTGCGGCAGCGTCTATGGTGCGGGCCGGACTGAGGCAAATTTTGTTTCATTGTGAAAGTGGCAATGAAGGTTTTCCGGATCGTTCAAAGTGATTCACACTTTGGGCAGTGAAAATATTCGCGGGTTTTGTACGTTTCGTGAGTTTTACCGTTATCTGTGTTGTTCTTGTTTTGTTTCTTTTCGTGCGTGTTAGTAGTTATATTCATTGTGCAAATGGGCTCGTTACTGACCTGAACTTATGACCCGGTTGCATTTTTTTGCTCCATTGATGCCAACTTAGGATGTCGAAATTACCAATTGACAGTCCCAGTAAGGACTCTTAACAAAATTTGACTATAATACTTCAATCCGAAAAAGCGTCCAAAAAGACCGAAAACTCAAATTTTCCGCAAAAGGGAGAGAGATATGAAAAAAATTAAATTCCAAACTGTATTGTTTATTCAACAACATAATAAATTGTTGTATTGTACAGGGCCATAGTATTTTTTTTGTTTAATTTATGGTACCGATTACCCTTAGCCACTGGGTACTTTATTCCTTTATTCCCTATGATGGTTTTATTGTGTACCAAATTTGGTTATATAAAGAAAAATCGATATTTTTTGGAAGTTTAATCACCCTGTATCTTCGTAACGAAGAGTTTTTGGACCCATGTTAATATGAACTTTTCGTCTTATTTTAATGAGTAAAGTAGACCCTTAAAAGGGTGCCGCATAGTTTTGAAACACCCTGTACAATGTGCCGTGCGTATGCATCACTGTTTCGAAACAATATTTCAGAAATTCAAAATGCATTCGCCATTTTTAGCAGGGACCTTCAAAATTATTCCAGACGCACTCATCAATCCGCGGTTGAAAGAATTTGCCGGACAGAACTACCCCCTGCATCCCTTTAGGAAAAAAAAATGATAACTTAATTTTTTCTGGTCCGATTTTCGCCGTTTTCACAAGGACGTTGAAAAAGTCTCATAAGTAAAAAACTACCCTTTCCCACCGCCGAAGTTGTTTTTAGTCGGATCTTCGCCATTTTCAGCAAGGACGTTCAAAATTATTACAGATGCGCCAATCCGCGGTTGAAAAAATTTGCCGGACAAAACTACCCCTGCATCCCTTTAGGAAAAAAATGATAACTCTATTGTTTCTGGTCCGATTTTCGCCGTTTTCACAAGAAAGTTAAAAAAAATCTCAAAAATCTCTCAAAAGTAAAAATATATTGCCGGAAAAAACTACCCCTTCCCACCCCCCAAGTTGTTCGCCATGTTCGCCAGTTACAGCAAGAACGTTCAAAATTATTCCAGACGCACCAATCAGTGGTTGAAAAAATTTGCCGGATACAAACTACCCCTGCATCCCCCAAAAATTTGTTTTTGAATTCTGAGAATTACCTGGTGAAAAGGCGACAATCTGGCCAGAAAAAATACAGTTATCAAATGTTTCCCTAAAGGGGTGTAGGGGGTAGTTTTGTCCGGCAAATTTTTTCAACCGCGGATTGATGCATCTGGGATAATTTTGAACGTCCTTGCTGAAAATGGCCAGGACTCGACCAAAAACAACTTCGGGGCTGGGAAGGGGTAGTTTTTTGCCTGGCAATTTTTTCACTTCTGAGACTCTTTTGAACGTTCTTGTGAAAACGGCGAAATTCGGAGCAGAAACAATGGAGTTATCAATTTTTTTCCTTAAAGGGATGCAGGGGGTAGTTTTGTCCGCCAAATTTTTTCAAACGCGGATTGGTGCGTCTAGAATAATTTAACCTAACCTATTAGGTACTAACTGTCGAATTCCGACTTATAACTCGGAATTGTTATAAGTCGGAATAAGGTAATTCCGACTTACATCTCGGAATTCCGACTTATAAGTCGGAATTCCGAGTTGTAAGTCGGAATGACCTTATTCCGACCTATAAGTCGGAATTCCGAGATGTAAGTCGGAATTCCGACTTATAAGTCAGAATTCCGACTTGTAAGTCGGAATTCCGACTTATAAGTCGGAATTCCGACTTATAAGTCGGAATTTAGTTCGGGAAAAAATATTTACAAGGTGGCCCTTCTACGCTTTCGTATATTTGTGACTTAATAAAAAAAAAATTCTTAAAAAATGGACTTAGTACACTTTACCTCTGAGGTATCTATATAGTCAGTAATCTGGCGAAGTTATATATTTTTATACTTTCAATTAGTTCAAATATTGTTATGTATACCTCACCAATGTAGGCAAAATAGTTTTTTAATATACCTACGCAAAATGATAAAGCTTTTAATCTAGCTATACGGGTAAAATGTATGTAATGTAAATAATGTGAATTTCGAATTTATATATTCATGGGCTACTAAACTCCCATTTTCCAAATATATATTCCCATAAAATGTTCGGAAGCTTGTCTTGCTACGAGCTTTAAAACATTTTCCTTGTATACTTCCCGGCGCGGCGCCCAACTAACAAGAAAACGACGGCCCAGAAAAATCGCGCTAAACTACCGTCGACGATGAGATAAATTATCATTGCCGCCGCAAAGTAATTAGGTACGGCTTCAACGCCGCTGCGGAACCGGCAACGTTTGAGGTTCGAAGCGGCGGGGTTGCAAGGCGGACGCAGCGCTGGCTGTGGTCAGATTGCGCGTGACAGATGACAGCGTTCAGTTTAAATATTAGGGCGAAATTCGGTCTTTGGAATTAATTAGCGACTCATCCCGTCTGTCGCCGGGTCTGTTCTTCTCCCGTCTCGAATATTTTTCTTGCGCGAACTGCTTTCGTTTAGGATATATTTTGTAGGAAATTTATAACGATATATAGGGTAAGATAAGATATATTCGTGAGAATTATAGGTTTTTCATTTAGCGAAGTTAATGGTTTAAATTCTGCACGGTAAAAAAACAAAATACTACAGAAGGAAAGCCTTACCACTTGGGAACAAGTTACTCTTACTATTTTACGTAAAATGTTGGTGAACTTAATAAAAAATAAAAAATTCGTGATATTCGAATTATTACATAAAAAGGTTTTTGTAATAAAAAATAAAATAGGTTTATTGAATTTTAATTGGGTTTTTCGCCACCAAACTGGTTAGAAGACAAATTTTTCAAGATGCCTGGAAAATTAATAAATTCTTAACAGTAAATGAACTGAACTTTGAACTTGTAACTCAAAAAATATCTTCAACAAATTTGTTTCCTGAGCTTTCGGAGAATAAATCTTCCTCCTTTCTCAAAGATCTTGTCATGTCAAAGTGAAATGACAGATTAATAAATTTCAGGTTAAAATGTCATGACAACAGAAACAATAGCCTAGCCACCTGTGTGATATTGTACCCTGTGTTATACCTAATTATTTATACAAATTTCTCTTTGAATAAGTGGCAATAATATTTTACTGAATTCCACTGAACATTCAGCAACACAGTTGTCTGTATTTCCTAGAATAAATGCTGATTCTTTAATTTTTCGTCTATTTCCTACTTCTTCTTTGAGAATTGGTTTCCTGAAAAATCCTGATTGTTATTAAAGAAGTGTTCACATATTTTCGACTTCGAAATTTGATTTTGCCTGATATAATTTTTATGTTCTTTTAAACGAACGTTAAATGGCCTACAAGTCTCCCCAACATAGAACTTTCCACATTCGCAAGGAATTTTATAAATGCAATTTTTTGAACTTTGTACCTCATTAAATGGTTTCGTTTTAACTAACATCGATCTTAATGTATTTTTGGTTTTAAATACTGTTCTGATATTAAAACGATTGCCTATGCGTTTTAGCTTATCTGATAGTCCAGGAATATAAGGAATAATTAAATTTACTGGTCGGTCCACCAGATTTATTTCTCTAATTCTATTAGCATTGTTATTTTGTTGGCAATCCTGAAAAACTTCCTCAATAAATTCAGTAGGATAACTATTCTTCTCAAGAACATGTTTTATATGTTTAATTTCCTCCTCAAATTTTGTGTGATTAGAACAAATCTCTTTAGCCCTGTCATACAAACTTTTAATTATTCATTTTTTAACACTAATATGATGATTGGAATTAAAATGGAGATATCTATTAGTATGTGTTGGTTTTCTATAGACACTAGTTTCTATACTGTCTGATTTCATTATAGAAACATGTAAGAAAGGTAATTGATTATTATTATTTTCAATTTCTAAATTAAACTTGATAGAAAGTTCTTGCGAGTTTATAAAATTTAATAATGAATTTAAATCATCTACTCCATGTTCTCATATAAATTTTAGAAAATACATAAAATAGGTTTATTAAGTTAAACTACATTCTAAATATAAAATAAAATTAAATTAAAATTCTTTGAAACAAGGAATAGTAAAATACGTAAATAGCATGTTAACACGTTCAACATTTCAATCTTCAGAATCATCATCACTGTCTTTATCGTTTCCGCACATATCGCACATGAAAACTTCCTCTTTGGCATCAGAAGAATGGCACATAGCGTGGTATGGCACCAGGCAATATGAACATTGAAAAAAAAAAACACGGATAAAACCAGATGAAAAGCACACATCGGACATGCGGTTAAATTTTGCCGCGCAAAGAAACGTTAAAAAAACTTAAGAAACCGCTTCATGACTTAAAAGCTATTGCAAAAAACTGTGGGCGAAAATTGCTTGTATGACACGTCAGGGTCATTAGGCAACTTAAAAGCAACAAAATGCGTAAATTTTGAAAACTTACCTTTGCTATAGCCATAAAAAATAAACAAACAACGAATGTACTGCAGAATTTATTGGTTTTAGGCGCGGGAAAGAACCGCACTGTCAAATAAATTGTGTCACCGTTTAAGCGCGCGATGCATCTAACTTCGCAGATGTGCGCAAGGTTGCCGAGTCTTTCCAATACATTTAGCTGCAAAACTGTCACTCCAGCGCGATAGGCAAGATTGAGGTAGATCTTTGAATATTTGTCACGAAGTTACCTGTATCACAGATATACCTTACCTTACCCTACCTAGTTGCTGCAAACTGCTGCGCCACTGAAGTCACACTTTCTATCTGAGAAAGATCGAAATTTGTATTTTAAAAATTCTTTCACAAATATCAAGGTATTATCGATAATCAAGAGGGTTGTTTTTGCGGCATACCAGGTAAACGATAATCTGAAAAAAAGCACTCCAACCAGGATTCGAACCCGAGGTTCCTACGGGGGCCGTAGGCGCTTTTACACGACTAACCTACCGGAGCATAGGTGCTCCACCGGCTAGGTCTTATTTCCTCCAATTGACGACATAGGATGGTAAGAAGCGATAAGATGTAGAAGACTCCGACATCTTCTACTACTACTAGAAGGGGTTAGAGGGTGTAGGTTAACCATTAATTATTATCAGTGACTATTATTATTGTTGGTTATATGAACTTATTTGTTCTTCTACCCACAATATTCAACATATAGCGACTTAATACAAGTATCGAACGTGGAAATTCTAACCTACAATGTCAAGCCAAGAATAAACAAATAAGGGTGGATTTTTGTACCTGTAAATAAAAATCAAGGACGGGAGAGGTTTCTATGACATTATTAAATAATTAATTCTTTGCCTAGTACTTATTATTTTTAGGCAAGTTTCTGTTTTTCTGTGTTGTAGTTACAGGTTTCTGTAATTTAATTTTGGCTGCGTTTGCTTGTAAAAGTTAGTAGAGTGTTCAACCGATAGAAGGCGCTCGGGTCTGTCGGTGCTCTTCTCCAAATATATAATCTAACAAGAATTTAATAATAATTTGGAATAATCTTTAATAATCAGATTTATTAGTTGTTGGCAATTTAAGGTTCACTTTATTGTTGTTTTGTCTTTTTCAAATTAAAATGTATATTCACCACGATAATTGGTTATTTACTAAATTTAATTGCAAAAAATTTTCAAAACAATTTTATTTGGAAACCGTGCATGCTATCGAAGTTCAACAAGAAAACTATTTTTTCGTAGAACACCTGCAATTTCATGATTTCGCAATAAATATGGGATAAATTTAGACCCATAAAATTTGGAAATAAATTTAGACCCTTCATTTGGGACGCCTATGATGAAGAATGTCAAACTGTTTGTACCTTAGTACCTAAATGTAAAATCTCACAGGTATATCACGTTCCAAATTCCAGAATTTTATTTTTGTTCGTTCTGGTAATATATAGAAAAATCATCGTTTGTCGGGGGGCATTTTCGAGGCCACGTTTATAGGAACTTTTTCGTTCTTTAGGGTTACAGAATGCGCTGGTAAATTATAACAGGGTAATTTCGGGACACAGTATAAAAATATACCTACTGATTCCTGAATTTAGTGTATGACCAGTGAATTGAGAGCATACAAACAACGATAGAAAGACTAAATAAGATTTGCACCGGGTACCTATTTCATTAACTCCGAAACTAATAAAAATATTATCGCATTGAATCTTTCATTTTTTTTGCAAATTTAATCTGAGTTTCGATTATATTATAATAATTATGTCATTCCATTTAAAATTTCGGTGGAAAATTCAAAAAAGATGTTATTTTTCGTTTTTAGTCAGCAAACCTTCCTTTTTTAAACGAGACCGAGTTTGTCAAATTCAACTGAGTCAAACGAAAATTATGGACAATTTTTTAAGTAGAATTTCCCTCCTTCTCTCCTGCTGCCCTAATTTTACATCTTGGACCACGAAGTGTTTTATACCAACTAAAGACATGACATGTATAATTCTAATGAAATGTTTGTAACTTTTTTATAACTTTTGTTAGGTTATTTTCCAGAAAAATGTCTTTTTATGTGGTCTTATGCCTCTTAGCGACAGAGCTAGGAACTTACAATAGCCATTACAGCAATTTTTCTTGGCCACTTTCTCAACGCCTGTTTTCTAAAGCTCCTGTGCTATTATTTCCTGATATCCATGGTACGTCATCGACCTTAATGAAACACCCGGTATATAATATATAAAATATTTACTGTCTCACGACTTTTCTCAAATTTCGAGTTTTGGCATAATGTTGAAGTATAGTAGTTGATATATGTGACCCCTATGACCTGAAAAATAATATCAAAACATTTCTATATTTCGATATTAGGTAATACGTAACTTGTTAATTAAATTGAGCTTTTAATTTAAATGTCTAAATTTTTCTATAAATCAAAATTTACCTTATAAAACATTTGCTGGGACACATTGTCTAATAGAAAACAAAAATTAGCTGCAGATTATATTATGTGGAAGACGGGTTTTTGTAAAAAAAAAACTTGAAACGTGGCCCCATGCAGGCGTTATCCCTATCAACACAATATTGTGTTATATGTTGGAAAGCTTCACTCGTTGGTTATCATATCATAATTAAAATGTAGCACGCAAAATTCAACAAAAATAAAGGTGAGGGGCATCGTAATTGTCGCAAATTAATTTCGAACTGTTATTATGCCTTAACAGCACTTACGCAAATTACAATAGAATCAACCAGGCGTGTCACTATACCACCACCTCCCCAATAGTACGGTTTTCCGCATGCTCACGCACTGCCACACTTCGAGGGGAATTTTATAGACACCTAATCGAACCACATAACCCCCCACTCCACTGCTTATACAATTTTGTTTCACCCTCTATTTTCCGGCGGGAAGTGTATGGCTTTGTTTCCCAAATTCGATTTCACAGCTTTTATTTCGTTCTTTACGCGTTGCCGGATTTCCGTTATGATTTGCCCCAGTCTCGAATTAACTAAAAACAAGAGTTCACGTGACAATAATATCCCTTTTCTATTTTGAACTTCATTATAAAACACGTGGCAGCCTGACTAAAATCACATCAAAACGCATATTTTTTTTTAATAAAAGAAGACTCAGTTTCTCATATGAAGAACCCAGGTTTACTCTCTGATTCATACCCTAATTATTGTGAGAATATACGCAGCAATATGTGCCCTTTGAAAGGCATAGGTACTGAGTAAAATCACGTCCAAAAATCTGTCGCTATCTCCCGGTCCAATTGTTATTTTAATTCAGTCGCAGTTGCTTTACGAGTTCTCGTAATATGTTGTGGAAATTCTAGGTAACCTTGCTTCAGGCGTAGATATTACAATTTTAAAGAATATCTTCAACCAAAATTTTTCAATTTCTAGTTATACCAGCAGCAATGGAAATTAAAGGATATTTATTATTTGCCGGTTTATGGTACAACCACAAATCATTATAGTTCTACCTTGGTACGGGACCGTTTGGATAGTTTACTCAAGTTTACTCTGCGTCGATTGGAGTACTTGCTAGCACACATTCAACATTGAAACTACATTGCTGCATCCCATCAACACATTAAAAATCTCTCTTCACAATGCGCTGATTCTCGGATAGAAGACCGATTCTGGTCTTGTCATACCGCTTTTTATATGTCTCATTTGGCGGGACACCGAAAAAGACTCCAGTGGGAAAAAGCACGATTTAATATTGTCAGCACATTTGGCAAGTCTAAGCGGTGTCGCCTACTTGGATGGCGCATGTTCTTTTGCATTGATCTCTGGTATGATTCTGAGCAATACTACCTCACAAATAATAAACTTAGACTAACCTAAAGGCTGCAAAAGATTCCTACTAAAAAAAAAACAACAAATTTGACACTAAGCCTGCATCATATGATAACCAAAGGTTACGTTTCCTATGCCACAAATCCAACACTTTACTCTTCCCATCGTTCTTAAAACTACACTAATTCACTAATTACTAACTTAACTTTTATCCCATAACCCCAAAATCTCCTTAAAAAGAAAGAATAACGCAAAAGTAAACAACATTCGAAACACATCAACACAAACCGGCGAAAAATCTCAACGAACTCTAGGATCAGCTGTTGGGGAATAATAATGCAAATGGCCATCGATCACAAAGAGCTCGAGCAACTTTGCCACGGTAACCAGAATAACCAGAATAAGCATTTTATTAAGGACATTAGGTATTTATACACCAGGTAGGATCAATAAATTCACAAAATCAGTAAAAATCATTGTTAAATAATAACTGTCCAAATTTTTACTATAGGTATTATATATATTGTTGATACCAAGTAGATGTTCCAAATTGATGTTTTTTAACGTTGGTTATACATTTATTTCCTAAGTAGATAGTAGATGTTTTAGATTTCTGTCACTAACTCAGACAAATTATTTTGCTAAACATTTTTTTATCTTGGCAGGGTATATATTGTATTGAATTATTAGTCTATGTTTATTATTTTTCTGAGAATACTACATAAAAAAGTGTTCTTATATGCTATATTCTAAGGAAAGAAAACTAGGCCGTTGTCAGAAAGATATTAGTGAATTTCAAGCATTTACTCAAAATTCTTTGAATGAAAGAGAGGCGATTTATATTGAATACACAAAATTTTCGCTTTTAGGGGCCTCGAAGATTTACCGAAGTTTCATATGACATTCCTTGCTATCTGAGTTATTCTAACATTAATATTTTACACGCTTTCTATAGACTGGCCCAAAATTTATGTATTTGAGGTATTTTAAACGGCTCCTTAGGGATCTTTCATCGACGTTTTATCTCGGTCGGACGATTTCATGGAATCGCCTTGCCTCGTTCTCACATAGCTCTTTCCGAACTCTGAGAAACTCTTTTCCGCTTATGCGTATTATTTGAAATCGAGAAAAATTCAACTTTCCGCAACAAGCTGCAACTGCCAACTTTTTAATTTAATGCGCATTTCCCCTAGAAGAATTTCTTGGATGATAGGAATGGTTTTTCGCTTATTGATGAAAATTTATCTACGAATCCTTTGATAACTTAGGGGCAATAAGGTTTTTGGAAAATCCAGGTGGAGAGTTAAATGAAAGAACATATAAATTATCAAAATAAATTAACCCCATGGATCTACATCATTGCTAACTTACTTCTTAGCCATCGAAAGACATTACAAGAGTTGTAATACTTGGCAAAGAACAAAAAAAGTATGCCCAAGCTACTTTTTGTTTTTCTTTCCCACCTTCATAACGAGACTAACGATAAAGACAGGCCATGGCGCTAACGCAGAATCGCGTAGTCACGTGACCAACTTAGTCCTACATAATAAATGGCATTTTTGGAGATAAGTAGAGAAAACAAATTTCGTAATAATTTGGCGAGTTTTCTCTATAGCTAATTGCTTTTTCAAAAATTTCAACCTGCCTTACATGTTTGGGCTGAGAGTTAAACGGCACTGCACTCAAATATTTTGTCACATTCTCAAAAATTGTCGGGACAGCACCGTCTTTTAGCTTAGGTGATATTCCCGAAGCAAATGTTGTTATGGTGACATTTTCTTCCTGGCTTTTGTAATGTTTTACATCCTACAACACTACAGTATCTATCGTGGCATTTTAATAGTCCCAAAAATGATATTTATATGCTAAAAACAATTTATTTAATGATAAAATGTTTACATAATTATTTAATAAAACTAATATGAAATAAATATGACATATTTATGCAAAATATAGGTACCAGTAAAAGCAAGTTAAAGCTGCAAATAAAACGAGCAAATATTCGAGGATACAAGTGAGCTTGGAACTTCCTTATTAAAAAATCAAAGATAGAACTTAAACAACAGAATTATGGAGTTTATTATTATTCATATATAGAGTAACCCAAATATGCAAATTAAGAAATACTTTAAAAATATAAATTTATTGTTTCATTTACAAATAAACATATATAATGTACATACAAATTTCGAAATGCATTTATACATAGTAAAAGTAACAATATTTTATTTTAAATTTTCTGCATACAGGGCGATTGAACTAAATCTAAATATGCATTTGTTATAAATTATAAAAATCAGGTTGAAATTTAGTTGTAAAAACAATAAACCACTAAATTTTGCTCAAAATTCTCAATTAAAAAATTTTGTCTTCTATCAGAATATAAAAATTTATAAATGGAGAGACTTCTTTCCACATCAACCGATGTAAGAGGTGCGCTTTTAAAATTGCTCACTATCACAGGATCCAAATCGATGGTTTCGGTAAAATCTCCCTTTAAAATATTTGCTACTTGGCTAAGAAACCAAACCCACTATTTTTTCCATCGCATTTCTAAATTTTTGAAATATTTTGTCCCCAATTTTGCCTGTGACATTTTGAAAAGCAACCTCAGATTGTTTTACCAGTTCTACACTTCGGGTTAATGGCAAATTAGATTCCTCCATTTGTGTTATTGTTTTAGAAAGAAAGCTATAATTTGCTATTAGAAAGGAAAGTTGTTTCTTTATTTCCTTGTTTTCGAATAGTTGTTTAACATCTGTAAGGGACTGGGAAGATTCGTTCGAAAAGTCTGAAATTAGATCTTTCAGTTGGCAAAAATTCTCGCAATAAAAAATGCAGCTTCCAACCAAGTGCCCCAAGGTTGTTGAGGTGAAGAGGAGTGTTTAGTAGTTTTTCTTTGTGAACTGAACCCTTATAGGCGCTTTAAGGAAGACGTTTTTCATGTTGGAAGTTAAACTACTTGCAGAAATGTATAACCTTCCTATATAAATGTTTACCTATCTATTATTTATTCTGCCCTTTTCAATAATTGTACTTTATTAAATAGGTATAAATACTTACTTTATTCATTTTCAGATCCCCCGGATTAGAGCTCATAAAATTATAATTTACCTATATTATTTTGGAAAAACCAGGTACCTACCTAGACACCGACCCATGTTCCCAAAAATGAATGGAACGCCTGCCAAAGATTTAAATTATCCTAAATTCTTTCAATTATGCACAATATGCCATTTTGAGGATATATTCAAATATTTAAAAAAAATGCT
Organism: Pseudeuparius sepicola; assembly: GCA_963920635.1. Taxonomy (NCBI): domain Eukaryota; kingdom Metazoa; phylum Arthropoda; class Insecta; order Coleoptera; family Anthribidae; genus Pseudeuparius; species Pseudeuparius sepicola. The sequence goes on along the minus strand of OY987298.1, from coordinate 121,484,680 downwards.
TATAATATGCTAAATATGCAAAATATGCGTTTTGCATATTTGGGTTACTCTATTCATATACCTAGTTGCATGATTAATTTAACTAGTTTGAATTGGATATCAGCATATTTATAGCACAATATAATATAGAAATACATTACGGAACAAATCAAATACCTAATGTTTGGTATTTAGGTTGTTTTTTACGAAATAAAAATGAAAACTCATCTGGGTATACTGTAAATAGGCGCACTAAGGATAAACTTGTTTCTAAAATATTAACTAAGACGTTTAATAACACTTTAAACACTTAAAACTTCTCAGAACACAAGCTGCCGCTTTCAGTTATGTGGCAAATGATATGTAACGTCCGACTAAGATGGTCACGTGATTTTCGTGCGCCATGGCCTGTCTTTATCGTAGGCCTCGCCTTCATAAATAATGAAATTAATAAACGATTATTTATCTAGGTTGAAATGGAGGTGAATTTCTCAACTTATAAGCTACTTCGACACCCCAAAAAGGGGCCAGAAATAAATTTGTATGGCAGCCAACGTTCAGAACAAGGGACAATCGGATAATAAAATATCCTTTGAGCGAGGCGAATGATATCGCGTTTAGCCGGTCAAAGGCTGGCCTGGCCGGCAAGATATGAATTCGATATTGTAGAGCGAAAATCTCCAGAAAGGAGAGTGGGAGTGTGGAAGTAAGGATGTTAGCGGGTGCGATAAAGGAAAAAGAGAAGAGGTATAAGGACTGATATTCGGATGGAATAAGGGGCATAAAATAAAAATAGAGTGGAGAGGAGAGGGGCGTATAGCTTCATCCCTCAAATTATTAGAAAAGGCCACCCTACTTAGCGTTACCAGAAGCTTACCTTGTGCGTTGATTCTGGTTTATAATCCCATTAGCAGTGGGTAATGCAGGTAATCAAAATAAAGGTCAGGCTTCCAAGCAAAAGTTATAAAGTGTGGCCCTTTGATATGATTATAGATTGTCGCAACAATAATTGCATATACGCACCAACTTATATTGTTACTTCCACATCACTAAGGATTGTTGAGTGTTGAGTGCTGTTATGATAAATGATAATAATTGAATTATTGTCAGCGAAAAAAACAACAATAACTTTATTAACACTTTTGTGTTTTCTATAAAAAAAGAGTAGATACTTCTTGGTTGCTGCATAAGTTTTTATGAGCTCATGGTTAACCAATAGAAATTACCACCAGTTCATGTACGTAACACTTTATGCTGATATTGTTAGGTTAATATAATTTTTTCCCATTCATTTAAACCGATTTCCCATGAAAATCGGAAAAATTTTCGCCTTGTGCGCTATTCTTCAACAACAAGAGTATACAGTGTGTCTGGTTTTCCATGTTAACACCCCTGAAAATCTAAGTAGGCTGCAAAAATTGAACTAGAAAATTTTTTTGTAGATATGTCCCTGAAAGATTGCGAACAAAAAATATACAGGGAGTTCCATTCTGCAAGGTGTCAAAGTTGAGCAAAATAGGAATTTTGAAGGCATCTGGCTATATAGTCAAGTGTGTCATGGAATTACTTCAAAACAGTTGAATGGCCAACAAGAAAATTCAAAGTGTTGGTGTGCAAAGATTCAATACAAAATTATACAGGGTAGTTTTCTTTGGACCATCTCTAAATGCTGAATTTTTATGAAACTTTATACAAAAATGCTTTGCAATTATCAAAAAAATATTAATAAACACAAAAGTCATTTATTTTTCTACAAAATGCCACCCAAAAAATAAAAACAATTTAAATTATTGCAAATTTCTTAACAAAGTCACTGTCTAAGACGATACATTTTTGGTGTGTTTCCTGTTGTGGCACACCAGCTACCTTAACTCATATGGCCTTACTGGCTGGCAGGCTTCTGTATTTTTTAGACTTAGTTCGTTTATAATGCCTGGGGTGGTTTTGATATACTCGATTTTTGACTGTATAAAGTTTCAATAATTCATAATTTTGAGTTGGCACAGAGAAGAACGCTTTGTATATTTTTTATTGGATCTTTGCGCATCAGCAATGTGAGTGGTCGTCTTCATCATTAAACTGTTTCGAAGTAATTCCATGCCTCACTGGACTTGCCAGATACTTTTAAAATTCCTATTTCTCGAATTTGACAGCCTGCAGAATGGAACCCCCTATATGTTTGTTGTTCAAATTTGGTATATGGGGGTTCCGATGTGTCCTGATTAACTCGTCAGATTTGAAATGAAAGAATGCCTAATAACAAAGTTTTGGATTTAGGGTTCTGAATCGATTCTGAACAACTTTTTCTAGTAAATTTTTTTAAAAAAAATGCCTGTTATGACTTTCGGATTTTTAGCCTCGATTGTGGCATCGCAGGTGGCTTCGACTTTGGAGTAGGCAACTAATTTTTTGGAAATAAGTAGGTGACAATGCCATCTACCTTTGGTAAAAATTTCGTTCTGGTCGTTTAAAAATTAAAGAAGTTATAGGGTTGTTTCACTCTTATGTGAGACACTCTGTATATATAAAATATATAAGTTTTTGCTTTTTTATACGGCAATGTGACAAGACAAGTAATCAGTTGAAACAAAAAAAAACATTATTCAAAATTTGGATGGTGGTTATTATCCTCTAATCCTTGAAAATATATAGGCATGGACAAATGGACATTATATAATTAAATATATGGAATAAATTATTGCTTTACGTAATGTACCTATTTAGAATTGAGTTATGTAGACAGAAAAACTATTTGTAACATCATCAATGAACATGTCGTGTTTTTGGTTATTTTCGTTAAAAGTGGTCACAGTGTTGTTTATTATTTTCCAATTTCAAACCGTCGTCTTCTTTTGTCCCTGCGGTATCTGCCCCAAATTAAAAATGATACCTCTATTTTCTCAAAGAGAAACCTAAACTGAAGGTGCTACTTAAAATTAAGCTAATGGGTATTTTCCCGATCCTCTTACTTACCAATATATTTCAAAGACGTCAAATTTTCAAAACTGATTTTAAATTCGAGACGGCAGAAACCAGGAACAGGAAACAGGAATCTGGACCTATAAGGATGTTTGCGGGTAGTGATAGAGGAGGAAAAAGGAAAGAAACTGGGACTACCATTCGAATGGAGTACACGAGGAAATAAAGAGAGGGACGAGAGGAAGCGGACAATGGCCATAGACGTTCTTAATTTGAGCGAGGTGTACGGGCAGATATATCGGCGGTCTATTACGCTGGTGGCCTACGGCGTTATTGAACCGGGTAACGAGTTTCAGCCACCGAGATTGCCGACTTTACGGAACTATTAACTTTAATGAAACGCAATATTTGAGAAAAGAATACGCCATTATTTACAAAATGCGTTCTTATATGAGGTACCTACTGATGTCTTAATATTAAATTATTAAATCGATATAATAGTAACTGCTACTACGCCTTTCCCGCACAAGCGTATAGTTCCTTCTGGGGTATACTACGAGTTTTTTTTTAAACTATTGTTCTAAACTTAGGATCTGCAAAAACAATTTCACAAGAATTTGATTCATATCATTCTCTCCGAGCTGCTGTCCTGTGTGCATATTACTACAGTAAAATGGGCAGTAAACTGCGCGTGACAGCGGCTGTATGCAGCGCGACGTGTGCGGCAGTGACCCGTCATAATGGATTTCTTTGATTATTTCCCTCATAAAAAAACTGCTTGCATCCAATAAAGTATAGCTCCTTCCATAAAAATCCAATCAATCATTTGCCTCTGCTAGTGATAATCCCACTAGTGCAAATTATCGCGTTAATACCACTAGTGCAATAATAACTAGTGGTATTAACGCGGTAACGTGGTAATTATTACCACTTCGTTGCTTAGCAACCGCGAATCTGTTCGATACAAACACGCACTTCTTAAAATTTGTGTTTTACACTGTTCTAAATTATGCAGCATATAAATTTTGTTGCGGTATTATTAACCATTGTATCAATGAATTTATATAACTTTTACACTGCTAAATTGTTCTTATTAGACCTCGGTCTCCGTTTAAATTTATGACACACATTCAGAAAATAAACCAACTCTGACAGGGTGTAGGTATAATCGCATTTGCCTTGGATATCCAAGCGTCATGTTTGTTTACTCGAACGCTACAGTCGAAGCTGTCAATAAACTCGTTCAAAATGAGTCGTTTTGGAAATGTAAACATAGAAAAAATTAATACAGAAATTATTAAATCGTATTCGTGAAATAATATCGACAAATACCACTCGTGACGGAAATTTTTCTAAATAATTTTATTCTCAAGCGCTATTTTGCCCATTAGCAAAACCACTCGTACAAATTGGGCGTTTATTTTCAGAGATAAAATTTATACTCGTGATCTTTCTAGGCAAAATAGGGCTTTCGAAAAAATTATCGATAAAATTTCCGGCACTTGTGATATTACATACGACTATTTCCCTCGTCTTAATTTCCACCAATCACAAACCGCGCAATTTTGAAATACAAATAGTTTCTATAGATGGAAAAACTGTATGACAGCACCTGTCGGCAGTTTTTTCGAGTTTACCGGCGGCAAAACTTGACAGCTGTTGTATAATAGGTAGTATGTTTTGGAAGCTATGCGTGTATGCAGAATGAAATAGTCTTGTCAAATACCATTCGGGCATCTAATTTTTCCTGTGTAAAAAATCCAAAAAACACATTGCTAAGTAATATTTTTTAACAAAATGCATTTGTGCAAGTGCAAAAATCCTCGTCTTCGACTCGGATTTTTGTTGCCACCAGTAATCATGCTTCTTGTTAAAATATTACTTAGCAACGTGTTTTTTCGATTTTTTTCGGAAAAATTAGATGCCCTTATGATATTACGAATATAAATCAATGACAATTGACAACTGCATTTACATAGGATTTCTTTAATTTAGTTCTCAACTTGGTATTTCGAGGCTCCGAGGTTATATCATGCTTTGATGTCCCATATTTGAAAAGAAGAACGTATGCTTAAAGGCATATATCTCCATTCCGACTGCCACATAATATATCGTAGTAATACTTCGATATTACATTTATGTGCTCATGCTATAATAAAATATACATCCGGAAGAGATCCGAATAAAGGGTATACACTATTGCTCCTCATATAAAGTACAGAACTTGTTTAAAGAGAATCTGCTCATTCTCACACTATCTATTTTACTTATTATTACTTATCACAACATGTGCAGGGTGATTCGGTCATTATGAAAAAAATTGTAACTATATGTGTATAAAAATTAGCGTGATATGAATCGGAACTTAAAAAAAATCTATATTCAACCAAAAAAAAAAAGGAAAATATTTTCAGAAGTGCATTTGAACGCCTACCTAATTAACGGCGCTTCTGACTGACCGTGCTGGTCAATATCGCGCGGAAACCTGCATCTCCCGGCGCGCAGTGACCAGTAGTTGTACCAACATACCTATCGTAAATTTGCTTGTTTTTACATTTACCCAGAAATCTGAAAAAAGGTCGAAATATTGAGAAAACCAAAAAGTTGATTTTTTTTCTGGAGTTTTAAATTTTTGGGAAACGGCATGGTATAAGTTAATTTATTACCTTTTTGGTTTTCCAATGTCAATCCATTTTTTTTTCCTATTTTATTGTCCAAAAATACATTGAACACTAATTAGTGTGTTGCGTTGCGTAGGGACCTCTTGGTTTCCCTGAGCCGACACAAGTTGGTAGCGGCGAGGTATACTCGGCCCGACGACCACGACCAGGTGGCTCCTTCCCGCCGGGAATACTGCGAATATTGCAGAATATTGCAGTAGCAAATAAAACACAAAACCAAGCACAACATGTATTTACACGCACCTAAACGCACTAGAGGAGCGGTTCAAAAATAGGTATACCATTAAGTTGAACACACAAGTTAATTCTGTTCGCAAGCGATCCACGAATATGCGCAAATAATCATCTGGTTCTAAGGCTTGTACTTTTTGAAGATGGTAAGGGTGCAGGCTGTTTTCTGTAATAATTCGCCATAACTTTCGCTGCGATATTCTTAGCCATCTAGCAATGGATCGACCACTAATATCAGGTTCCTCTTTGGCCATGTTTAAAACATTTTCAAAAGAATTTAAGTTGTCTCGACGTCCTCCACGATCGTGGCGAACTGAAAAAGATCCCGTGCTACGAAGGCGCTGGGCAGTCCTGACAAAAGTTCCAGGACATGGCATAATATTATGTTGCCTGTTCGTAAACTGCCTTCGATATTCTGCCTCAGCCAAAAGTGCATTTTGCAGGCATTACCCACACATTAGTGCCGTGTCTAGCAACTCGACACTTGAGTAGACCTCTAGACCATGTTGCACGCACGCAAATATTACAAACACAGTGCACAAGCCTCGAAAAATATAGAAACAATTTGTACTTAAAGTACATTTTCTGAAAGCAACGCTCCTCCGGAACCCACATGCAATGAGTGTCATGCGCTCTTCCGTTGGTGTCATTGCCATCTTGGGTCCTGGTGTCATAAGAATTTGCCTCCTCTATGGTATAAGAAATTCCTTCCTATAGCGTATGAGGAAATGCCGCAGTGCACTGCTGCTACTTTCATCACTAGATGGCGCTAAGATAATAGTCCAAGTACAGTGGCTTTATACAAGACAGTGGCCACACGGCCGCCATGTTTTGTCAAATTAGAAATGGAACTCTTTAAAAAATATGTCGATATTATGTACAGATCCAGTTTACAATTTTTTTTATCGATATGACTATAATATAATATATCAAATGAAATCAATTAATTGCCCATTTTTTGAGAAATAAACGAAAAAACCTAGGTACCTATCTCTTCAGTTTCGTTCATATTTTATGAGTAATTACTTAAGTATTAATTTGTATTGGTTCTCACGAGACATGTCTAGAATAGACGAATAAATTTTGAACATGTGTTTGTGTTTTGAAAAGTTTAGAAATGAGTACCGAGTACCTAGCAATGAACAGAAAACCAGGAAACCTTAGAATTAATAATTTTCTTCAAATCTGTTGAAGTAGTAAAAGCTCTTGGTATATAAGCCTAAAACTCAAAGAAAGACTGCTTTTATTTTTGGTTTTTGACACCATTATTTATTTATTTTCATGGATACGATAATAAATTATTCATAAGAAAAATCAAAAATTATATTACAATCTTCAACATCCTTTTCTTTGGATGATTTTTCTTAAAGACCATTGTTTTAGGTACATACAACTTCTGTTTTTGGTTTGAAAAAGGCTTTCGTGAATATGTCCGCAATTTGCTCCATGGTGCTTGTTTGAGACCATAATAGGTTGTTTAGAGTCTACAAACTCTATTGGTATCATCTTCATAAACTTTTGGTTGTTTCATGTAAATCTCTTCATCGAGTTTTCGATAGAAGCGCATCCAAGCGCATCCAATTGAGTCAATTATTCGATATTTTCACCAGCATTGCTCTTATCATTCCAGATTTTACTACAGGACTAAACGTTTGGTCGTAGTCTTCACCTTTTCTTTGTGAACAACCTTTGATTACCAACCTCGCCTAGTATTTTTCTATTGATCCATCCGGATTTATCCTCTCCTTGTATATCCATTTACAAGATACTCTAATGCTTTCTTGCCTTCTGGAAGTTTTCGAATTTTGCTGGTTTTGCAACTTTCTACGATCTCTCAGCTCCATTATTTTCATTTCTTCATGGCCTTCCTCCTGCCAATCAGTCTTCTTTTGACCTTCTGTACGGCCTTTTCCAACTTCTTCATTGTATTCTCCTTCTAAAATAACCATCATCTTTCTTGCAACCTCTTGCTTTTATATATTTCTTGCATGACAACCATCTAGGTTGTAGTCACCTTACTTTACTTTTCTCAAAGAAAAACACCGATAAAGTGCAGAAATATGACAAGACACACATAAACAAAGCGTACATCCATAATAAGAGGCAACACGAATGACGGATCTGTAGAATGCCGCCGTCATTATGAAATCGATACAATAATTCGATCCATTATGACAAAATTTGACGAAACATGGCGGAACCAATCAAAAATCGGACCACTGCTGTCGCCACTGTCTTGTATAAAGCCACTGTAAGTCCAAGTATTATCGTTTTTCTTGAATTTTAATTTTCAAAAACATATAAATTAACAAACTGATAATACATTCTAACGTTATATTATAGCTTTCGATAAATTATACATTTTCAAAAACAACTAGATAGATGTCCAGGCGCGGCCCTTGAAATCGTTCTAATACATGCGGTCGCAAAGAAGTTCAACTGACAACGTTGCAATTACCCCTCCCCTCTCTCGCGGTTTGAAAACCAGCCCTAACCTAAAAGGCGTGAGTGACAGCAAATCCAACATCTTATTGCAGTACGTGACATTGTCAGTTATACAGTGCAAAAAACAATAAATTCGGCCCTGTTAGCTTGGCCTTAGATTGCCTGAATAATAGTGGAAAATCTTACAACGCTGCCCATACGGACATTGGCGGCTTTTGTCGCAAAAGTCTTTCGACAACCTCGAATAGAGCCTTTATAAAAATCGAAGAAGGTGGTAAATTTCTTAATTGGGTGTCGTACTTTCCTCCGGTACCAAAAACCTCGAAAATACGATATCTAAGAGAGTTTCCCGAATCACGATTAACCACTTTCGAGAAACGGGACGGCTGTAGAATCAACGAAACCGACGGAAAATCCTCTGAAACTACTCTTCGAAATTGCGTGTTTTTTCTTATTTGTCGAATACTCCGGGGAAGCTTTAACAACAACAAACAATGTAAAACTTTAAATCCACTTATAAATTATTATTATTATAATAATGCAGCGATTTAACCCATTTTCGTTGACTGACGTATTCTTGCTTATAGTGAAAAAATTTATTATGAGGCCGCGCCTGTACTGTTTATACCTAATACATCTGAGCCATGTATGAGGCAACGCCGCCAGAAATTGTTACACATTTCTATATTCAAAAATCTGTAACAACCTCTGCAGCCTTAGTGTCAACAAGAGTTACAAAAGGTTGACACATGATTGACACGATAAAACACAACCTCAACTTCGCAATTCAGTCAGAATATCAGCGCAGTAACAAATCGGACCGGTCTTGAGCGACTTGAGCTGAGGCACACGGGATAGAAAGCTTGCAGACTCGATCGATGACGTCACACACTCAGGCCGATTCTAACTAAGATATTCTATGCGTTGGGGAGTTTTGGAGCCATTTTTTTAATTTTCCAGATTATTTATTAACACATACTATAAGAAACCGAAAAATGTTACGCATAACAGAAAGTAAATCATTCTAAACGATTAAATTCGTAGCAATAAACAACATAATAAACTCAATGAAATTCAACAATTATTAAAGGTGGCTTTATGCAGCACTCATTATCAGTTCTCTATAACTCCATTATCATTTTATAGAGCAGATTACAGCAGAGTACAAAGATAAAAGTGGGTTATCTTCTAGTGAGATAGTAATGAAATTTTAAGGAAATGAAAACTGCATAAAAACCTCGTGCAACAAGCAACATTATGAACATTTATCTTTTTTTTATGATAATGAAGGGGCAGTGAAGTGATAATAGGTAGAAACAAACATAATAAGCTCAATGAAATTAAAAAAAAAAACATTTACCCGCAAATTGCTTTAGCGATTAAGTACGTAGAAATAAATATAATATAATGAATGAAACTAAGAACTATCACTTACTCGCTAATTTCTTTAGTTTTCTCTGGGCCTTTGCGCCATTATTCTATCATTTCGAATCTTTCGATAAGTATCGAGATATATATGTTTGCCAGTGTAGTCAAACATTTTACAATTAACTGATGATAGAATACATCGCATGAACAACATATTTTGCAGAATTTTGAGACAAATTTCCAGTAGTTTAACAAATCTGTAATTACGTATTGCCTTCAATTACATGATGATATACGGCCTGAATATCTGAATTGCGCTAAACACTATATAAGAAACGATAACTGAATATGAGGATTTGTAGCTGTATATGCACGAACACCGTGCCGTAAAGCCGCGTGTCTCGGTGCGCCTCGACTTAGAACTGAGAGCGTGAACGAGGCGTTTGGCATGGCCTGACAGTGTGACGTTGCAGCGGATGGGAGGGGCTGGCTGCAGGCCTTCTATCCAGTGTGCCTCGCCTGAGCGCTGTGAGCGCTGTCAGCGCGATTCGGACCACGGCCTAAGTTTGTGCAGTAGGTATTCTACTCATAAAAATAAAAACATAGAAATGACATCTGTAGATTGAAATGTTTGTAAGGGGTAGCACTTTTTATACACTATTATTTATTTACTAGTTAAAGTTTAACAGCGTTGCCAATAATTCATAATGAAAAACTTGAAGTAAATAATGGTAGATTAGATAATAAATATGATATTTATGTATTGATGAGATAAGGTCTGCCTGACTAATAGGTGAATCTAGTATTTATAATTTTCTAGACACTTATTAGGCAGTATTTCTATACTACGTGTAGTACTTTAATCTGTGATACAGCTAATAGGAAATAATAATATACCTACCTAATACAATTACCAATACCAATCGCACAATCTGACAAACGCGCAAATCGGTCAAGAGTGTGCCTCACCTTGTGTTTGACATAACTGGTGCTGTGTCTTTTAGAAGCAATTTTTCGCTGTTTTTAAGTGTTTCTTAAGTATTCGTCGGTTTAAAATGCTTATATAGACAATTAAGTTATACGTTATGGGCAAAAAAGTGTATTGTTTGCAAATCAAGCAACTCTCCAAAGGAAGGTTACATATCATGCGTAAGTATATAGGCGTACCTAGTTCGGGGCACGGTAAAAGATACCTTTACCACCAGACCGAAAATAATTCTCAACATGGGTATCAAACGAAAGGGCTCGACGGGTAGAAAACAATAAGGCGAATGACGTCATAATAAATCTAATATGGCGGCCTCCCCAAGACTGCGGATTGCCTAATTCTTCACAACATCCTGGACATGGGTATCAAATGAAAGGATTTGAAGAGTAGAAAACGATAAGGTGACTGACGTCATACTAAATCCAATAGGTCGGATGCCCGGTGCCCCAAGATGGCGGACTAAATTTCTTTACCACCCTTCTGAGGTAGAAATCAAATAGGTACTAAAAAAGCACAAAATAAAATATATAATAAAAAAACCTTTTTAAAAACAAGCTTTTATTTAAGTAAGCCATTTACTAAAACGGGTAAAATAAGTTTAGCTTTTCGTTAAGATAATTCAATGCCAAAACTGCGACAAGCTGTCTTAAATCATAAAGCTTTGTCGCGCAAACTGTATCAACCAATCACTGTCCTATAAAATTAATTGGTACCTACCTGCTTTTATGAACATTTCGCGCGACGAGCTTTTTGATTTAAACAGCTTGCCGCAGTGTGGCATTGAATTATCTTAACGAAAACCTAAACTTATTTTATCCGTTTTAGTTCATGGCTTAAATAAAAGCTTGTTTTCAAAAAGTTTTTATTTTTTATTTCTTTATATTGTGTTCGCCGAACTAGTAACTTTCATAACAGTGATAAGTTTGAATTTTAGAATTGACGCGTAGGTACTAGTTGTACCTGGGGTTACACTTCAATTTTTATAAAAAAATTGAAATATAAAGGCAAATATATTTTGTCCTACTTTCATAACTATTTAAAAAAATTAAGAGGTACGCCACTGCCTTGTAATCGTACCAGATCTGTCATCCGAAACTTGCCATTTTTCTGAGGTATTCTATTATTTTTTAGTGCTACTCAAAACCAAACGATAAAAGTCTTTGACATATCTAAATATATCCACATCCTCATTAAACATAAATAAACTTCCCGATGCATTATTTGTTCGAAGTTAGATTCAATATTTTAAGAAAGTTCCAGCGCTTTCCAAATTTCACCAAATAATTATCATAGTGTCCGCTTTCGAATGTTGGGAACCAATAAAATTATTTGGCTTTCAAACAGGATTAATTTCCGTTTAGAAAGAAAAATATAATTTTTGTTATATTCTGTAATACTGTCGGGCATCCAGTAAGACGGATATATACCGGCAACTCTTCTCCGTGTCGCGACCTTTCCCTTCGCAGGCAAACCCCACCATTATTATTCAGGCGACATTATCAATTGGACTCACGATATCATTTCCGAATTGCCCCTAAAGTATCCTTTGTCGGACGGGTATAATAATGGCGGCGCTCAGAGGGCCGCCCCACCAAAATAAATTCCTCGGGAAAACCGGGGGCTTTCTTTTGATAGGAGTGGTTCCTTAGATCTGGGTCCATTTAGCATGCCGCACAATGGCAAGGAATTCATATCCCGTCTCGGGCATTTAAGAAATCCATTTGGAGCGCCCCTTAAAGATTCTGTGTGTATTTTATGTTATCAAGGGAGCATAAACGTACCTAATAGAGCTATTTTTCTTTTGTGAGAATATATAGGACAGCTGGACTTCGCTTGCTTGTTCCGGCAATTCAATTTTCAAAATCACATGAAGGGTTGTCTATATTGGTGGGTTACCCAAAGGAGGTTTTTGTTCAAATCTATGAGCTTTCAAAAAATTTTCCGAATTTTAGAGGCAGTTTTAGAGCCACTGGTCACAAGATCCTTTCACTATTGAAGCGATGGCTTCCTACTACAGAGTTGCCATACCGTCAGATAATTCCTTGACAATCTGTAAAAATTTGCGATTTTCCAGACCTCCCACGCAGAAAAAAATCCGGTCTTAAATTTGACACGAAAGTCCACACCATATCCGGTAAATTTTACACCTTACTTTTTGGTCAATTTCACCAAATGGAATTAACACGGCGCGGGCGTTGTGTAAGTATAACACCGTGTTGTGTAACTTTTACACTCAAGTTGGTCAAAATTGTGCCATTTAATTTATTTGGTATTTAAGATTAACACCGTGTTTTTGTAACTTTTACACGCAATTTGGTCAAAATGGTGTAATTTAAGTTATTTGGCATTCCCATCTTCTTCTTTCTCTCTTATAGTTTTACATATACTTTATTGTAAAGAAATTTCAAATGTCATTGATAAATTCAAAGTAAGGAAATGTGTTATTTGCAAAAATGAAATAAAACTTAAATATAAAGAAGGTGTATGAATACGTGCTTGGACTTCAATTTAAATTATTTGTAGGAAATAATAAACAGTAATAAATAAATAAAGAAAATACTTTATTTCAGTTCCAAAATAGGTACAGGGTGTTCACGAAATATTGGAGACCCCCCTTAACTTTCTTATTTTTGACCAGAGGAAAAAGTGTTTTATATGAAAGTTGTATAAAATGTTCTCAGCTTTCCAACGCTGTTTTCAGGATAGAGACCTAAGTTCTGTTTTTTAAATGGAACACCCTGTATATTATTGAATTTTTAGATTTTATGCTTCATTCCGATTACAACGATATATATATATATATATATATATATATATATATATATATATATATATATATATATATATATATATATATCGTTGTATGTATATATATGTATATATATATATATATATATATATATATATATATATATATATATATATATATATATACATACAACGATATATATATATATATATATATATATATATATTATATATATTTTCAAAAATTTATAGTTAGCTTTAAAAACAACTCTAACAACTTGGTGATATTAAAAAAACAAAAAAAAAAAACAAAATTCCATCGCAAACATTACTAATTTTGTTTTTAATGTTTTAAAATATAATATATTTTTTAAGTTGGCGTTCATATAATTTTTAATAGTAAAATCGCTAATGTGATTTTTTACAATTTTTCTTCGAGATACTGCCATGAAAGTGGTCATTTCTAATAAAAAAAATGCAGTTTATCAAGCTGTACAATTAATAAAAAAAAATTCGAGTCAAATCTCCTTAAAAACTGTTTACACGGTGACCCTAAAACAAATGGATCACACTGGTATATATATATATATATATATATATATATATATATATATATATATATATACATACAACGATATATATATATATATATACATACAAAGATGCCATTTCTCAAGGAGCGTCATATTATAGGGGGCCATGGAAAATGAAATAACGCAATTATATGACAAGGTTAAGGGCTATTTAATAATATTTTTTCCCTGAGAAGCAACAATACAAAATTAAATAATACTAACAATTACATAATAATAGGTACTAGAAGAAAAAACAAGAAACTACATATAAGTAAAACACTTTATTCATATTATGCTATTTACCTGTTACGTATTTATATTTGCTTCTCTTTGTTTGGACCTTGCCGTGGACTATGAAATTTCGTTCAAAGTTTCTGAATTTTCTTTTCGTCAAAGGTGGTAAATGTAAATGCCTTTCATTAATTGTTCTTTCTAAAATTCTTTTACACTCTCCATGAGTGTAAAAAGTATTCAAAATATCTTCGTTAGAATAGTTAATTTGAGCCATTCTTGTCAACAGTTAATATTTTATTGTTTGGAACACAAAAAATGACAATCACAAATGAAAAATCCATGTAAAAGGTCCGTTGTTTCTTGATATGGAGCAGCAAAAATACGTATTTTGCGTAATAACGAAGCAACGGCTTCATTTAGACATATAGTGTGTTATATCTTTTTGAACTGTCTTTTCACAAGCATTTCAATGGTGCAATAAAAAAATATGGGTTCCATTTGAAAAAAATGAGATTTTTCAATTTTTCGATGTTGATATTGGGAATTGGGAACACCCTGTACAATATTTTGAAATGGCATACAGACCATTTAATAAAGTTGACTTTCGACTACGACAGTCCAAAATTTCAGTTTTCCAGATTCATAAATTTCAAAGTTATGATCACTATGGTCGATGGCTGCAACACTGAAAAAAATCAAAAATTTGCGAATATCTCCAAAAGGGTTAGGAATAGGGTACACATTATATTCAGAAAAAAGATTTGGAATTTAATAGGGAACCAAATGGTGTAATAATATATAGGGTGTTCTATTTGAAATAACAAAGTTGCTATCGACGTCCGGTATAAGTGGTCGGAAGTTGAAAATATTTTAGAAAGAAAGTTTACAACCTGTTATATAAGTGACCAAAATTTCAAATTAAAATTCGCACTCCTTCCCCGTAAACTTCTAATGAACCACTTACGTTAATCACCCTGTATATGTCCAAAAATCTAAAAATTTTAAATATCTGTATACCGCTTCGATTTCTAGAGGTACACAAAAACTTTAACGTGAAAATTGTTTGCAAGAACTCTGAGAACCTAAATTATTATATCAGATTTGAAATATAGAATTTGAATTTCTTCAATTTTTTGCCACTTTTGAATTTCTTCGATATTTTGCCATTGTTTTCATAGGTGGACATGGACAGCAATTTTCACCATGAATAAAAAACAGAGTAAAAACTTTTTTAAGACAAAGTTTGACTAAATTGTAAAAGTTGTTTTTACAACTACTTACAAGTTAGTCAGAACATGCCACATTACTATAAATATTCACAAGAGAAACAAAAGTTTGCCTCGTATTTTCCGGGTTATTGAATTTAGATTCCGTGGCACTTAGGGCACTACGGTGTCATATATTTAATAAACAATACTCACAGCGAGCGAAGAAGTAACGAATTTACTGGAGGCGCGTCGTATGCCGGAATAGAATTTCCGGGACGATGGTATGCTAAAAAGGCGTATATCTCCATTCCGGCTGGCACATACCGATGCAGAACGGCGTTATTACATTTATGCGCCCGTGATAACATAAAATACCTACACATCCAGAATCTTTAAGGAGTGCTCCAAATGGATCTATTAAATGGTGCAGGCGGAATATGAATTCTAGTCCATTGTGCGGCATGCCAAATGGACCTGGATCTACGAGGCCTTCCTTTCGAAAGAAAGCCTTTGGTTTTCCTTGAAAATTTATATAAACGGGCCTGAACCAAACTTTACCAACAAATTTCAAGTAGTAATGATTTTGTACACAAACAAAAAAAATATACGTTAGGTAATTATTTATTTTCAAAAATTTATAGTTAGCTTTAAAAACAACTCTAACAACTTGGTGATATTAAAAAAACAAAAAAAAAAAACAAAATTCCATCGCAAACATTACTAATTTTGTTTTTAATGTTTTAAAATATAATATATTTTTTAAGTTGGCGTTCATATAATTTTTAATAGTAAAATCGCTAATGTGATTTTTTACAATTTTTCTTCGAGATACTGCCATGAAAGTGGTCATTTCTAATAAAAAAAATGCAGTTTATCAAGCTGTACAATTAATAAAAAAAAATTCGAGTCAAATCTCCTTAAAAACTGTTTACACGGTGACCCTAAAACAAATGGATCACACTGGTATATATATATATATATATATATATATATATATATATATATATATATATATATATATATATATATATATATATATATATATACATACAACGATATATATATATATATATATACATACAAAGATGCCATTTCTCAAGGAGCGTCATATTATAGGGGGCCATGGAAAATGAAATAACGCAATTATATGACAAGGTTAAGGGCTATTTAATAATATTTTTTCCCTGAGAAGCAACAATACAAAATTAAATAATACTAACAATTACATAATAATAGGTACTAGAAGAAAAAACAAGAAACTACATATAAGTAAAACACTTTATTCATATTATGCTATTTACCTGTTACGTATTTATATTTGCTTCTCTTTGTTTGGACCTTGCCGTGGACTATGAAATTTCGTTCAAAGTTTCTGAATTTTCTTTTCGTCAAAGGTGGTAAATGTAAATGCCTTTCATTAATTGTTCTTTCTAAAATTCTTTTACACTCTCCATGAGTGTAAAAAGTATTCAAAATATCTTCGTTAGAATAGTTAATTTGAGCCATTCTTGTCAACAGTTAATATTTTATTGTTTGGAACACAAAAAATGACAATCACAAATGAAAAATCCATGTAAAAGGTCCGTTGTTTCTTGATATGGAGCAGCAAAAATACGTATTTTGCGTAATAACGAAGCAACGGCTTCATTTAGACATATAGTGTGTTATATCTTTTTGAACTGTCTTTTCACAAGCATTTCAATGGTGCAATAAAAAAATATGGGTTCCATTTGAAAAAAATGAGATTTTTCAATTTTTCGATGTTGATATTGGGAATTGGGAACACCCTGTACAATATTTTGAAATGGCATACAGACCATTTAATAAAGTTGACTTTCGACTACGACAGTCCAAAATTTCAGTTTTCCAGATTCATAAATTTCAAAGTTATGATCACTATGGTCGATGGCTGCAACACTGAAAAAAATCAAAAATTTGCGAATATCTCCAAAAGGGTTAGGAATAGGGTACACATTATATTCAGAAAAAAGATTTGGAATTTAATAGGGAACCAAATGGTGTAATAATATATACGGTGTTCTATTTGAAATAACAAAGTTGCTATCGACTTCCACTTCCGGTATAACCGGAAGTGATCGGAAGTTGAAAATATTTTAGAAAGAAAGTCTACAACCTGTTATATAAGTGACCAAAATTTCAAATTTAAATTCGCACTCTTTCCCCGTAAACTTCTAATGAACCACTTACGTGAATCACCCTGTATAGTTTTCTTGGAAAGGGGCAGCAGCTTTCATTATGGCAAAATAAGGCTTCCCGGAAAGGCCATGGATATCGCCCGCTACCATTCTTTCTGAGAAAAAATAGCGATAGTAAGTGATTTTGAGTGAGCCACTTACATAAGCCGCCTTGTATACTGAGTTCAAGAAGATTTTGTTTTTATTTCAATGGTTGACTTGAATATCTTGATCATTCGCTAGTACACATGTTATCAAGAGCCTGAAAAAGAATAGTTCCCGCTGAAATATACATAAGTTGCTTATGTTATACGAGATAATGTAGGTAACGTCAGTAAACTAAGAAAGCGAAACACCGCTGAATGTATATAAAAATATTAACACTGAGATTTGGAAGTAGTGCTATGTAATGAAAAAAATCTGAATATTTTCTGTTCAGCGTAAAACTACTAACGAAATGCTTGTTCTGAAGAAGTCGATATTAACTTTGAACTGGCACCAGTGTGGGGGTAAAGTAAACAAGAAAATCAGTTGTATTGTCTCCCAAATTTAATCCAGATGCTACGAGACCGGCATTCCATTTACCCTGTTCGATTTTATTTTATTTGTGCAACTCGGCGCTAATGGAAGTTTCAAACTGTATATCCGCATTTTACCATCGGTTCTACGATTTCCTTTCGGAAGTAACTATATTAATAAACACGTGTTCTCGCAAAACTGCTAACGAGTAGAAATTTGGCCCGGCAGAAATAAAAGAGCTCGTTTCGTCTCAACGCTGTTACAATGCGCGTCGCTGAAAACTTTAATATCGGGATACCTCGAATTAATGAAGTTTCCGAAACAAATGTTTTAATGTTTATAGCAAGACGCGGCTTTGCGACAGAAATGAAGAAAGTTTAGTATGTATCTCAAAATAATGGCAAAAGGGTTGAGACTGGGACGGAACGCTAATAATTCGTACCAACACAATGAAGGGACACATGGCGAATGAGGGGAGACAAAATTGTTTTATTTCTTAACCTCATTTGTTCCACCGGTTTCCACCAATTGTTACATTATATTTTCACTTTTAGAATTTACAATAAAGAGACAAAAATATACACTAAAAGTTAACAACTTATATGTACAGGGTGGTCAGATAAGAATGCAAAGTGCTGTATCTCGGAAACTATTCGTCGTAGAGACTTGCGTTAAAAATTTCTTAGAATAAAGTGGCCAAGAGAAAAACCTGGAAATTATTTTCAGATTTCCAAGATAGTCACCAGGAGGCGTAACCGCCATATTAAACTTTTAAAGTGATTTTTCACTGAAATCCACCTAGTAGATAATGTTAGATATGTTCAGTTAGGAATAGGATTTTAATATTTGTTGACAAGTTGATTTTAGGCATTTGTTTTTCCTCCATGGCCTACCCTTCGTATTTTGCCTACCTTGCACTTGCATATTAAATGCAATGATTATTATGCCCCTACACGTTTTTTTTTTAATTTTTTGAAGTAAGTATACTTTTATAATTAAAAAATGATAAAATTATGAAAGTTTAACATTAAATCTTAAAAAAAAAGACAAATAAGAATAAATACCGGTGTAACAGCATCTTTTTAAAATTTTATGATAAAACTAAATTTTCCTTCTTTGATATTTTCAGCTAGGAATAGGATATCGAGATACGGTTTTCCTTAGCCTATTTAGGCATCATTTCACTACATTTTTTGAAAAAAAGTAATATTATTGCATTTAATTTTTTCGAGAATTTTGCATTTTACTGTTATTACCTATATCAAAAAACGCGCTCTAGAGGCATCATGAGACTTAGACATATCACGAGTAAGATGGGTTTGATGGACCAATAAATTCTTTTTCCAACGAGACCAAGTTTGTTAAAATCCGTTCAGTCATTTAGGAGTTACAGCTGTTTATTTAAAAAAACATTGAATCACTCCCCACCACTTTATTTTAATAGATATGTCAAAAAGTGTTAAAAAAAATTACTCGAATAAAGCTTACATTTAAAAAGCATATATTATTTTGGTAACATTACTAGGTGGATTTCAGTGAAAAATCACTTTAAAAGTTTAAGTTGGCGGTTACGCCCCCTGGTGACTATCTTGGAAATCTGAAAATAATTTCCAGGTTTTTCTCTTGACCACTTTATTCTAAAAAATTTTTACCGCAAGTCTCTACGACGAATAGTTTCCGAGATACAGCACTTTGCATTCTTATCTGACCACCCTGTACAAATTTTTAAATTTTATAGTTAATAAAGATTCATCAAGACGAGATACTTGAGACTTCAACATTACTTCACTTGACTTGAAAATCACTACTATTAACTTGAATACTTCTAACTCCTACCAGAGACTTGAAATCATGTAATTTCAAGGTTCTTGAGGCTTGGGTACAAACACGAATCGATATTAGTTCGTAACGTAAAATAATTAAAAAAAAATTCTTGTCAGCACACATGGCTTTTGTTAGTGGCGGGATGTCGATCTTCTTATAGGTTTAAAAATGAACTGTTGTTGAAATGCAAATGATTTTATTCACAAGCGTTCCTATACTCTAATCTGAACATTGCTAACCAAAAAAAGGTGGTGAGTATAGATATAGGTTCCTTCTTACCAGAGGTTTGAAAACTGATCGAAATGTCCGGAAAAGTGCTTATTATTAATCATTCCTGCATGATAAATAGGTAGATAGGTACTGAATTTAACAATGAGTGAACCGTCTTTATAGGTAAGTACCATTTTGCAGATACTTTTTGTTCGTCCGGGATAATTACATTCATCTAAGAGGCTTTTCGAAAAAATAAAACACCTTTAAACCAGTAAATTTAATCGGATTTATATTAATAATTCAATTCATTGGAACAGAAAAATAAGTTCCATCGTTAGTACACCATATAGGAAGCTTAAATCCAAGTTTTAGACCATCAACCTCTTGCTGATTTTCCACCATCTTGAATTTAGGGGTAAATTAGTTTTTGGCCGAAAACAGCTGTCTTTTTAATTTTACCAAAAAAATAGTCGACGCTACTTTTGAAGGAAAATAAGGCGCTCTGCAAATTTTGTCCTTGACATTTTCTTTTATAGCATATATAACAAGTTATAACAAGTTCTAGCATATAACAATTTATAAGAAAATAATCTAAAAAGTGATGACAATAATGTTTTTCACATCAAATATTTTTTTCTGATAAAAGTAGTTATTCACTACAAAATACCTATGATATTATTTTTTGTCTGAACAACTTTTTTTTATGAGCAACAGTTTATTTCCGGTAGCGTCTGAAATTTGCGCCCAATGTCTCCTGGCACCTCGTAGCGCCCATAAGTACGCGCGTTGTAGGTACCTTGCCTGTACCTTGCAAAAGTTTTTTTTATACCTGACTATATTTTGACATATTATTATGTAAAGCTTAATAATTGAGTGTGTCGGCGCGCCGTAGTTTATGTTACAAGGACGAAAAGTTGAGTTTTTCGAGCGGATGCAGACTTGACCCGGCCGAGGTGAGATCGGCGCTGGCGAACCGCAGGGTTACGAAAAACTACTTTTCGTCAGGGACGGATCGTGCAGTGGGGCCAAGGTGCCATGGCCCTACCACCGACCATGCCGTAATCTACCTTAGTTCACACAAATTCATATTAACAATTTTGCACTTCTAAAATAAAATTCCTGATATTTAATTACCGTGCGAACTGGCAACGGCGCGGCGGCAGCGGCAACCCAATAAACATTTTGGATTTTATTAGAGTAACCACAACTATTAGATTACCCGACTTAAACCACTGTTAGTTATTTAATATAGTTGCGGAAATATTTCGTTTACCTTTATATACCCATTAAAACACTTAAATTGAGCAATTTATAAAGATCACCAGCACCTATTTTAGTACACGACCAACCACCCTCCTGGAGCCAGCACCAGGACGCCTCGCGAGGGCGCGCCGGTCGGTACCGCCGTCTACGCGACCCGGCCGAGACTCCACCCCCAGCATCGATCCGTCCGGCCAGCGCCGACGGGTATAAGAAGAGCCAGCCAGCCCTCAAGGAGCAAGTCGCTCTCGAGCTTCTTCAGTCAACAGCCTTCCACCCTTGGAACATTGACTGGACTCTAGACCTCTGCTGCCCCGGCGCTTCAGGCTCTGCTTTCCCCCCTTGGGAACTCTGCTGGGACCCGAGCCAGTAGAACAGTGCGACCAACACCCCTCCGCTGCCCGACGCCCCACGGCCCGGCCGAACCGCTGCAGTTCTTCACATCGTGGTCATCTCTTATTGTATTTATCTAACTAACTCACCTGTTATCTGACGTGCCAGTAAATACCTTAACCTGTGTGGATTAATTTCATTCGAGGAACGGACACCCAGATACACGAGAAGAGAGAGTTACAACTTTAATGATAGAATGTACAGCGTACTGCCGGCAGGACGAAAACCACTCATTTGAGGACTTGCAAAATCGTAATATTTAAGGCTTCTCCATCCTTCCGGCAGGACTAAAAGTAGTATAAAAAAAATCGTCAAAATTCAAGCTACCAGCGCAACTTTTGTTCAGTACTGTACGTCAAATCGCAGAGAAGTTACCTATGACCTGTAGAATCTCCCGTATTTTAGTGTTTCCGCTTTAGCTAGTTGTTTTGACGCGAAATATGACAATTCGTGGAGCTTTTCTCAGTTTGGTGACCAGTGGCGGTCGGCACGGTGTAATGGTACAATTAGAAAAATTATTAAATCGAAGAATTTGGCTCTAGTGCTTTGGGATATTGATAAAAAGGTGGTCAAAATTTCACTTGATGCCCTGCGAGCTCGCCTGCGAGTGGAAGACTGTGAAAGGTAATTTTTGAATTTATCATTTCATGATAAAATGTATCCTTTATTTCTTTCGTTCTAGACTTACCTATCTACTTAATAAAAAAATAGGAACTTTACTTTTATCAATAAATAATACAAAAAAATCAAATTGCCACGAAACCATGACACATACAAAAAATTACCAAGAGGGCATTTTTGTTTAAAATTAAAATATACATAAGAAATTGAATACATTTTATTGCTATACAAGGTGGTTATTTTTTTTCTAAAATCAATTATAATTATACTAATTAGGTACCTACTTCTACGCCACTGGTTGTTCAAGGTGTTTGATAATAACAGGTTTTATGCTAACCCATGCCGTTATAACGTGTATACCAAATATGACTTAAATATCTCAACTAGTTTGGTAAATAAATATTCAATAAAGACCACATGTTTCTTAAAACTTTAACACCCTGTAACTTTTTAATAAGGCCTTAAAATTATATAGTTTATAAAAGAAAGTGCGGTTATTTTTTAGTTTTCTATATTACCTGTTGAAGTGTCGCAGAATAAAACTGAATCACCCAGTATTTTAAAAGTATAGCTATATAGGTTGATTATTTGAAGAGTTTTCTTTTGTTTTTCATATTTTATTTACCAAATAAATAAATGTTTGTTTTTTAATGTTCCACTTTATATTAAACCACGCCACTGGACTCCTGTAATAAATTTCTGAGAGGTTGGAATCAATATACCTTTTACTATGGTACTGCTAGCAGGACTCTGTCGTCCTCGTTGAAGGACAAATGCATTTGCGGAACTAAGTCCTTCTAGCAGGACCTAGTCCCGGTACAAAAGTACTTCCGGAGGAGCTTCCAGCAGGACAACCTCTTGCACGTTTTATCATTAAAGTATATAACCAATAGTAGAGTAAATGTTTCCATCCCCTTTATATAACCTACTTATACAACCCGGCTACTTTCAGTGTAAAATTTGGTTCTAGGTTTGCAGTTACCCTTATAAACTTTGCCTATAATGGTGTTAGTAATATTTCATGGGATTTAGATATCGGACGCCGAAAAAAAATATGCCCGTGTCACATAAAAGTATATTTTGTTAAAATTTCCACGGAATAAAATAAAATATGCTAATAAATTTCGTAACTGTGGGTCGTGTCGATTCTGTTCTATATTTGCATCATGGCGTCTCTTAGTAGATTACCCTTAAAAGCTTTGGCTCTACATCATGCAGGTATCAACAATAATAAGTGCTTAATCAGCCATCTTTAAAATGAAAACATATTTGTATAAGAGTAATTTATATCACTAAAAGTTGTAAAAGCCTATAAAGGTGATTTTGGTACGAAATTGGCAACCAAAAGGTATATAATGTGTTCAGTAAAACACAATTAGCTCCAGGGTTTTATAGAAGTAATTAGGAATGCTGTTACATAACTCGGGAAATCATAGTTTTATAATATAGATCTTGGAAACTCTTATACAAACATGTTATATATCTTGTAGTAACGGTCACTCCAAGTGCTATAAAATGGTGTTGGAAACATTTACCACTTAATTATCACTCTGGTACCTATATTGATATTATATAACCCTTATAAACTCCAATTACTGGAGGCGATAACCGGTTCCTTTCATATAAAACTCCGCAACCTTTATATGACATTTATATAACTAGGTATCACTTGTGGTAACGAAAAATGTTTATTGGGAAAGCGGCACGCCAACTGGCGACGCGTACTACGTGAACCGGCCGCCGCCGGCAACTCTGCTCTGCTACCCCGCCCGAGCCACCTCCCGATTGGACAGCATTGTATAGACAGACCGAAAGCGGTCCCGCGAATGTGGAAGTGAGATCGACAATAACTGGGAATGTACATTGAGAAATGGGCATAAACAGCGATTCTCCCGTGCCTGGCTCCGATCAGATGTTTTGTTGTATTTGGCTTTCTCGGGGGGTTTATAAAATGATTAGTGTAGTTTTTTAGTAAGAAATTCATTTTCGTCAATGGAATTTGAGCAAAAACTGCAAATTAAAGAGTTTGGCAGGCCGTTACCTGATTTAACTATAGAGAAAAATCAAACGACAGGACAAAATACGCGATCACGTAAATTCAATAAATAATGTGTCTACTTAAAAAATAATGAAGAAACAAACAAGTTGTTTTGTTTTGTATGTGTTTTGTTCAGAGGTGAACAAGCTTAGTCAAAAAAGGGAACCAACGATGTTGTACACATTTGGGATAAAATGAAGACCCACGAAAAATCGAAAGGTGCACATATAACATTTTTAATTTTAGTATGCCTGGTAAAATAAATATAAAAACGCAGTTAAATTCAGCATACACTGCTTATAAACATAATGAGCACACAGGTTGATATAAATCGGTACGTTTCAAATTAAATAATAAACTGTGTTAGTTTTTGTGGGGCTTTCGAATTGGCACTAAAGAGGATGACACAATGAGGCAGAGGCTTCAGAAAATAAGGGCATTTTTCGAGAATTGGTGAACTTTAGTGCGAATATACTTTTTTAATAACATTTACTCAAACATTTATGACAACCGAGGTGAAATTTAAAACTGTGTCGCAGTTTGTATTATTTCTAGGGTTATTTATTCAAGAACAAAGTGGTTCAATTCAAAAACTCGTTTAAGTATAACCTTAATAATCTACATTTTGTGATGGTGTCTGATATTCATTTTTTCTGAGACGCCGGAAATAAATTCTACTGGAAAACTTTGGTCTTCTGATATTTGGCCCCACCTGTTTAAATAGTCACGAGCCGCCACTGCTTTTCGTCCGTGCATCATACAGTATTTTTTATTCGAATGTGCTCAGATATGTACTTATTTAAAAAAGTAGAAAATTGAGATCAGAAATGATACTTAGGTATATTTTTCATTACAATAAATCCTAGTTAGTTACCTATGACTTATAGTCGGTCATGGAATAGAGCAATATTGAACTGTCAATGTGCCTGTGTATAATTGAACGTTTGTTGTGTTAGCGACAAAGCTGACATACCATGAGTGATTGTTTTGTGTGCGAACGAACGTTCAAGTATACACTGAATTTCTGGTCAGGCATATTGACAGTTCAATAGTGTGTTCTGTATGCCATGCATGGCCGACTAGAAGTTCATAGGCAACTATAGGACTTATTGTAATGAAAAATAAGCATTTCTGAAGCATTTCTGAACTTAATTTTCTACTTTTTTCAATAAGTATATTATCTAAGCACATTCGAAAAAAAAAGTATGATACGCGGACGAAAATAGCGCTCGGTGGGTGAAGTCTGCATCCGCCCGAAAAACTCAATTTTTGTCCTTGTACCATAAACAACGACGCGCGGACACAATAATTAATCATTAGGCATCACATAATAATATGGCAGAGTACAGTCAAGTATAAAAAAATTGTGAAATTTTGCAAGCTACATGCAGGCAAGGTACAGCACGCGTACTTGGGCTCTACGAGGGGCCAGGAGACGTTGCGCGCAAATTTGAGACGCTACCGAAAATAAACTATTGTTCATAGAAAAAAGTTTTGTAAGAAAATTTCGCACTGTCGTTAGCAGAAAAAAAAAATATTAGATGTGAACAAAATTGCAACGCCTTGTTTTCGATAATTTTCTTATAACTTCAAGAAAATTCAAGAAAATGTCAAGAGCACACATTTGCAGAGCACCATTTTTCGTTCAAAAATGAAATGGGTTGATGGTCGAAAACTTTCTATATGGTGAATGAATTGCAATATTAAACGTTAAATTCGCTGGACTACTTCGAAATAGAAGTAGGGTAAGACCGGGAGAGTTGGCCCACTTTTTCTAAAATCGTTGTAACAGTGAAATGCATTCAGATAGTTGAGTAAGAAAATTTATTTAAAAAGTAAATACAAACAGTGTCATAGCAGAGGTACGATTCTGACAAAAACAAAAGATGATTTCTCGATAAAAAATAAAATAACTTTAGGCACAGTGAGCCATCTCACCCGTAGTATATGGGTGAGTTGGCCCAGCTAGGCGGGTGAGATGGTTCGGCAAAAGTATTTTTATTTACTGTCTCTTTTTGCATAAAACTTTGACACAGAGATCTCATAAATTCAGGTATTTTGAAAAACTCTCATAGAACCATTTCTAAATGATGAGGGAGGAATGTTATTGAATGTGCGACAGGCTTCTCTGACTCTTAATGTATACCATTTCTAACTGCTTGTGCAGCCATTTCAATATCTTCGACGCACAATTGCCCTCTTATTGTTGCTTTTCATTTGTAATCAGTTGAAAAAACAAATAAATAATTTACGGTATATGTTCTCCATGAGGGAGAGATGGCCATCTATCCCATGACGTCAGTGGGCCATCTATCCCAACAATGCGGGAGAGATGGTCCACCCATTTGTCAGTTTACCCGTCATAATCATTTCAATAACGGTCCATCCACATAGTCTCAGTAACCTATGAAGCTATTTCGACACTGGTATTTTTATTAAAAATAAAGTATACGATAAAAAGACAACGCATTTCCATAAGCGTAAAATAATTTCAAGCCATCCAAATAATATTATTGAACATAACTTGCCAGTATTTTGCTTTAACACCACTAAACACGAAATAGGTTGTCAGCTGCACATTAGACTCGCAGTGACTAATTGAGCGGGTGTGCAAATGTAATGCTGGCGAAAATATTTGAATGCGCCGTCTCACCCGGTGGGCCATCTCTCCCGGACTTACCCTAAATATGCCTCTGTTGTGGGTCCCACTATCCCGCAGTGCCGTGCACTATCGAGTAACACATTAACTTGCTTCGGGTGTCTCCTTGACGAAATAAAAAGACTACATTATTAGTCTGGAGCTCTAGCAGATCGCAGCAGGTAGAACTCATTTTAAAACAGAAAGATTCTTTCACTGATGTGAACCTTCGCGAGTGTGCTCAAAACAATAAACCGTACCTACATTATCGCGTAAAGTGCATGTAGCAGTACACAGTCATAACATTAAACCACCGAGACTTCTCAGCACTGAGGTGTCTTGCAGAATATTGGGGCACCATGGAGTATAGGTACTTACGAATCTATACAGAGTCCCCATATTAAAAAAGAATCTATACGTATTTTTATTTGGGATTTGCTTAATTTTAAATGGATACCTGTTCCTTTTAAGTGTCCCCAGAGCAACGCAAAACATTCGCGGCGAAATTCGCGCGGCCATTTACCGTACTGTTCGGGGGCGAATATTTCGCCGCGAAATATTCGATGCCATGTATCGTGTTTGTCTGGGGGATCCCCAATTTTTGTTCTTTAATTCGTACTCAAAATAATTGAAATCATTCTATAATGAGCTCAATTTACAGTAAAGTAGTAAGTAGTAGTAAAGTAGCAATATCTCAGTTTTGGACATTGGTGCAGTACCCCTACAACTTTTTCAGCATTTTTTATGATTTACCCTGTATAGAAAATAAAACCACTTTATTTTATATGCCAGTGCGATTTCAGGGAGGATCTATCATTTAAAAACGTGAGTTACATAAGAACTAATGTGCTTGAACAGTATAATTATGGTAAAAACAGAAACGAAAAAATACTATTTTTTTGGTGCAAACCTTGTTTTATTTCCAAGTTCATAAACTAACCCTAATTTTTATGGCACTCGCGTTTATAAATGATAAATCCTCTCTGAAATCGAACTGGCATTTCAAATAATGTGGTTTTATTTTCTATACAGGGTAAATCATAAAAAATGCTGGAAAAGTGTTTTTTGGATTCGAAACTTGAAACTGCATTTTTGGGCTTACTTTTAAATTCTAAACAATTTTTTTTTCACACATATTATGTTCTTAAAAATTAAAAATTAGAATACCTACTTTATTCCTGAGCCTTTTTCATATTTTCGAACCTCCCCCCTATACGAAATTAGATATTCAAATCTTGAAAACTGCGTTTTGAGTTTGCGGGAATGCACAAACTTTTATCAAGAATAAAATTTTCTGGTAAAGGTAAAAACCCATATGGTGCGTACTTTATGCCGGCCCAGGGACTCTGTAAAATAAGGGGACCCAGCATGTCACAGTCTATCACATAGGAAAAGTGAAGCCTTGAGGGGAAGTTTGTTTTCTGTTGACTCCAAGGAGAGCACAAGGGGGCTGATACAAGGTTATGTTATATGTCAGTGCCCAACTGCCATCAGGTTTTATGTGACATGCCAGTGCCATAAGGAGGCAAAATATTTCCCATTATAATTCACAATTTTTAACTTTTCTAACTTCCAGATTCTCAGATGTGTCAATTAAGTAGTAGTAGTCCCAATAATTGCAACCAGATTTTTCCTGTATCACCTTTAGTAATCCTACAATTCCCATTACGTGGGCATTACGTATAAGTAGGTAGTTCCAAACAAATCGTATTTCGAAAATTTTAAATTATTAAGCATTTAGCTTCAGTCAGGTCTTTTTTTAAAGAGTTTTTATCTACGACTACAAGTTTATTTTGAGTTTGTGAGGTACCTTAGGAGAGAAATAAAATTACAAAAGTGTTTTAATGAACACCGAGAAAAACTACATCATTAGAACTACCATACCTAATCTTATTAGTCCATCCCGAAATCTGTGAAAGTTCTTTGGGTAGATACATTCAACAAGGGAAGAAAGTTCAAGTATACATATTACAAATGGATTGAGGAACCTGGTAACAAGGTGCAATAGCGACAAATTCTTAAATAAGCAAAATCGGCACTATACTGACTTACCATACTTATTACTTAAATTCGTGGAAATAATTGCTGGAAATCAAAATTTCAACTATAAAATGAATTTCTTTCATTTGGCAGTTGCGCCACATTCTGCACTTGTATACAAAAAATTGTCAAATCTAGAAACCATTATTAATTTTTACCAACAATCAAAGTACCTGTTATATTCATAGATTCTCCAATAAAATGGCATACTTGGCATCATTGAGACTATTAGAATGAGGAAAGAATAGGCCTCACTTTGGAAAGTATAATGCTGGGTGCCCTTACTTTAAAGAGTCCCTGTGCCGGCCACACTGCAGAATTATCTCTGATTTAAATACTGAACGTACAGCAAATGCTTGCAGTGAGTCTACCTTCTAAAGGTGACACTCCTCTTATTCACCTCTGTGGACCGTCATTATTCACTCCATGATTAGTCAGTACCTATTAATAGAGGTGTTGCTAAAGGCCACACAAATCGTAATGAACTGATTCAAGCCAGAAACCAAAAACACAACCCGCACCGTGTCCGTGCCAAGTATAAAAGTCGCCATAAACAAAGCCAGCCTGCCGTGAGGACTGGTGGGAGCTCCGGGGGTGCAGGCGACACCATCGGGCGATGCCGTATAACTTGCCGGGGCGCATATAAAAAGACATCATAATTAGGCGGGAGCCGGTGGATCCCTGCAGGTAGCGGCGCGATGGGCCCCATGGGGCGCCGTCCCAACCTCTTCGATCCGCTCGGAAACGGTCTCGTGTCTCGGCTGAACCGCACGAGGAGATCCCACGTAACTACGCCTGATGACACACGGTAACGTAACACCCAAAATTTTATTACGAACAGGGAGTTTGGGTGATTTCGGCTGTAGATTTTTTCCCTGAAAAATGTCTTTTATCCGACAACTTACATCAGTTTTACGAATGCCGCGGTCACAAAATTCCCTATTTTAAGACATATTATAGAGCTTTTGCTACGCAACTCTGAAAAGCCCTGTTATTGGCTATAGTCCAAAATAGAACTAATAAAACTAATAGTGAAAGAAAACATTTTGACCGATACAGGAGTAAATTTTTTTAATAGCAATTTGATTTATATTGGGCAAATTATTATAGAAATTTTGACGCATAATATGTCATTGATAGAAATGTGTGAGTATAGAGTTATTCAAATATTGATTCAAAATTGCGGGATTCTATTTAAAATAATAAAATAGATAATATGGAATATTGGGACACATTTACCAGTTCTTGATCACCTTCAACTATTGAAATTATTAATCTAATTCAGTTGAGGCTACGACGCAGAAACCGCTTGCCACAAATGCATCTATTAGTAGCTTTAGCAAGTAGATTCGAATAGGAAAAATAAAAGTTTTATATTGAAAATTGATAGCAGTGAGACGTTTTATGCAACCGAGTGCTCAAATAGTTTCAGAAAATTACACATGGACTTCGGTTCTTTTGAGTTCATCATGAACATTTTGGTAGATTTGAGTTTTTTTCAGTATTGCCCGCAAAGTTGGCCAATGATGCCTATTTATTTCTTAACTAAATTGCCATCTTTTGATGTGTTATGTGTTTTTTTTATAGGGCGCAAAATAAGCGAGAAAGTCTGTTTAATATAAAATAGATAAACAATCATAGCCTCAAGAGAGGCGAAGACCCTGTCTAATTCTCTGAAACTATCTTAGTACCCGGTTGCAAAAACCTTCTGAATGCCATCAATTTGTGATATAAAAGTTTTCATCTACCTCTTACCTGCTACGGGTACCCACCCCCGCACAAAAGTATTCAGTTGCTTCTGGGGTACTCCTAGTTCGGAATATTGTGAGGGTGAGAATTATTATTATAGACTATATAAGTACAAGTTTTGCCCAATTTGATTTTTTTTAGATTGGGCCTCAAGTTGGTCATGGACGCCGATTTTATTTTTAGCCTCACCTATAGCTATCCAAAATTGCCACGTTTTTGTTTCTTACGTTTTTTGTAAGGCGCAAAATAAGCGAGAAAATCGCGGTTGTAGACCTAAAAAAATCTTGTCTAAATCTGACTCACCCTGTACCTCCATGCTATTGGGAACGGAGAAATGTTGTGCGCATAATATAATAGTATACATAAAGAAATAAAGTTATTGTATTCCTTATCTTTACGAGCCCAATATATAAGAAAAATAAGCTTCCAGCTGCCTCACAGGAAACTCTAAATTTAGCGACGCGAATGTATTGTTGGCCTTATTAATGTATAGACCCGCCGCCCTCTCCTTGCAATGTAGATACATGGTGTCCCAGAAATACGTTCCAAAATTGTAACCACGTATATTCAACTAGTCAAAAGCAACACCTCTTTTAATATATTTTTTCGGAAACTCACTTTTTTTTATCCGATATTTTTTCCATTAATATATTATGGATAAACACCGAACACCGAAGTGTTAGTGCACGGCCACACATAAGGCGGACGGCGGACCGGAGAGCAGAGCGGAGATGGTAGCGGAGCGTTCAAAACAATAGGAAGCCTACTGTCGTGTCCACATATACCGCGGAGAGGGGAGCGGAGAGTAAAGCGTGTTTGCTCGCTGGTAGCGGAGGGTTCAAGTCATTGGCGCATATTTAACGTGGAAAATAGAGCATTGTATTTTTATATACCTATACTTAATACAATATGGATCGCGAAATGCTAATTAGTGAAGTTTTTAGTCGCAAACCCCTATGGGACATAACTCATGCACATCACCACAACCGAGGTGTTTTAAACAAATTTCGGGTCGAGATTTCCAAAATTATTTTTGTACAGATGATGGAATTCACAAAGTGTTTCCCTGCTTTGGTTTATTTCGTGTACCCACACTGCACGTTTATTTTGCAAAATCCGAAATTTGAGTTGTGAATTTTCACATAGAAATAATGTAGAAATCGACATTTTTATAGCTGTTTCTATGAAGTTCGAATTTTCAATGTTTATACTTTACTTCCAACCTCTCTGCGCAGTACGCCTTTCAAAGCTGTCACAATCCGCTGACTGTGTGGACACTACCCGCACTACTCTCCGCTTTCGGCCCTGCTCTCCGCTCCGCCGTCCGCGTTATGTGTGGCCGTGCGCGAATGGATGACTCACTATCACAGAGGTCTGTGCTCACTATCTTCACACAGTTAAAAATCGGATTGAAGTATGTTACTTTTTTTGGATGTTAATATATTTGTGTCAAAAAGAGACATACATTGTTACTTAAATTAACGCACGAGCAATATGTCGAATCATCTAGATACGTCAGTGTGTAAAACTGTAACATTTTAACTCGCACAAATGTTAAAAATATTACTGAATATGTGCAATGTGTTGATGCAACTATCTTCTGTGTTAAGTTTAACATTTATTATTGACCTTATTTCGATATGTTTTGAATAACAGAATACGTACATTTAATACTTTCATGCATGTAGAGTTAACATATTAAGTTATTCATTTTGCAACGCAACATAAACTTCAGTGTCATTTCGACTCATAAAAATGTAAGTCTCTACGCAGTATTTGTTAAAATCGAATGATTGGACTGTTGTTTTCGCTTCCCGGCTATCACACTTGGTCAAGTCGTTTTCATCTCAGTCAGTCCAGAATTGCGTCGCGTGCCAGGTGCCAATTCCTATCGATTAATAGCGTGTGTTGCTGTGTAGTAATAGTACGGTAACAGTGTGTGTACAAAAAATCCAGGTAAGTGATATTTCAAATTCCTACACATATTATTATATATAAGTACCTACTTCCAGGGTTTTTATATGTAGGTATTATGTTAACCAGGGGTGGCTCTTTAATTATGAATTTGCCGCACCTAACAAATGCCCTTATTTCTCATTTTTATGCTGTTCCGCCTAGATCTTTAGATTTTGTACCTACATTATTTGAATAATTATTAATTTTACCTGTTATTAAATTGTTTTGAATAAATTTAAAAAGTTGCCTTTTGTATATTGGTATACCTATAGTTATCATAGTTATTAGAAAAAATTTGATATTTATTTTATATAGTATAGATGTATCTTCTATTATTATTATTATTATTAATCTGCCTAATCCTAATATGTAACCCTTTTGTTTTGAAATAAAAAAAATCACAAATCAAAATTGTTGTATTCATTTTGCAAGTATCACCCATTTACTTCACATAGTTGCTAGTTGCTAAGATGTTATTGCCCGAGATTTATAAAACAAGTTATAGTCATGCAGTGTTGTTCCAGTCCTTTGCAGTGTAAGAAACAGTAAAAGTATAAAGTTTATTAAAAGGTAAGTATCGAGAAAGGTATTATTACGAGACACTTATTATATATAGACATTTATATATAATATAATATATAGTGTCTCCACGTTAAGTACCTACTTACCACCCCTGTAAAATCTTTATTTGTTGACCGATTTTGATAAACTTTTTTTGTTAGGTATATATTAAAAATGCGCATATTAAACATTTGTTCCAATGTTAAAAAACAATAGGTAATATCTAGAAATAAAAAAATAATATTTTTTTTCTTATATGATTACAATCCAAAAATAAAGTTACCTGCTCATTGAATGCGCATTTTGAATACCTATACCTATAAAAAAAACTTTTATCAAAATCGATCAACGAATAAAAATTTTACAAGGGTGGTAAGTCCTTAATGTGGACACACTGTATATAATAATGTAATTATTACGTAATATATTTATTTACTATTAATCTTATGTTAAAAGTACTATTTATATGTGTATTTTTAACTTTAGATCAAATGTTAATTTCACTATAGCTATATGTTAGAACTACGTAGATCAAATGTTAAAAACCACTGTCGTTTTTCCTCTATTTAACATATGCCTAGATGTTACTTCAACTCACGCTTTTGTTAATATAAATAATGACAAATGTCTAATTAACATTACCTGACTTGTTAATCTGAATATGGAAAGTCAATATGACACACTACCATCGTAAATACAACAAAACTTTAATGTCAATTTAACTTTTATTTTCACAAATCTGTATGTATAAGTTGACACAAAATATTCAAAATAATATAACACTTTCAGTTAATCATTTTCTACACAACGCATAACGTAAAATTTGACAGACACGTACATCAGCCATTTTACATATTTTTGTGTGTGGACCAGATGGAACATCAAAAAAATGTTAAATTTAACATATTATTTTCAACTGTGCACTTGCTCGTCTCCTGATGGCCAGGCACGAGTTATTTATAAATGCCTAACGGCGAAACCTAGGGGAAGTGTCAGACTAGTATATTCCCGGATATTTTCCCTATTGCGGAGACAACATCCCAATCGTATAGTTGATAGTGTAAATTATTCTGGCATTAGCACCCGGTGTATAGTATAGACTTTACAGCGCAATATATTAAAAGTTTTTAGTTTTTTTGCAACTGGGGTCTTGCGCGAGAACTACGACGGTTGATAGTTGAAAAATAACGATGAAAATTTCACACCTCCATTTTTTAGCCAATCAGGTCTCTTAAATTTAGCTCGTTCCCATGACAAAGAAAAAATTTCAGCGGATATTTTTTGACATTAGGGTATCAAAGCAAAATTATAGTGAATATTTTTTGACGTTTAACAGATGAGTTCAAAAGTGACATTATACAATACCATCAGAATCACCTTTCACAAATCAAAATAACATATTTTTTATTCAGGTTCATTATCAAAACTACATTTTATTTGATTGCATAACAAAATTTAAGTGTTTTTGAAATTCCTCTTCAAAATCATCTTTTCCCAATGGCGAATAGCAAAGGACAGGAGACTCCAAATTTACCAAATGTCTGTGCTTAAGCACGTAAATGTAATATTTTGAAACTATTTTGTTCAATTCATTCTTGCTAATTCTGTTAAACTTAGCAGATATTTGCAACAGCTTTTCTTGAATTTTCTTGAATAAGTCTTTACGATTTGCTACATTTGACATTTCTGGTACACAATATTCAATTAAGTCCACTAAATAGGTTAGTTTGGAATGGAACATTTTTACCTGACTCAATTCGTCGCAATATGAACAAACCCCGTACTTTTTAAGACAACTCATCGTATAATCTGCACGGACTTATTAAACTATCTGACAATGATTTTGTAGAAAATACAGAGAAGAAATAATGGCATTCGTGAAACATCTGTCATAGCCATGACCGCCTATCCCCAATAAGCAAAATTTACTTTTTTATATAATTTGATTCGCTTGAAAAATAGAAACTATCATTTGCTAAAAACAAATATAGTTCCTCCAATTTTAGTAAATCAAATTTAACTCAAGAAAAGAAAGTAGACCAAATGTAATCTGTTTTAACCAATTTAATGCAACTAAAGTAGGTGGATCAAAGGTATTTGAAATCTATATTTTATTGTTGGTTAGTTGACGGAAAAAAACTATTCTCTAAAAATACATAGCTCCACCAATTTTAATAAATAAAATGTAACTCAGAAACATAAAGTAGACCGTGTTTAATCTACTTTTAATAATTACATACAACTAAAGTGGGTGGATCAAAAAATACTACTGATTTTAATATTATTGTACGTCAGTTGCCGAAAGGAGGCTATTCGCTAAAAACACACATTTCCACCAATTTTAGTAAATAAAATGTAACTCAGAAACATAAAGTAGACCGTGTTTAATCTACTTTTAATAATTACATACAACTAAAGTGGGTGGATCAAAAAGTACCTACTACTGATTTCAATGTTATTGTACGTCAGTTGCCGAAAGGAGACTATTTGCTAAAAACACACATTTTCACCAATTTTAGTAAATAAAATTTAACTCAAAAACATAAAGTAGACTGTGTTTAATCTACTTTTCGCAATTGCATATAACTAAAGTAGGTGGATCAAAAAATACTACTGATATTTTAATAATTACATACAACTAAACAACAACTTTTAATGTTATTGTACGCCAGTTGCCGAAAGAAGACAATTTCCTAAAAACACACTTTTCCACCAACTTTAGTAAATAAAATTTAACTCAAAAACATAAAATGTACACTGAAATTCTAAATTAATTTTTGGTCGGTGTGAAATTTTCTTACCGAATATCCCGATTGCACAAATTAACTGCCGGATATTTTTTCACTTGGGATATTATAAGTGATTATATTAAAATTTGTCAACACAAAAGGGTGTCAGTTTGAATAAATTTGACAAGCTAATTTGGTTTGGAATGTACATCGATGCTGAGTAGAATGAAGGGAAATTTACAATGTCCCCTGGGGATAACACATGGAAAATTAGTTTTTCCTGTATAATATTATATAATATATGTTAATTATGTATAACATGTTTTTTTTGTGTTTTTCGGGCTAGTGACGATGTACATTTTCATACTTTCCATGGGCTTGTGTGAAAAAATTGGTCAGAATCTCTATTTTCCGTACAAGATTACGCCTTTATTTCAACCCTTTAGACACTCCAGCAACACTCAAGCTTTTGGTTTTTCGAAGGCAAGTTCTACTAATTAATCATTTAGTGAACGCGGCTTACGTGAAAATATGGGCAACAGCCACCTTTTATTTCTGTTAAAGAAAATCGAATCAAGGTTTCCAAAAATAGTTATTTATGTACCAAGGCACTGAAGTTCAACTTTTTATGACTCATGTGGAGTTTAGTTGCTGAGGCCTCTGGCCGAGGCAAATAAACCACATGAGTCATAAAAAGAACTTCAGTGCCGAGGTACATATTATATTTTTCTTGAAATCGGAAAAAAAAATGTTTTATTAGGCAAGAAAATAATAATAAGGGCTCACCCGTCCACGAACCGACTACGCGCGGCGTTGCTTGACTTTACCGATCGCTCTACCTAGGACAAAAGTATAATGATGTACGGCACCTTCTGACAGAAAAACCAAACTGCTGCTTCTTGTGCAGCCTACACAACAAATCTATTGATTTTCAAATTTACTAAAATATGTATACTGAAGGATTGCGCTTCTATAGGAAACAATTTCGCAATGTGTACGAAAAGTTAAATGAGCCTTTATCGGCCGGGTTTTGAATATTTGGTCACTTTTGACGGGCGATTTCTCCGCGTCTGACGTTTGATGTTTACATCTCGCCAAGGCCTACTTATTGAAAAAATCGTACAATAATGGGCTACATTATTGTACGATTTCTGTGCTTTTAATGACGATTTTGAGACATTTTAATGCCGATTTTAAGAAAAACATATAATTTGAATATTTATATGGTTAATAAAAAACTGGCGCTAGTCCCGCGCATCTCTCAAAAAATCGTTCACGGCTAGAAGCGGGAAAATTGCTGCAGTAAATTGTATTTTGTATTGGACACGTTTTGTTAGTAGAATCGAATTTTAGGTGAGTATTTTGTAGGAGCACGTGGCATGTAAACGTTGGCGATTCTCGTCCTAGCCGACTCACATCTGCATTTCCGCAAATTGAATTTTCCCCGCGATAGTTATTGTGAATTCCGTATATGCTTGGGAATTTAATTAGTTTCTTGAAAGAGCCGCGTCGTAGTTGTGCGTATATATAGGGGAATATTTCTGGAGACGACAGCTAGGTTCTAAGAGGTACAGCAGAGCCTGTAGTTTAAGACATACAAATTCTAACGAATAAATTATTTCAATACAACTGAAATAAACCAATGAATTATTATAGCAGCTTTTCAAATATTCAGGGTGTTTCATTAAAGCCCAAACTTTTAATTTCGCAGGAAATATTACTTTTATATACTTAGTGACGATTTTTTAAAATTTTCCAAAACTGACTATAATTTTTTCAACAATGCAATGCCACTATACCATTGCTTTCAAATATTTTTCACAAAAGGCACTTTACCTAAATTATAGCGTTTGAAAATCACAAAAATCATAAAGTAGCTCACGGATTGGCTGCACTATAATAGGACTGAATGATAAAAAATGAGTTAAAATTTGAAGTTTGGGGATTCAGGAATGTGCTTTGTAGAAAGTACCTAATTAAAGTAAAGTGCCTTTTCTGAAGAAGGTATGGAAAATTGGCATATTTAGACATTTCTATCTTTTTATTTGAATGTTTATAAGAATTAAGAGTACCTACACATTTTTGGAAATTTAAATACTTTATGCAGTGTGGAACAGCTAAATGGAATAAATTCAATATATCTTCATATTTTGGCAAGGAAATGACGAAAGGCGTCAATTTTGGGTTATAAAATGCCAGAACAACGTAAAAATTTAATACTTAAATTCAACCCCCTTAGAGTGGCACCTGCAACCTCTAAATTTTGAAATTGGAAGGGTTTGTGATATTTCATTTGAAAGGTCTTTTCATTCTTTATTCAAAATTCCATGGTTTTAACATGGGATGCTGTCAAGATGCTCGAGGCGCGCATTTTGAAAATTTTTTACATAGAAAGTGATTTCCTTTGTTTGCATTATCAAGAAAGAAACGTTAGTAATTATTTAATTTTATGTTTGGTATAGCGAATTTCATGACTCACATGTATTTTTTACCGTTAATTTGTGCAATACATTTCAAGACCTTAGTATTTTTGAATAGAAAATGACAATATCACTCAAAAGGAGTTTAATTTGGAGATGACGTTGTACCAACTGCGTCACTTTATAATCTAAAATTTGAGCCTTTCGTTCCTTGAGATGTGCCAAAATATGAAGATATTGAATTTATTCCATTTGACTGTTCCACACTGTATCCTGTCAACGAAGCGTTTTTCTCTCGTTGGATACCTACTTCAAGGAACATTTTTTTAATGTAATCACTCTAAAACACGAACTATTTTAAAGGACGCCCTTTATGATCTTAAGAGGGGGTTGCCGACAGCGAAAGTGACTTTACATTTCGTATTTTTTTAAGTTGTATAGCATAAAATCTAATAACATTTTAACTGGCAAAAATTTAGTACAAACATCTCTGTCTTCAATTTATTCATAAGATCTTACAAGCAGTGTTTGGTTTATAGGTTATGAAAACCTTGGGAAAAATAATAATTTCAGTGCATACGCTTTTAAGATCTTATATGCTTGATTAAAATGAAGACAGAGATGTTTGTACTACATTTTTGCCAGGGAAAATGTTATTAGATTTTATGCTATACAACTTAAAAATATACAAAATCTAACGTCACTTTCGCTGTCGGCAGCCCCCTCTTAAAGACAACGTGAATTTTGAAACGTAAAACGTATTAGTAACGCCAGATTGTCCCTGACATTAAAAAAAATAATTGAAACAAGTTTTTTAGCTCGCCCTCTATTTGTTCTTCCCTCTAAAATTTTCTAATCTCTCTTTTGGCCTGCAACACAGCAACATATAGATATCTCCGTGATTAAATTACGGATAAAATCTCAAATAAATATACCTGCTCAGAAGTAATGCAAGAACTCATTTAAATTATATAGAAACTTTTAAAAGCAATTTGTCGATGTAAACAGTTTGTTAGGCAAGATACAAAGCAATGTAGGTATTATTGTACCTGCAAAGGAAAATACTGTTGAGATATAAATTCGGAAAGTTTCTGATTTATTTATCCAAAAATTTGCCACTAACATTGGTTTTTCTTCTCTGCAAGCTTTTCTCGAACACCAGAAAGATGCTTTGGCAAGGAAAAAAATTGTTCCGCGGATTACAACAAAATAATAGGCATGAATATCAAGAATCCCATTTTTATTATTTTCAAAATACCTAATCATAGATAAAAGGAAACATAGGTAGGTAGTAGCATTGTTGAAACCCTATATGAAACAAATACCCGCACACCAAATTTCAAACTTAAATTTTAGAACGAAAACCGATAATTTATAATATCTAAATGGAATTCGTATTTTTCTCATTACATTTGTCAATAACAAAGATAATAGTTATTTATGTACCAAGGCACTGAAGTTCAACTTTTTATGGCTAATGTGGAATTTAGTTGGCCGAGGCCTCTGGCCGAGGCAAATAAACCACATGAAGAACTTCAGTGTCGAGGTACATATTAATTTTTTTTTGAAATGGGAAAAAAAATGTTTTATTAGGCGAAAAAATCATCATAAGGGGTCGCCCGTCCATGCACCGACTACGCGTGGCGTTACTTGACTTTGAAGATCGCTCTACCTAGGTCAAGTATGACGAGACACGACACTTTCTGACAGAAAATCCAAACTGCTGTATATTGTACTGCCTCCATAACAAATCTATTGATATTCAAACCTACCAAAATATTTATACTGAAATATTGCGGTGATATAGTTAACAATTTCGCAATGTGTACGAAAAGTTAAATGGGCCTTTATTGGCCGGGTTTTGAATATTTGGTCACTTTTGACGTGCGATGGCTCCGCGTCTGACGTTTGATGTTTACATCTCGCCAAGGCCTACTTATTAAAAAAATCGTACAATAATGGCCTACTTCAGTGCCGATTTCTGAGCTTTTAGTGACGATTTTGGGACACTTCACTGCCGATTTAAAAAAAAAAGGTAAATAAACCAAACCCTAAAATACTAGTTTTACTATCATTATTCGTGGATGTCTTAGATGATAATCATTAAATTGTTAAGTTTCATCAAATTTGAAATTTCAGTCCGCAATCTTGGGTTGTGTAAAAATGTTCAAGTTGTGCAGTATGTTTTTTACGTGTAGTAAATAGCTGCAGAACTAATATTTTCTGAAGGCGATATTAGCAACAAGACAGGAATATATTATTCTTAGAGAAAGTAAAGGTTTTCCTAGAATAAGTTCTATAATGTAGAATTATGGGGAGACAGTTAAATTTGGCAAATATAAATGATATTATAAGTAATGGTGATGGTGATGATAAAGAACATGGGCACTTACCACTGAAGTATCCAGATGATAATAAATATGAACAATTTGTAAATAAATTTAAAATAAATATGTATCCAAGATTTACTTAATCAAGGCACTTCAAAGGAAAATTTAACAAAAAAATATTAGGTTGGATGGGATGAATATATATCCAGCCCACCCTTTACGTAATAAAAACCTCTTGTGTTGGAAAGTAACGAATTGTGTAATCAGAAGAATATTTACCCAAGAACTTATATGTGGAGCCTATGCAATGCCGTGGGAGAGCATCTGCTCTAAAGGAATTGTAGGTAATACCACACTATTGTCTAGTCTCTCTAAAGTAAAAGAAGGAGCTACTATTTTACTATCGTTATACAGGATGTTTCTAAATAATGATGTCAACGTAATATGGCAGGTATAAAATGTCATTTTTAACAAAAACTTTCCTATAAACATGGGTCCGAAAATGCATAACAAAAAAGTTACAGGGTGATAAAGTCACAGTTTAAAAAATATAATTTTCGCAAAATGGGTTTTATACTCATAACTTTGTTTAGGTTATCTTTTTGGTTTTGCAGGTTCATCACTTTAGTGTATCTTTTCATTTTGAAACAAAAGGGTACTCTGGTTACATTACGATAAAATCAACCGTTTGCGTTAAAATTGGCAAAATGTGCCACAAAACACCTGTTGACTCCAAAGTTCTAAAAATATAATTTTCAACTACCGGTTTCAAATTTTACAGAATAATCGTACCACTTAAAGTGACAAAAAATTTTCTATGAACAATGTACCAAAAATTGTTCGCTTTCAAAATGGAACGGATTGAGCTGGACCAAATTTTATCCTCAAAAAAGTTGAGTATAAAACCCATTAAGCTACCCCGCCCCTCCGCCTCTGGGCAATGGGAATAAATTGTTTTTACATGAAATTGTTGCACTACAGCGACTAAAGGACTGCGCCAACTTTCATTTAAATTGCATAA
The DNA here is from genome assembly GCA_963920635.1 of Pseudeuparius sepicola. Classification (NCBI taxonomy): domain Eukaryota; kingdom Metazoa; phylum Arthropoda; class Insecta; order Coleoptera; family Anthribidae; genus Pseudeuparius; species Pseudeuparius sepicola. The sequence goes on along the minus strand of OY987298.1, from coordinate 121,442,797 downwards.
CTTCTGTAGAAGTTTTTGCGAAAATTATATTTTTTAAACTGTGACTTTATCACTCTGTAACTTTTTTATTATGCATTTTCGGGTCCATATTTATAGGAAACTTTTTGTTATAAATGACATTTTCTAAAAAATGTCATATTATGTTGGCACCATAATAATTTAGAAACACCCTGTATAGCAAAAGTTGTAAAAACTTGTTTGACCAACAAGAAGACTTGTTTTCAACAATCAACTTTAGATAGGTATCATAAGAAATCGTGTTTCGAGTTCATCCCTGAAATATGAACATACAGTACCAGTACCAGTTTTAGGAAACATCTATCATCTCTAAACATAATATATATTATGTTATATATTGTGAAATTAAGAATGCCATAGTACATTTTTATATAAACTCGAAAACGCAAAACTGGTCGTCTTTGTCATAGCCCTCTTCAAACTATAAGCTTGTTCCCTAAACCAAGTTTTTTTTTTTGCTAAACCCACCAAACATTTGTCGTGCAAAGTCATTTCTCGCGAACATTTCAATTGTGGGGATACCGTCGTCCGTGTTACAATTTTTTACGGTTGCCTCAAGTCCCGAAACAGCCGCATTCCGGTCCCTTAAGGACACCGATGGCTCTCGCTCCGCTCGAACGTAATTTCAGGACACCCTAGACGAATAAGACGCGATCCGTAGAGTCGTAAAGACCCCATCCGCTCCCACAAAAACCACTCATCAAGTCCCACTTCCAACTCTACAGGATAGCCCAATATTAAGGGCTGACCGGCAACTAGAAAAAATGTAGATGGTGCTATAGATTCTGGCTGTGCCAATCATAATATAGCGTATATCTAGACTTTTTGCCAGACTTCTAAAGACTTCCTAAAAGAGTGGTAACGCGAACCTTGCGACAGTTTTAATATGTTTCAAAACGATCGTTTTATAATAATAATAATACACCGATAGTTGTTATTGAAATACTGAGAATGAACGTTGTTTTGACACGGATGAGTGCAAACAAATTTCTGCGCCGTATGAGAGAACGCGCAACTCACCTCACCTCGCATTTAGTTATGCCTTGCGGGCTTGTATGGACCTATGTGTCCTCTTGGAGCTCCGCGCGACCTCAATATGGCAAATAATATGCCGTTATATTAAGAAAAACTATAACATAGACCCCGAGCTGAGGACACAGATCTTAAAAATATATTGTACTGAATCTCAACAATCACAGTCCAAACTCGTTTCCTTGGTTACCACAGTTATTGTTTAGCCTTCACAAATAATCTTGTCAGATACTGTCACTGAGCAAGAATATTCTATCAGCTCCAAAAAATCACACTAAAATCGCGTAATAACCTTCAACTGTCCCTCAGATCCAATTCCCAGGATTTATATATTCAAATGGAAGCCTGGAGACTACTCTAGAATATTCCTGGCCAATGACAATTGCACAAATCATAAATTTCTAGTATACTTCTAGAAAATTATGGAGGCTCTACAGGGAAGACAATGAAAACTAAAAGAAAATGGGACCCTGGGGGCCTCAGCCAACAAAGATGTAACGGAAAGTGCCTCCAAACTAATCATAAAAATTATAAAACTGTAAAGTAGAATACCGAAACTTAAAATTTAACCTCATAGAACCATCCTTCTTCGTCACATAGTTGATACCTCTTCTTGCTTAGCAAAGGGTATCCTTCGAGGAGCCCGTGTGATCGGAGGGCTATTACCAGTGTTTGTCCTGAGCTGTACTAAACCTGTCCTTCCAAAATCGCATTCAGACGTAGCAAACACATCATGATTTTCTTCAATCAGTTTTTGCAGTTGGTACTGCTGCTCCATTGTTAAATAAGCAGTGGCTTCTTCAACCGTCTTCTTCAGACTCTCTGGTAGGGGCTGTGGCATCTGCTGTGGTGCAACATGATTTCTCATAATTGTCCGAACTTTATGGCATAACCCAATCTTTTCCCCTTTGCTCAAATTTTGGTTAGCAATCCTCAGAAATATTACGCGTCCTCTTTTGTTGGTCAGCGCCTTTGCAGGAAATATATCTCTTTTATACAGCCATCATTCTTCCTCGGGTTCCACAATAATAGTTTCACGATTCAGTCCATCATAGGTGGCCTTGATATCCTTCTGTGAATTACCTGGAACCGTGGTATCTTCATAGCGGACACAGTTCGGGTAGTGTGGCCAGAAACGTTAGGACGTATCATCAGAATTTATTCTGTCTTTGTCTTCAAAATCCTCTCATGAACTTCTATCTTGAACCGCTATTCACGCATGATATCCAGTTCTAATATGACATCGTCGGTTATTTCAGACACAAGGACACTGTGCTTGAACTTATTAGAGCAGTGGGCTATGATGTTCGGCCTCACGATGCTATGACTAGAACCAGTGTCCACCACAATGTCACATTCCCGGTCGCAGATCTTTCCTGGTACTACCGAGCTGTTTCCTGAATTCGGCAGAAGGTTAACTTTTATCCTAAAAGGTGGGACTTGGTAGCACCCAGTCAGCTTTCGCCCCTCAAAGCTGACTACTCGGAGTTTTCCTGCTTCTCACCATCAACAGGTTAGGGGCACTGGCGTTTTAAATGCCCCTCAACTCCGCAGTTCCAAGAGTGCAGTGGTGTACTTCTTCGAACGCCCACCCCGTCTTTGGAGGTCGTAGCACGTGAAAGGATATTTTGGATATCCCGTACCATTTGTTCTACGTTGGCATTACTGGTACTGCTTCTATTTTGCGGTCGTACATGTCTTAACCTCACTTGTCTACGTGCTGCCTGCGTGGCGGCTTCAAGTTCCAAAGCGTGAGCCAAGGCCTCTGAGATGTTTTTGTGGCGGGCTAGTCGAAGTGCTTGGCTTGTCTCGCTGTCACGCACGCCATCTATAAAGTCGCTTACCGAAATTTGTTCCCGAATTCGACTGGGGCCGATGGATAGGCCAGATTTACCAGGCGGGCAATGTCGGCTTCAAATTGTTGCATCGGTGCGCTGTCGTTGACATTTCAGTTACGCCTGGTCTACCTGTTGTAGATGGGCTTCCCCATATCGCATTTCAAAGGAACTATAATCATGCTGAGCGTCGGCCGGTATCGTTCGCAACACATCGGTGGCCTCACCTCGTAGACATAACTTCAAATTGCGAGCTTTCTCTTCTCCTGTCCAGAAGTTTCCTTCTGCAGCAGCCTCAAACTGGTTAAGGTAAGTGCTCCATGCCACTTTTCTATCAAATTTGGGACGCTTCATTTTCATATAGAGGATGTGGTCATGCCTGCTTCTAATTTTGATACACCCTGTAGCGACAGCTGATTCATCCTGGACTCCAGCTGTTCCATTCTTCCTTCACTATTGTCAAATATTGTTTTTATTTTGTCAAGTTTGCTTTGTACCTCATTTTTCATTTCTCCGATTTCCGTTTGCACCTCCACCTTGATTTCTGTCTTCATTTGGGTTATTTCTTCTTCAATAACCCCTTCGAAGTTGGTAATTTTCTTTTGTAACTCCACTTGAATCTCTTCTAATTTCTTGTTGGTTTCGTCTCGTCCGGTTTTTATTTCTTCTTTAAGATCAATCATCAGTTCTTCTTGCTCAAAATTTCTTTCTTCGTCATGCTTCATTAATTCTTTTTGTTTCTTTTCTCTCTCTCCTTGAAGATTCTTCATTAGTTCTTCTTTCTTATCTCCTTATTCATGTTTTTCTCTCTTTCTTCATGTTTTTTGTCCATTTCATCAAATTCCTTTATAAACATTTCCATCAACTTTCCCATTTCCATTACGGTTTGTTTTCTGGTTGTGGATATTCACCTCGGGGACCTCTTAAAATCCCGCCTCTGACACCATAATATGTACTGGTTACTATCTTTATTGTTTAGCCTTCACAAATAAACTTGTCAGATACTGTCACAGGCCACGAATATTCTATCTGCTCCAAAAAATCACACTAAAATCGCGTTATAACCTTCAACTCTCCCTCAGGCCCAATTTCCAGAGCTTAGTTTTTATAGTTATATAAACCGAATTTTTGACAAGTGTGTTCCCAAGTTCAAAAATTTCAGCCATAAATACCCATCCTGGTACACTGCCGAAATAATTAGTACTATAAAACTGAAGGCAAAGGTTTTTAAGAAATATAAAGCAAATAGGAATAATACATTTCTCGATGAGTTCAGAAGATTGAGGTTATTGGTAAAACAACTTATCTCAGTTGCATATCACCGTTATTTAGAGCAAGTCCAGGCATCTGTTTCGTTTGATCCTCAGAGTTTTTGGGCATTTGTACACTCAAAGAATAATTCAACGAGGATACCTGGTGAGATGAGACTTAATGACGTAACTTTTGACTCCCCTACAGGTATAGTTGATGGTTTTGCAAGTTACTTTGAAAGCGTGTTTGTTGTGCCACATGTTGGTGGCACCGGACGTGGGGACTTTGTGTTGGGCGACTCTTCCAGTATCGATTTTGCAGGCATTACGGAGCGGGAAATAATTATTGCATCATCGAAATTGAAAAATAAGGTAACTTCCGGTCCGGACTCTATTCCCTCCTTTCTAGTTAAAGACTGCATTGGTGTTCTTTCGGCTCCACTACTTACATTGTTTAATTTAGCTACTAGCAGCAACACCTTCCCTGACATTTGGAAGATGTCAAGGGTGTGCCCGGTTTTGAAGTCTGGTGATCCTTCTGATGTGCGAAATTATCGGCCTATATCTATTTTGTCGAACTTTGCCAAGGTTTTTGAAGTCGTTTTGTATAACAGAATTTATCCATCTGTACGCAATGTCCTTTCCCCACATCAACATGGATTTCTGTCAAAGAGATCCACTGTCACGAATTTAACATGCTTCACTCAATTTGTAGCGAGCCGTCTTGACAAACAAAAGCAAGTTGATGTAATATACACTGATTTTGCGAAAGCGTTCGATAGACTTGATCATGGTATACTCATAGAGAAGATTAATATGTATGGTCTTAATTCCTCTGCATTGGCCTTGTTGTGCAATTACCTTGATCAGCGTAAACAGTCTGTTTTCTATAACGGATTTCACTCGTTTAAATATACTCCAAAATCAGGTGTCCCACAGGGCTCGAATCTGGGACCCTTATTGTTTCTCTTGTTTGTTGATGATATTGCGAACTCGCTCAGTTGTGGTAGAGTGCTATTTGCCGATGATCTAAAATTATATGCCGAGGTTAATACCATTGAGGATTGCATACACTTACAGCTTGATCTTGATCGTATTCATCAGTGGTGCAACGAAAACCGGCTTCACTTGAATATTGCTAAATGTAAAGTCTTGAGCTATACTAAAAAACAATCGACTTTGGCACACAACTATAGTGTTTCCGGATGTGCTCTTTCTCGTTGCGATTCAGTGAAGGATTTAGGTGTCATTTTTGACTCAAAGTTGTCGTTTGTCGACCATATTTCATGGAATGTTACCCAGGCCTCTAAGGCATATGGCTTCATAGTAAGAAATTGTCGTACTTTCACACAATTCAGTCCTTTGTTAGTCTTGTTCTCAGCTTTTGTTCGCTCTAAACTTGAATATGCCTCAATCATATGGTGTCCATTTTATAGATGCCATAAAGTAGCCATTGAACGCGTACAGAAAAAGTTTCTAAAATTTTTGGCTTTTAGGGTAGACGGAATATATCCCGCGATGGGTACTCCATATGTTGAGCTAACAACTAGGTTTCAGATTCAGTCCTTAGATTTGAGAAGGAAATGTGCAGCACTGAAGTTTTTGCATAAGATTCTGCATAACGAGATAGATGCATGTGATCTCGTCTCTCAAATTAATTTTTATGTTCCATCTATCATTAGAACTCGCAACTCAAACACTTTTTATTGTGATAGAGCGAGAACAAATTTATTTTTTAGAACACCTTTGTTTTTAATGTGTGATAACTTTAATAAGCTGAGTGAACACTGTGATATTAATTTTCATAATCTGAATGTAATTCTAAGAGAGGCTGCTGATAATTTAGACAACTTCACTTTTTAAACTTTTTCTGTGTTCTGTGTATAGGTACACCATAATTATTTGCCTTTTTTCACTGTAATGTTTTGTCACTTATATCCGGGTTTTTATATTACTTTTTTATATTGCTTCTTTATCCTGCTTTCTTTATGTAGTCTTTTATGTATAGTTTATTAGTACCTAATATGCATATGTTATTATCTTACTCTTTATTATATACTTGTCCTGTAAATGGGGGTTACCTGTTGGGCAATAAATGCTATATTATTATTATTATTATTATATATTCAAATGGAAGCCTGGAGATTACCCTAGAATATTCTTGGCCAATGATAAATGCACAAATCATACTATACATCTAGAAACTTATGGAAGCTCTACAGGGACAACAATAAAAACTAAAAGAAAATGGGACCCTGGGGGCCTCAGGCCAACAAAGATGTAAGGGAAAGGGAAAGTGCCTCCAAACTCATCATAAAAATAATAAAACTGTGAGTGGAATACCGAAACTTTTCTGCCAAATCTTTGAGTAGGTTAGAAAACATTGCAAACATGTGCATTGAAAGCTGATATAACAACTTTAGAGGCATTTTTCGTTACAACATACTAAAATTTTAACTGACAAACCTTACCACTTTACCATACACTATATATATTTTTTTACCATACTCGTATATATGTTGCAAATCCTATACCGAAACATTTGCCCTATAGCATTAACGAACACAGTTGCTCCCCTTTCAATGCAAAAACATTGTCGATTTCGTTTTTCGCATACGATCCCATATTTTATTAAATTCGTGGCGACCCCCTAATTGTTTGGTGGCTATTTTATAATGGTTTACCATTTTATCAAATCAACATAGCCGACCACTGGGCCGGGCAGTCAGTCGTGTTTCGTGCGCGACCAATTTTATCTGCGATGCGGCCTGCATTAAAATTACTGTACCGAAAAATAAAATATATGCGGACCGGGTAATGCGTACCCCTGATTATTTACTTTCCGGTAAAATGCAATATTTAGAACAAAATGCATAATTAAGTGTTTAAAAGGGAACTAATTGCGGCGGCTGCCTCATGCGGGCGTTGGAGTGCATGGGGTGCGGCCAGCGTGAAATTATTGCAAAGTATGCACCGTTCGCGGTCACATGAAATGAAGTTAATTTAAAAAGTTTATCATGTTAAAACTAAAGTATTTATATAATTATTGCACTGCTATGGTATGCGGATTCCTGCTTGCGAATCTCTATATTATGCATGTTTATTCAGATTCCCCAAATCAACCAATCGACTAACATCCATCTAGGCAAACTCTTTAATTTCCACTATGACTTCAAGACCAAGGCTTCAACACGCCCATCACCTCTCTCAAACGAGTAGACGGTGGCTTGCTCTAGACACCTACACTAACAACATTGCCTCAGAGTTCTATTGAGATCCGTGTGTGGGATTTCCTTTCCTTCGGACAAAAATGTATATCATTTTTATATTCATCTTTTGCGTCTATCATTTTAAATTTGATATTAGTTAGTTACCAGTAAGTTATGTGTTAAAAGCGACAAAACGACATGATTTTAGTTCTGTGGCAAAATAAATGCAATATTATATTCGTTATTTAGATCATACAGGGTTCTACAATTTAATCCATCCACCACAGATTCTTTGAATCATTTTTCATTTCGACACTTCTATTTCACAATATCGTTTAGAGTTAAATTGTAAAGAAGGGACATTTAGTAATAACTCCTGCGTTTTCTATGATACTTAGATTAAATTTGGCAAGTATTTTTTATGGAACCCCTTTTTTGATACTATAGTTAAAAAATGGAACCAAATGGGGTCAATGTACCCTTTGCCCCCTCAAATTCTTTTCTGCATATGCCTAGCGCTTAAATAGATATTCTTTAAAATTCGAGTTAATTTTATGTAATTTTTGTTAATATTGTGGATTAACCTCTTTAAATAAAAAATCTTGAAATATCGAGCTCAAATTTGGTATGAGCTTTCTGTAAATACAATCTCGTAATTTGCCTAACCTGAAACGAGAATAATTATTTATTACCCCCCACCCCCAGCTTCTAACTACATATGCCTGGGAGTTTAAAGACTGATTGATGCCAATGATGCCAATTGTGTTTGGGCTTATATCAATATTTTCGAAGTGTTTGAATCTGCTTCGAATTAAGATGGGACACTCGCACAATATGGCTCTTTAGTCTCATTCCGTTCTTTGCGGAATCTACAATGTCCATTAGCTGTTGTGCCAATTTTTTAAGATGATCTTAAAGGACACATGTCCAGTAAGGAGACCTGTGATCAGTCTTAATTCATTCGGTCAATCTGTTGCCTATAGCCAGGTGCTTTAGATATGTGCTTTGCATTCCTGGGCAACTTAAGACTCATAAGTATATGACTTCAGAGCTTTTAGTGCTGCCCGACTGTCTGATAAGATGCATATTATTCTTTCCTCGTGCGCCTGTTTTGCACATATATATTTATGCCTTGAAGTTTAGCCTGGAAAATGGATGGTGTATTATTTTTTTTATTACCTAAGGACTGTGAGGTCCTATCATTAGCTACTCCAACTCCATCATCCATTTTCGATCCGCCTGCATACCAGATGCTCGTTCAAGCAGATATTTCTGGTATTACGATTTGAGTAGTTTATCGATCTTGGATAACCACTTCAAACGGTAGCTCAAAGTCGTATTGCGTCTGCATGTAGTCCTTTGGCATTCTCAAGGATTGAAGTTGGATAGTGTCCAGTATTTTTAAATGTCCAATAAGGCCCCTGATTTCAATTTGCGTTTGCTTGGTAAAGTTGCGAGGCGCTTTTGGTTGCCTCTTCCTGCACAAAAATGTGTAGCGGAGTGACGGGAGCATTACCTCCATCTCCATTGAAATGTGGTACAGGGTGGCCCATCCAAGCGGAAAAAGTGTGCTACGTGGAAACAGGTTAACATAAAATCGTCATTCAAAAAAGGAGGTTGTAGTAAAAATTAAGGGGAATTCGAGGGTGTACCCTAATTTTGTATACGGGGGTCGGTAAAAAAGTTATCGCGAAAAAACATTTTTTACAAAATAAAAATAAATATTTTTTTACCTACACATCCATTAGAGAACCTTTAAGTAGTATTCCCGAATATTCATTTTTTTAATATAACTTCCGGTTATAGCGGAAATGAAAGTGGTTTTCTCTATTTTACAACTTACACATTTCTCTTAACCATCACAGGATTCCTTTTCTAATTCTGAATCCGACGATATATAATTTGACCTATTTATCTCCAACTGTTTCCGAGATATTTATCAGAGAAGCTCCATCAAACTAGATACATGGTCTCATGGTCGGTGTCTGATGTTCGATCTGAGTAGGCCAAACAATAAAACCAAATTTATGACAAATCAAGTCAGCCATGATAATAAAACTGACAAGCGAGTAGGCTGAATGTTAAAGTGGCTATAGCCATTCAACTGCATTCAACTTAATTAAAAATCTGGTGGAAATTATGAAACATTTATTATTTTTACTACTGTCATATTTATTATAACAACAACAATATTATTAGTTATTAAAAATTAGTTAGAAGTTCATTTACATTAAATGTTCAAAAAGGTTTCCATTATTATTTACACATAACCTAAGTTTTTTAAGAAATTTTTTCGGACATTTTCGAAGATTAAGAGACGATTGTTTCAACTATCAATTTCTAATTTTACTCGTCTTTTAATCTCCTCAACATTTTCGGGGCGGTTCTTATAAACTTTATTTCTTTAAATGCCCCCACAAGAAAAAATCCAAGGGGGTTAAATCTGGACTACGTGGCGGCCACCTTATCGTTCCATGTTTACCAATCCAATTTTCAAACGAATTGTTCAAAAATTCCGTTATGGGCCCACAGTTATGGAAGGAAGCGTTAAATGTAGGTATTTCCTACCTGATATAACTGAATAAAATAGAGGGCCCATTATAAAATTTCCTACAATTCCGCACCAAACACCCACGGAATTTCTGCCGGATTTCACAACTTCACGAAATGCCCGTGGATTGTCAACAGACCAAAATATACTATTTTTCCGGTTGTATATTCCCGCCGTTGTAAATGTAGCTTCATCGGACCAAATAATTTGTTTAAAAAATCCAGCTCCACCTCTTGCAAAATAAAAGTTTAACATTGTTTGCCAATATTCCAGTCTTCTTGCAGAGTCTCCAGGGAATAGCCTTTGAACAGGTAATATTTTGAAGGCTTTAAATTTGCTTAATTTCATTACCCTTTGTATTGTAGACCGGAGAATTTGTAAGTCTCTCGCTGCATCTCTCTGAGATTTTTTGTTATTTCTTCTGAAATAATTTAAAATTCGTTCTCTCTCGTCCTCACTAATTCTAAACCCTTTTTTTCTCTTGCTAATCACACTTCCTGTCGATCTGAATCTTCAATACAGCTTACATATAAATAAAGCACTCGGAACATTTTCTATTTGGATATTTACGAGAATACTCCCTCAAAGTTTCTACGTATCTTTTATCATTTTTGATGAAGATCTCTAAAATATCACAGCATTCTTCTTTCAAAAACATTTTTTAAACTGCAACTACTAACAGCTTCAGCAACAAAATTTTAGACTAATCTGACACGTAAATAGAAATTTTGAATTGACAGCCTACTCGATCGTCAGTTTTATTATCATGATTTGATTTGTCATAAATTTGGTTTTATTGTTTGGCCTACTCAGATCGAACATCAGACACCGACCATGAGACCATGTATCTAGTTTGATGGAGCTTCTCTGATAAATATCTCGGAAACGGTTGGAGATAAATAGGTCAAATTATATATCGTTGGATTCAGAATTAAAAAAGGAATCCTGTGATGGTTAAGAGAAATGTGTAAGTTGTAAAATAGAGAAAACCACTTTCATTTCCGCTATAACCGGAAATTATAGTAAAATACTGAATATTCGGGAATTTTACTTAAAGGTTCTCTAATGGATGTGTAGGTAAAAAAATATTTTTTTTTTATTTTGCAAAAATGTTTTTTCGCGATAACTTTTTTACCGACCCCCGTATACAAAATTAGGGTACCTACACCCTCGAATTCCCCTTAACTTTTACTACAATCTCATTTTTTGAATGACGATTTTATGTTAACGTGTCTCCACGTAGCACACTTTTTCCGTTTGGATGGGCCACCCTGTACATGTATCTAAAGCCCCTGGGATACTTAGACAAGCCAACAGTTGTATTTTGTGCAACTTACCTTCGCCAATTTTTCCTTAGTTTTTGGCCATAAGGGAGTAATATGTGATGATCCAACATTAAAATAGGACCGTAGTATCAAATTAGGTCAGTCAAATTACAAAATTGTGTTTAGCAAAAACCTATACCTAATTGAAGCATTAAAAGTAATAAATAAAAAACCTTTTTTGGAACGAGTTTTTATTCAAGCCATACACTAAAACAAATAAAATAACTTTAGGTTTTCAAAAAGCTTATCGCGCGATTTGTAAAGAAAATATTTATACACTTAATAATAATAATTCTCGGCCTCACAATACTCCAAACTAGGAGTACCCCAGAAGCAACCACATGCTTGTGCGGGGGAGGGGGGCAATTACTATTATTTTGTGTTCGTTGCCATTTGCGGCTAGGGCCGACTTTTTCCCGATAGAACTAGGATAGCATTCGCTTAAGTTATTATTATTATTATTATCTCGACTTAGCCAAAAGGCATTCGCACTCCCTCTACGGGGAACATTCACTCAGATCCCGGGTATCCCGGATACCAAAAGGATCTGGCTCGGACGAGACCCTTGCCATGTTATCGGGCCTTAGGTGACATTGATGTTGTTGGATGATCCTGCATTCCCCATGAATTTCCTGACGGTTCGGGCTGTCGCAAGTAGTACCGCTTTCTGCATGGACCTGTAAAGACTATCAGTTAGACCCAGCTCCTTGATGTTTCTCAGCAAACTTTTTGGTATAACACCAGTTGTTGACATGATGATTGGAATCGTCTGGACGTTCTCCATTTCCCATTGCCTTCTAATTCGTTCTTCTAAATCTCTGTACTTCGCGATCTTCTCGACTTGCTTCACACGCAGGTTGTTGTTGTTCGGGATGGCCACATCAATCAGAGTTGTCTGCCTAGAAATTTTATCAACTATTATAAGGTCCGGTCTGTTATGGGCAACTCGTTGATATGTCAGAACTGTACGATCCCAGTACATCTTGTAGTTGCTGTTCTCAAGAACAGGCTCAGGTGTGTAGTTGTAATATGGGACCCTCTCTGCCTGCACAAGCAGCAGCTTTTCCGCCAGTTCCTGGTGCAAGATCTTGGCAACCGAATCGTGTCGTTCCTTATATTCCGTTGATGCGAACATCTGACATCCTCCTGTTATGTGCTGGATTGTTTCTGAAGTTGGGCACCCGTATCTGCATCTGTCATCCACTACCGATGCATCTCCTACAATGAATTTTAGGTAGTTGCGAGTTGGTATAACCTGATCTTGTATGGCCAGTAGGAAGCCTTCCGTCTCGGGGAACATTCGTCCCGAGGTCAGCCAATAGTTCGACGCTAACTTGTCGACATGTTCCTGGTTAACCTCATTAGGATGCCTCCCGTGCAGCGGCTTCCCCAACCACCTCTGTAGTTTATCGTTGTCGGTTCGGTGGTGATTTTGACGCTCGTGTTCCGTCAGACGTAGCGGTGTTGAGACGTCTGCTCCGCATATAGCCCTATGTAGTGTGGAGCTGTTGGCCTGCCTGTAGAAATAATTACGCAGATTTAATATTTGTTGGTCCAATTGCTTGCTGAGATCTGCCAATCCTCTTCCTCCTAGTTGACGTGGCAGAGTTGTTCTTTCTACGGCGCTACGGGGATGATGTTTATGAGCTTTTGTCAGTAGTGTCCTAACCCTTCGTTGCAGGTTGTTGATGTCCGTGTTGGTCCAATTCACTATTCCGAACGAATAGCTGAGTACAGAGCACGCATACGTGTTCAGGGCCTTAAACAAATTCCTGCTTTTAAGATCAGTTCGCACTACTTGTTTTACTATCTTGATGAATTCATTCGTTAAATCAGTCTTCATTGTTCGATGGTCTATCCTTTGAGCTTGTTTCATCCCGAGATACTTGTATGTATCTCCCTTGCTCATTGCTTCGATCTCCTGGCCGTCCTGCATCTCGTGTGCGCTTTGTTCGAGCTTTCCCCGGATGGTATTAAGGGTGCGGCACTTGTCCAGTCCAAACAGCATTCCGATGTCCCTGGAGAACTCCTCTACAATTTTAAGCATTTGCGTTAGTTGGTTTTTGGTTGCTGCGGTCAGTTTTAAATCATCCATATATAATAGGTGATTCAACTTGATCGCTTCTGCGTTGTTGCTTTTGATAGCGAAGCCATATTTTGTAGAGTTCAACCGATGTGATAGAGGGTTCATCGCCATGCAGAACCACAGTGGACTGAGTGAGTCTCCTTGGAAAATCCCTCTTCGGATGTTGATTGTGTCGGTCTCGATGTTACTGTCTGCGGTTCTGAGTTGTATCTTAGTGCGCCAGGTTGTCATAACGTGTTCTAAAAAGGAAACTGTATGATGATCTATTTTATACAGCTTTAAGATACCTGTGAGCCAGTCGTGAGGTACGGAATCAAATGCTTTTTTGTAGTCCACATAAGCCATGTGGAGGTTTCGTCGCTTGGAATGAGCCTGGTTGCAGATGACAGAGTCTATGATGAGTTGCTCTTTGCATCCCATTGCGCCCTTCGAGCAGCCCTTCTGCTGCATTGCAATGATGTTGTTCCGCTCGCAGTGAGCATATATTCGCTGCGTAAGGCAAGATGTGATTATCTTGTACAGCGTAGGCAAGCAGGTTATTGGGCGGTACTTGGCAGGGTTATCCATATTCCGCTGGTCTTTTGGTAACAGGTAGGTTGCACCCTGTGTAAGAAACAATGGCATTTTCAGAGGATCGAGCAAGACTTCATTAATTAAGGTAGTTATCTGTTCATGCGTGCACCACAACTTCTTAATCCAATAATTTTGGAGATGATCTGGACCTGGTGCCTTCCAGTTGTGGGAATTCTTGATGACATCGGAGACCTCAGCGGTTGTGAATTGCTCATGTTGCATCTGGCTATAGTTCCGGCCCATCTCGCGTTCTTCGCTGATCCAGCTTGCACTGACATTGTATGGACCTGGTGTGGCAAGTTGATTTCTCCAGAAACCGTCGACCTGTTCTCTGCTAGGGTAACTCGCATTTGTGGCATCGGCGCTAGAATTAAAAGCACGGTAGAAACCCTTTTCTGATCGTTCAAAGAGTTTGTTGTCTCGTTTCCTGTTGTTACTAGCCTTGTATCTCCTCAGACGCCCTGCGAAAACAGAAAGTTTTTGTTTTAATGTGTCAAGACATTGTTGAGCAGTGATGTTCGCGGGGTCATGCCGAGAATGCATTTGGGTGCGGCTCATTATTGCCTGCACCGCCCTCTGGATCCTTCTAGTTCTAACTCCTCTGATATATTCCGTCACTTGTCCTATGTCTTTACGGAGACTCTCGATCTTCCGATTTAGTCGCATTTCCCATTGAGCCATTCGTGGTTCTGGTCTTGCACGATTCAACTCTTGGGCCGTTCGGATCTTGGCACCCATTACAGTGGTGACTGCCGTTGCGGCACAGTAGATTAACATGTGCATACGTTCTAATGTTGGTGTCACTGAAACATAGTTTGGTAAGATTCGTGTGTTCATAAGATCGAGCACGATCGCAAGTTTTCTGGAAGAATTTAATCTTGGTAGCGGTGGCCTGCTCAGTGGGTCTGTGCCTTCGTATCGAAATACTGCCTGTCTCATATGTGCGTTTAAGCCTTCAAAATGTTCTTCGTTAACCGATTCCAGACTCTCGGTTGTTGGTTCTACCGTTTCGGCTTCTAGTTGTTGTCCAGGCGCTTGAAGTTCCCCATTGTTGTTGTTGTCATCTATGTCTATGTATTCGCCGTGGATCTCTAGCTCAACTTCCCGTTTGATAGCGTTAAGTCGCGTTTCTGGAATTCGGTTATTTCTTAGAATAGTTCGATACTGATCTGACACTCTTTGTTCAGACACTTGCATGTGTGGAAACTCCCTGCAGAACTCGGCATGCAGTTGTTGTCGGTAGCCGATCATCTCTTGTCCTAAGTTTGTCACCCTGTAAAAAATACGCATAATCGATTCATTCATGGACACAGTCCATTTCATGCGTCGTCGTTGTAATCCCGCCTCTGTGAACGCTGGCTGAAGTTCCCGCGCAGCACCTTCGGTGGGTGGAACCCTAGTTCTCGTTTGGCTCCCATGTTGTAGATGTTCGTGTTGTTGTTGGGCTGTAGCTGTTTGTGCAACAGGGGCCCGCCTCATCAGCGCCCTGTCACCGACGTCCCGCTCGCTGTCATGTCCAGCGCCGGCTCCAGACATGCCCTGGCGATCCCCAGGCAGCGGCCCTATGACAAAACTCCTATTAATCTCCATTCCATGGGTTTCTCCCGTAACGTGGGAGTGACGGCCCTCGGTCGCCTTTTACGACTCGCGGAGCCACGATAGGAGTATTCTAACCCGCTACCCATACGGGTCAACTAGGATAACGCGGGATCGTTACACCCGAGGATCTGCCCCTCTCACAGGTCAAACCCCTCCTTGCGTTAACTGGGAAACACGGGATCGTTACACCCGAAGATCCGCCTCTCTCACAGGCTAGATCCATCCCTGTGTAACCGAGAGTCGCGGGATTGTCACACCCGAGGATCAGCCCCCGTCACCAGCTAGACCCCTCTCTGCGCAACTGGAGATCGCGGGATTGTCACACCCGTAGGTCTGCCCCTGTCACAGGCCAAACCTCTCCATGCGTAACTGGGAATCGCGGGATCGTCACACCCGTGAATCTGCCCCTCTCACAGGTCAGACCCATCCCTACGTAACTGTGGAGCGCGGGATCGTCACACCCGTGGGTCTGCCTCTCTCACAGGTCAGACCCCCCTGCGCATTTATTATTATTATTATTATTATTATTATTATATAGTTTATTCAGTACATAGAATAATTACATTTTACTTACTTACTACATACATGCGACACTCTATAACATTGCACCAAATAAACAAAATTACCCACGTAAGTTACCTTGTCTGTGGGATTTCATTCACTGAAGTACTACGGAAAACCCTAGAAAACTGCAGTAATCCCAGTGAGTGTAGGACAATTAGCAAATCACACTGATAAGCTATTATAAGGAGCAATACCGTGAATCCACAATTTGTCCAGCGCTCTTGGCCATCAGCGGCGGTTTTCTATAAAGACATGTTCCGGCAAGTACTTGCTTGTCAACCAATCACTGTTCAATTAATTAATTAATCTGTACCTTCTTTTAAGAACATTTCGCGAGACAAATTTTTTGAAAACAAATAATTATCCAACATAAAATTAATATAAAACAAATATGCAGCGTGTCCCCGGATAAGTGAAACAACTCTTGTAAAAGGCAAAAAAAAAAGTTGAAATTTAAGCTTCTGGGGTTCATCCTTGCTTGTTTTGAAACTAATTTGTGATACAATTTTAGTTTCGATAAATCACGTATACCTATGCTTTGGAAATAAGTAAAAGATTATTTTTAAAACGTTATTATTTATTATTTTATTTTGTGCTCTTTAGTTAGTATATTAAAATCTATGAGTATCTGATAACGTGTCATTATTACAAGGCCTTTTTCCTGCGAGTCTTGAGCTATCTAGCACTTCAATGAGGCGTCCGCTACCTCGGGAAGTCCTCCATCTTGAAACATCCGCCATATTGAAATGAGAATGACGTCACGTATTCTGCTTAACAATTAGTCAAGGAGGTTGTAAGGAAATAGGTAATCCGTCATCTTGGGGCGGCTACCATATTGGATGTATAGTGTGACGTCACCTTATTGTTTTGAACTCGTCAAACCCTTTCATTTGATATTCATATCAAAGGGGTTGTAAAGAAAATATGTAATCCGCCATTTTGGAGCGGCGGCCATTTGAAACTTACTGCAATATCGAGTATACTAGATCGTATTGTCACCAGCACCAAGAGTGTGTGTAAAATTTTAGCTCAAACGGTTGGGTGGAATTGGTTTAAAATTCAGTTGCAAAAGTTGACCCACACATAATAACAGGTGAAGTTGAATAGAAGCTTGTAAAAATAGCAAAATAAGTTGCAATAACTTATTCACAAAATCTTAAATCAAGTCACTTTTAATTCAAATCCTTCAGGAGCATAATAATATACTAGACAGTTGACTGAAATTCAAATTTTTAATCACTTAGTGTCTCTTCTATACATTTTGTTCCTTTGAAGTCACCCTCAATATTTCGGTAATGGAAATGAATTTCAAAAATCACCTAGACCCATCGATTTTTAGTGGAAACTCTTTTAGTCATTATTCACCCTCAACTTTATTTTAAAGGTAATGTTGTCAATAACGCACCACTGTTTTATTTTTTTAAATAGGTAAATGAAAAATAAGTACTGCATAACAACCCAAAATAAATACGACACACCAACTCAATAAGTTTGTTGTTGGTAACGGAAAAACAAAGTAGAGGAAAGTCGCGTAAGTTCGGATGGTTTCCTAATTTTGGATAGTGATTTATCTAAGAAGCCATCTGTTGTTTTAAATTGAAACCTCACCCTATAAAATGCAAAAAGTCAAATTAAGCCCACTATGCAATATTGTGGTGGTACAATCTTTCTCCATTAGATGGCAGCTCCAAACGTCTAAATTGCATGGCGGAGTTTTATGTTCGGTCGGGGTTTGAGCTGTGTTGATGTTTGAAATAATCGTTCCGGAATTTTGTGTTTATGTCCTAGGTAAGTTAATATATGGACTAAGCCGGTATTCTAGTCACAATTTAACAGATTTCAAAAATAACAATACTGCATTACTCTAACCTAAAAAGTGAAAAAGGTGCTTAATTTCGGATAGTCCTAAGTTCCTAATTTCGGATACCAGAAACCCAAAATTCTGGCTTAATATAATATGCCGGTTGCGAGTAAATTGTTTATTTTCAGAAAAAAATTACAAAGACCCATTGCAAACATAAACAGTGGGATCCAGATCCATTGAAACTGAGGTAAGAGGAAAACAAAAGGGATAGGTACCTATCTTAAAGCCTCCAAATTAATTTCGGTCCCCAAAATCAACTTTCAAACAAGCTAATAAAAACGCCAGAGAGAAAAAACGTGTGTATGTAACTTTTGTTTAGATATAATATGTAGGTACATATTTTTTACACTGGTAAAAAGTAGTCTCTTAATTTCGGATAGGATATCCGAAATTAGGAACCTTTTTTCAGTTGCAACAAAATGTACCAAAAGCATGTACCGTCGTTTTCTTGGAAAAACAAATGTGGTAAAATTATTTTGACAATAAATCGTGTTTGGTTATAACACGTTGCATATTATGCTTACATGAAAAAAATAAATAAAAAAGACTTCTGCATAATAAATATTTGGTAAATTTAAAGTAGTACCTATCCGAAATTGGGTGACATTCCTCTAAGTTATTATATGAACTTTATTTTATATTTTATACAAGATGTTCGAGTTGAACACCGTCCCAAGACAATAATAGCGTCTATTTCTAAATTCTGCTCTGTTTTGCAAAAGAAAATCCTTAGTAATCTTCTACAATCTTGAGTTATTATGTCTTTTAGATTGACAACATCTATGCACAAAGTATCTGTTCCGTTACCAACAACAAATTTATTGCGTTTTTTAGGGCCAAGTACTGAAAGTATACCCATAAATAGTATTTATGCCGTATTTTTATTTTCCAGCCCATTTAAAAAAATAAAGCGGTCTTGACAAGATATGTCCTTTAATAATGAGGTATCACATGTACGATAGACCCATTTATTATTTTAAATTTGAGGGCGGTAGGGGATAGTGTTACACTGTAGGAATTATATATGCGCATTAAATTAAACCCAAGAGAAGTTGGCATGCATAGTGCATAGTGGGGAGCTATATACCTTTGCAGGGCAGCTAGTATACGATAAATTTCTCACACGTTTATACTTCTGATGTTGACGGAATGAAGACACCTTTATAAGGTATTCTCAGTTTATATGCGCTACCTATAGAAAAATTCCCCAAAGGTTAGCGAACAAAATGGGGATACACTTCATTTTGACAATCTATATGTAGAGTGCTACAAAGATGTGATTTTCCTTGTTATCAAGGCTTACAGCAACCACGTAAAAATCATGTTAATATTTTATGTTCGGCGCTTTTGCTGTGACCGACCCTCCCACAGAGTTCGTGCACCGCTGGGACGACGCTGCTCGGATAACCGGGGAGCTGCGCCCTTCTGCACGTGTTGCCGTGAAGTTTTCGGTCGAATTGTCAAATTCCGGGCCGGCTAACTGGCAGCATTCAATATCCTGTCAAATTTCCTCCGCCGGCGTTGCCCGCGCCGCACAACAAATGTATATTATTGCATTACAGTCGCAGCGTACCAGAAGTTATTGCTATATCTGCCTCTGCGTACAACACGGCGCACCGGCGCCCTGTTATTTGCAGTAAATAGTATAGCTTCCCATTCTAGAGTAAGTTACGTTCATGCAGGTTGTAGTTAGTTGGTGATGGAAAATTTGATGGTCCATCCGAGAGCAATTAAAGTTTTATTGTGAAAAATACTCTTTCTCTGTCAAATCCTGCTCTTGCAAAGCGTTTACCCAGCGGGTGACGCACGTTTTTACATTTACGTGACGTGTTGATGCACGTTTTGACTTTTTGGCTTTTACGTGACGTTTTGAATCAAATTTTGACGTTTACGTGTTGCTTTGACTCACGTTCTGGCTATTGACGACTACGTGGGGTTCAAACGCATGTTTTGATGTTTATGTGATGTCAGTGGCGGCGATAAAGATTCGCCCCCCCCCCCCCCCCCGCCAGATTTTGACAGATCATGCCTACATGGAAATACCGATATTTTGTCTCAGATGCTAAATTATAAGAATAAAAACGGGATATATGTACAGGGTGTAACTTAAGTATGTTAAAATATCTCATGTTGGTGATCTCAGCCAATTCTAAGAAAAGAGTTCATATAAACATGTCCAAAAATTCTTCGGTTTCGATATACGGGTGTTAAAATTCTCTAAAAAAATCATCGTTTTCCTATAACTTCTTTATTTGTAGAGTTTTTTAACCAAATTTGGTACACATCATACTTGGCTAGGGCCCATTTAAATGTGTTACTTCCAAGCTCTAGATTGAACCAGTGGCCGAGATATGGGTAAATCGGAAGAAAAATTCAAGAAAAAAGTTGATAGGTACTGCACTGTACGAAATTAAAGTGGGTAGCAGTTTTGGATGGAGCATTTGTTTCCGGAGAAAAAGTGTCTCTTGACTTCTTTTTGTATCTATCGCCGTCACGTGGGAAATTAGATTTTTTAAATTTATTTCATCGCGGCGCACTTACAAAAAATGTCAGGTATTTAAAAAAGGGTGGGGAAAAGATCAAGATCTTGTTGTCAATTAGAAACAAAATTTTGGAGGTTTCAAGACAACAAAACTAATTTTAACTCGAAATAAGATCAAAAAAGTTTTTGGAAAAGGCGATTTTTTTAGAAAATTTTTACACCCTGTATAGATTTTAAGTTTTTCTACCTACCTGGGAAATATTCTGTATTATAGCCGGTATTATGGCGTAGCTTAACATGTCTAATGTCAATGTATCTCATTTTATTTTATAAATGGTACATGATTTAATATTACATAATAATATATTTATCTTGATATTTATATTAAAAAATATTTTCTAAAGAAAATATTTATTAAGCATGACAAAAGAGAAAGTTTTTTTTTTAATTAGCAATATTCTGCCAAGCTTTATTTTGCCACTACAAATAATACAGATACCTAGGTACCCTTATCTACTAATTGCCTTAAATATAAATTCTTACCATTGCTAAAATCTGTCTGGTGCTAGTAAACAAACATCACGTAACGTCGCAGAATTAATATATTTGTTCTATAAAAATTCAAAATTCGCCAATTTTTAAGCTAAAACAAAGCTACCAACGCTGGGACGGGTCGCATACTAAACCTCCTAATTTCAAAACGGCCCGTAATCTGGTCAAAAAATAAATCGAAAATTTGCTTTTAAAAATAGCTCTTTTACCAGTGTTGTATGAAGTATAAATTAATTTCAAAAAAATTTATCTAAATAAAGATGTAAGAGAATTGACGCTATCTGCTACAAACACACAACCTGCCGGCAAAAGCCCTAAAAATTTGTCAAAATATGCAGGGAAGATAAAAGACATAAAAAATAGGTTAAAACATGAAAAATAGGTTAATACAAAAAAGCACAAATCTTAATTCGCAGCAACAGAGTGTACAAAACTACTCAACAATATAAGTAAATATTTTTCGTAATAATTACGTTCATAAGAGTTTAAAAGATAATCTGAAAATCATCAAATAAACGCTTAAATTTTGACAGAAAAATTGCATTTTGTTGTATTTTTCGGAGTGTTTTAATAATTTACCCACAATCTGCTAATAATAATAATAATAATATAATAATAATTCTCACCCTCACAATACTCCAAACTAGGAGTACCCCAGAAGCAACCACATGCTTGTGCGGGGGAGGTGGGCAATTACTATTATTTTTGTCTTCGTTGCCATTTGCGGCTAGGGCCGACTTTTTTCCCGATAAAACTAGGATAGCATTCGCTCAAGTACTACGGAAAAACCTAGAAAACCGTAGTAATCCCAGTGAGTGTGGGACAATTAGTAAATCACACGGATAAAGCCTATTTAGGAGCAATACCGTGAACCCACATTTGTCCAGCGCTCTTGGCCACAGCGGTGTTTTCCTTTAAAGACATAATATGCATGCGCCTGCCTCGAACCAAGGTCGGTCGAAGGCAGAAAAACATGCAGTCTAAAAAGTCAGCGGCGGTACGAGCGACGCCACCGCGGTTTCCTGAAATGGAAATATTTTAAGTCGATTTTTAGCCTAATAGCGTTAATATTTTGCAAAAATTATTAGTGGATAGATCAGTTTTTAGGGGCCCCTCCCGGAGCTGGGGCCCCCCCGCACGGCGGGCTCTGCGGGCTCTGCGGGCGCCTTATCGCCGCCAGTGTGTGATGTTTACGTTACGTTTTGACGTTTACGTGACGAGATGGCTCACCACATATCGGACGACAGTAACTTATGGAACAGACAATATTTTAAGTCGATTTTTAGCCTAATAGCGTTAATATTTTGCAAAAATTAATATTAGTGGATAGATCAGTTTTTAGGGGCCCCTCCCGGAGCTGGGCCCCCCCCGCACGGCGGGCTCTGCGGGCGCCTTATCGCCGCCAGTGTGTGATGTTTACGTTACGTTTTGACGTTTACGTGACGAGATGGCTCACCACATATCGGACGACAGTAACTTATGGAACAGACAATATTTTAAGTCGATTTTTAGCCTAATAGCGTTAATATTTTGCAAAAATTAATATTAGTGGATAGATCAGTTTTTAGGGGCCCCTCCCGGAGCTGGGGCCCCCCCGCACGGCGGGCTCTGCGGGCGCCTTATCGCCGCCAGTGTGTGACGTTTACGTTACGTTTTGACGTTCACGTGACGAGATGGCTCACCACATATCGGACGACAGTAACTTATGGAACAGACAACGCTGAATATCATTCCCACAACAATGGGTTTGTTCTCTCAGAAAGCAGAAACCAGTCAGCGCGAACCTGATTGGCGGATTTCAAATTCTCTGACTGTTCTGATTGTTTTGATGCCTGGTCATTGGCTCTGACTAGTTGGGGACTATTTGTGAGAAAATACCCAAAATAATTTGTTTCTCGGGGATAAGGCCGACTAACCATCGTTACAAAACTCTAGCAGTGCGTTTCACGGCCGCTAAGCTGAATAATAGCAAACGTTTTTCCCCTTTTTGTGGTCACCGAATAAAATTTCGCACATTAACTACCTTCGCCGAGTCTCGACGTAATTCGGTGTTTGCGAGCTAACAAAGTTTACAGTGTTTGCGGAATAGGGAAATTTTCACTAGAGGGTGCCCGCTTTACTGCCTTTGTATACTGCCGAACGTGTAAAAGACAGCCAGTAAAGAAACTAATTTTCAGAATATTTTCCCAGGATTCTGTTGGCGTTGACTACTTGACTAGTAGGTATCCTTGCTTAGTGAGGTCAGATATCGCTCCAAGATTCATCATCTTAGCATAGAAAATTTGTCAATGGATGATTTATTGTGAGTGCGGTTTAAATTGCAGAATTTTAATTGTGACCCCAAATCTTTTTCCTTTGTGCATTCTACAAGTAGGTATATAATTATATTCATTATAGACCAGGAGCTGGCGACACTTTTCATTGTCACGCATGCCCTAAAGTCCTAAAGCTTAATTTATCTTTTATTTGATAATATTAGTGACACTCATTAATAACATGAACTCCTACCAACACGGTGGCGGTACAACGATTGACAGCGGGTTTTAATAAACAATAACATAAAAAAAGGAAAATATATTGTTGTTCATTTAAAACGAGGATACGAAAATATATAGGTGGCCCGGGTTTTTTGCACCTGAGTGTATTTTATTTCGTCAAGTACACTTATGGCAATTTGTCAGCATATTTTACGATAATTCAGTACACTATTTGTCAATTGCCAGAAGTGTACTTTATATGAAATAAAATATAATATACCTACCAGGTAAAGTACCTAATTATTCGAGTGGGCCACCGACGCACTCACTATTTGCCATATTATCTCCCTAATTCTTCCAACTAGCCTTCTGCCGTTTTGCAACCGGTGTTATTTTGAGTTACAGAATAAATGTAAAAATTGGCAGAAGTTTACTCAGTCACATAATTGTTGCAAAAGCCTTCTGCCGATTTTTTCTCTACTTATTTTCACTATTTCCGATTATCCTGCAAATTTTTGCAAAAGCCTTCTGCCGATTTTTTCTCTACTTATTTTCACTATTTCCGATTATCCTGCAAATTTTCAACAATTTACATTATCAATTTTTTACAAAAAAAATTGCATGTTTAACCCCCTACCCTCACTTTAGTCTTTCAGGGTGCCTTCTACCCGCCCGCCTCTCGCTAACAAGGGAATCTATAAATGATCAAATTCTCACTTTACCGAGTGACCCCTACTCCACGTAGCCAGCTCTCCGTCTATACAGCCATGGAAACAATTTGATAGTTCGAAATTATTTAAGAGTATAATAGGGCCGCTGCCAATCGCTGTCCCGGTGTTACCTCTGCAGGAGTCGATTTTAGATATTCTTAGCTCCGATATAACACAAATAAAATAAAATTAGTCTTTAGGAAATCTTACAAAATTTAGTACCGCCATCTCCCGGACTATTAAATAGGTTCCCTGATTTGGTTTTGTCGATCAACAATTATTATTCCCGCTGCGTTCATCCACGAGGGAATTTTGTACCCGACCACGACCGTTTTACTGCTTTCGTGATCTGCCGAACGCCTCAGAGGTTAACCTGTAAAAATACTATAATCTAAAGGTTATTTAACCCGGAATTTGGGGACCGCTCACCGCCGTGCCCATCCCTCGGTTTATTTCGGCAAATTTTCTTTTACGGGCCGACGTAACCTGTCAAATGGGATCTAAAGATAAAATTCCGTTCAGCTGTAAAATTCTACGACGCCCTCTGCGGCGAAGACTTATTTCGTCACTACCCGAATACCGGCTTTGTCAAACGAAAGTAGGTGTACGTTATATTGGCGAGTGTAAAAAGAAAATTCTCCGTTCGCGCATTTCCACAAAGAACAAGTAGAAACATATAGGTACAATGTATGCCGTTACCAAATAAAGGAAGATAACTGGGTTTCTGATTAGCAGATATTCGTTAAAGAAGTTGATTTGATTGTCATCTTTCTTTTTTAGAGATTTTCTCAAAATATGGTAGTTCTCATCAAACGAAAAATATTACTAAATTTGGTATAGCTGATTAGCGATTTTCCATTCATTACTAATATTTTTCCATATACTCTGATCACATCTAAATCTACTTTCATTAGAGCTAATAGAACCCAGTCTCAGTATTGACATTAACCAAAATTGGTTTTAAATTGCGCACGAATCATCTGATTAGGAATAATATGTAGGTCTTGTCTGTTTGCTATGTCGTTTTTGATTAGAGGATTCTACAGCCTTTCCCAGAACCGTGTTATTCAGGTTAAGTCGTGTGCGTTTTTATTAAAACAAAATATCAGCATAGGTATATCTCAAAAATCACCCACATCTAAAAATATGCCTTTTACAGAATTAAAATATCTCTTTTTAACCAGTAGCTATCTGATAGGCACATTTTATTGGGACCCCCTGTATATACTACCGCTATAAATTTATTTTTGTAAGTCGTCGCTGCACTGAGCGAAATGCGCTTTATTCTTTATAAAAAAAATTAAATCCTTTATACCTATACCGCATTTTCTGTTCAATGGGTTCCATAGAACTAAAATTTACTTTTCCGGTATTTTTCAACCCAAAATATGACCGAAACGGGAACTCTATATTCGGGTGCATTGATTTGTGCCGAACTGATGCTCTCGGCTACCCTGACTTCGGCAAAGTGGAAAATTATTAGAAAACTTTTGATTGGTATAAAATTGGATTTATTATTGTAGCCACCGTCTTATAGCGTTCGGCTGGAACTCTGAAGAAAACTCTTAGGGGCGAATGTATTTCAAGGAAACAAGAAACGAGCCAAATCTATTATTTTCTCAGTTTACGGCTAAAAGCTTATACCTCCATAAAACGAAATTAAATAAAAAAAAGTTTCGTGAAAACCTACCTTAACCTCATTATAAGTTCAATATCACGTTTAGAAGCCAATTCAGGCAGTATAGGTGCTACTTTCGTCGAGTTACAAAGTGGCTTTTATTTTCTTTAATACCGGGAAAATAATATTTGAGAAACTTGAGGTCGTGACAAATTGGGCCCTACAATTCCGTGATCTGGAAAGATTCAAAAGGAATCCAATGGATTACTTTTTCAAAATATTAACATAGCTACAGGTTACCTACTGTAGAGATCTGGTCTGTCCAGAAGTGTTGTTTGGTGAACCAGATGTAAGTGTATAATGATACACCAATAATAAGTAATCAAATAAATATAAAAGGAATGAAGAGGACTTTGCCATTACTCGAGTGCATAAAATATTCATATCATATATTCATCTTGTTTTAAGGCGTCAAATCATTTCCAAATCATCTCATTTTAGGCCCAATGAAAAATTCTTGAATCTATTGAAGTCCTAAAACATCTAAATAATAAACCGTAATCAAGGCATCCTTCTACATTTTTTGCACAGTCAAATTCGCCGAAAAACCAACCAGAAGATTAAATTACAGATCATGCACATTTCCTGCTATCGTCAAACCTTCCCTCACTTTTCATTCACTCCCTACCTGTTCCTCTATAAATGAGATGACATGATATGAATGAAGAATGACCAGTCTCAGTCACATGGTTTTGCCTTGAAGATGTCCCGTGTTATTGTGGATGAAAGCTTGGCTCAAACAGATCTATTGACGCAGGATGTATCCGGAAGCAATAATATTGTTGCTGTTTATTCTTAAAAGATCTGTGAATTTAGTAGATGCCGACCGCATGTTTGAGACTTATTTTTTAGCAAAATTCTACTACTAGAGTTGACAAATGATTCTGAAAATTTGCCGAGGTTAATGAAGAGATTGCTATCGGGACGGAATTTGTTATAGGATTCACTAACGAAAAGCTCGTCGCCCTCGCAACAAAAATATACAAATTGAAGGCTCTTCTTATTGTTTAACATTTATTTTATAGGTAACATCAATTATATTACCCATACATAAAGGCTCTCTTCAGTTCAGTAAATCCTTGGAAATACTAGGAAAAGGGAGACCATTAATTATTGGGAGTTAATAATTTAATCTATAATATAACAAGCAGGGATACTGAAAGTAACATCAATTTACATATTTAAATATATATGATTATATATAATAATCCTTTAGGTGAACCGTGAAAGAAGCTTGTGACCCATGTTTTAATTACTGCTATTTGAATTTATTTGACTGTACGAATTTATCTCTACTATACAGGGTGGCCCACCACGAACTGCATCGATCTATATATGGAAAACTAAAATTAGGAAAATTCTGAAAATTTGGCACCTTACCAATGCCGATGCGCGCTGCTTAACCAAAATATTTTGGTGAATCTGGCACTTCCGGTTATACCGGAAGTCGATATCAACTTTCTTATCTCAAATGGAACACCCTCCATATTAATGCATTTTTGGATTCTAGGCATCGTTTTGGAACAAAAACATGCAACATGTCCTATATCTAAATCCAACCGTTTTTGAGATATTTGCATTTTTCCGAAAAAAAAAAAATGACAGGTGCAGACCTAAAGTCAATTAGCAATTTATACGAGGAAACCGCGAAATTTCCAAACGAATTTTTGGCATCGTGTAACAGAAGCCCTGACCTAGTGATCTCTGCTGAGAAATATATCCGTTCTTATACAGGGTGTTCACAAAATATGAATAAAAATTACATTCAAAATGTGCTTAAATCTCGAAATTTTCAAATGGAAACCTCCATTTTTTTAATGCGATCTTATTTACCACTAAAAATGATGACAACTTTGTGTAAGGTTTCCTATACCTAAATGCAGTAATTTTCGATTAATTTACGAAAAACCCACTTTTCGCCCATAAAATGCGGGGTTTGCTTAACGCTTGGAAAATCATATTAGCCGTGGACGTTGAAAAGACAATCGCGGCTCAGGAAATGTCACTTGTTTTATAAATTATTGTCAAAAATAATGACGGTGCGCTTAAATTACACAAACGAAGATTATTTAAATTTGTTTATTATCTACGGAGAATGCAACAAAGTACCTAATATCAAGAACGTGCGATACATCTAATATGATTTTCCAAGCGTTAAGCAAACCCCGCATTTTATATGGGCGAAAAGTGGGTTTTTCGTAAATTAATCGAAAATTACTGCATTTAGGTTTAGGAAACCTTACACAAAGTTGTCATCATTTTTAGTGGTGAATAAGATCGCATTAAAAAAAATGGGTGTTTCGATTTGAAAATTTCGAGATTTAAGCACATTTTGAATGTAATTTTTATTCATATTTTGTGAACACCCTGTATAAGAACGGATTTATTTCTCAGCAGAGATCACTAGGTCAGGGCTTCTGTTACACGATGCCAAAAATTCGTTTTGAAATTTCGCGGTTTCCTCGTATAAATTGCTAATCGACTTTAGGTCTGCACCTGTAATTTTTTTCGGCAAAATGCAAATATGTCAAAAACGGTTGGATTTAGACATAGGACATGTTGCATGTTTTTTTTTCCAAAATGATGCCTAGAATTCCATTTGAGATAAGAAAGTTGATATGGATAGTGCCAGATTCACCAAAATATTTTAGTTGAGCAGCGCCTATCGGCATTGGTGAGGTGCCAAATTTTCATAATTTTCCTACTTTTAGTTTTCCATATACATATAGATCGATGCAGTTCGTGGTGGGCCACCCTGTATTGTCTACTGAAACCAGTGTCACTGGTGTCTTCATTTAATTTAATTGCAAGAGCAAAATTAATTATTTTTTTCTGTAACTGACTATATTAAATAGTCTGATGTACCTGACGCTTTTGTTTTGAAACCATTATTGCTCGGAATACAAATCGTCCAAAAAACAGCGTGACAGGGACCTATTAGTTTATGACACATGGGCAATAACTCGTCACAGCTAAAACGTAATTTTTTAAAATGATGAAATAGTGCTTTTATTGCGTATTAAGCACATCATACAAAATTGATACTACCTAAAATTTTGCCTACACAGTTTTGCTTTTATTTATGGACACCGTATCACTTTTCTAATAATCATGGCAATCGGCATATCCCGTTTTTTTTATTTTGTTATTCTTTGTCTACTTTATTTTTGTCAGATCTTTTTGGCGCGAACATATTTAACAAAAATTACAAAGTCCAAAATTATAGTCCGGTGACGTCATCTGATTATTTTCCCGCCAAACAAGATCCGCCAACAAGCGATCTGCATGCGACGTTGCCGCTACGTAGAGATGAGTGCAAGGTAATGCTTCATATTGCTAATCAAAATTGATTACGTTGAATACGTAACCCGTGCAAAAACAGAACCAATAAAAGCCACATATATATTTAATTGTTACAAGCTTTTATTTAACTTCACCTGTTTAGTATGTGTGGGTCAAATCTTGCAATTGGAGTTCCACCGAAGCGATTGTGCTAAAATTTAGCACACATTTTTAGTGCTGGTGAAAATTATATAAACCGTGAAAGAAGCTTGTGACCCATGTTTTAATTACTGCTATTTGAATTTATTTGACTGTACGAATTTATCTCTACTATACAGGGTGGCCCACCACGAACTGCATCGATCTATATATGGAAAACTAAAATTAGGAAAATTCTGAAAATTTGGCACCTTACCAATGCCGATGCGCGCTGCTTAACCAAAATATTTTGGTGAATCTGGCACTTCCGGTTATACCGGAAGTCGATATCAACTTTCTTATCTCAAATGGAACACCCTCCATATTAATGCATTTTTGGATTCTAGGCATCGTTTTGGAACAAAAACATGCAACATGTCCTATATCTAAATCCAACCGTTTTTGAGATATTTGCATTTTTCCGAAAAAAAAAAAATGACAGGTGCAGACCTAAAGTCAATTAGCAATTTATACGAGGAAACCGCGAAATTTCCAAACGAATTTTTGGCATCGTGTAACAGAAGCCCTGACCTAGTGATCTCTGCTGAGAAATATATCCGTTCTTATACAGGGTGTTCACAAAATATGAATAAAAATTACATTCAAAATGTGCTTAAATCTCGAAATTTTCAAATGGAAACCTCCATTTTTTTAATGCGATCTTATTTACCACTAAAAATGATGACAACTTTGTGTAAGGTTTCCTATACCTAAATGCAGTAATTTTCGATTAATTTACGAAAAACCCACTTTTCGCCCATAAAATGCGGGGTTTGCTTAACGCTTGGAAAATCATATTAGCCGTGGACGTTGAAAAGACAATCGCGGCTCAGGAAATGTCACTTGTTTTATAAATTATTGTCAAAAATAATGACGGTGCGCTTAAATTACACAAACGAAGATTATTTAAATTTGTTTATTATCTACGGAGAATGCAACAAAGTACCTAATATCAAGAACGTGCGATACATCTAATATGATTTTCCAAGCGTTAAGCAAACCCCGCATTTTATATGGGCGAAAAGTGGGTTTTTCGTAAATTAATCGAAAATTACTGCATTTAGGTTTAGGAAACCTTACACAAAGTTGTCATCATTTTTAGTGGTGAATAAGATCGCATTAAAAAAAATGGGTGTTTCGATTTGAAAATTTCGAGATTTAAGCACATTTTGAATGTAATTTTTATTCATATTTTGTGAACACCCTGTATAAGAACGGATTTATTTCTCAGCAGAGATCACTAGGTCAGGGCTTCTGTTACACGATGCCAAAAATTCGTTTTGAAATTTCGCGGTTTCCTCGTATAAATTGCTAATCGACTTTAGGTCTGCACCTGTAATTTTTTTCGGCAAAATGCAAATATGTCAAAAACGGTTGGATTTAGACATAGGACATGTTGCATGTTTTTTTTCCAAAATGATGCCTAGAATTCCATTTGAGATAAGAAAGTTGATATGGATAGTGCCAGATTCACCAAAATATTTTAGTTGAGCAGCGCCTATCGGCATTGGTGAGGTGCCAAATTTTCATAATTTTCCTACTTTTAGTTTTCCATATACATATAGATCGATGCAGTTCGTGGTGGGCCACCCTGTATTGTCTACTGAAACCAGTGTCACTGGTGTCTTCATTTAATTTAATTGCAAGAGCAAAATTAATTATTTTTTTCTGTAACTGACTATATTAAATAGTCTGATGTACCTGACGCTTTTGTTTTGAAACCATTATTGCTCGGAATACAAATCGTCCAAAAAACAGCGTGACAGGGACCTATTAGTTTATGACACATGGGCAATAACTCGTCACAGCTAAAACGTAATTTTTTAAAATGATGAAATAGTGCTTTTATTGCGTATTAAGCACATCATACAAAATTGATACTACCTAAAATTTTGCCTACACAGTTTTGCTTTTATTTATGGACACCGTATCACTTTTCTAATAATCATGGCAATCGGCATATCCCGTTTTTTTTATTTTGTTATTCTTTGTCTACTTTATTTTTGTCAGATCTTTTTGGCGCGAACATATTTAACAAAAATTACAAAGTCCAAAATTATAGTCCGGTGACGTCATCTGATTATTTTCCCGCCAAACAAGATCCGCCAACAAGCGATCTGCATGCGACGTTGCCGCTACGTAGAGATGAGTGCAAGGTAATGCTTCATATTGCTAATCAAAATTGATTACGTTGAATACGTAACCCGTGCAAAAACAGAACCAATAAAAGCCACATATATATTTAATTGTTACAAGCTTTTATTTAACTTCACCTGTTTAGTATGTGTGGGTCAAATCTTGCAATTGGAGTTCCACCGAAGCGATTGTGCTAAAATTTAGCACACATTTTTAGTGCTGGTGAAAATACAATCTAATACAACTCCTTGATATGGATATCAAATGAAAGGGTTTGATGAGCACAAAAAGATAAGGTGAGTGACGTTACACTAAGACCAATATGGCGACCGCCTCAAGATGGCTAACATCCCAAACTAAAAAGCACAAAATAAAACAAGCTTTAATTTAAGTCATGTACTAAAACTAAAAAATAAAATAAGCTTTGGTTTTCAAAAAGCTTGTCGCGTGAAATGTTCATAAAAGTAGTGTAGGCGCGAGAAATAAATAGGCGCTAGTTATATAGGTGGTATAAAACGGATAAAATTTTAAACTGGGGAAAGTGGGCACTAACCTTTGCCCTCTCCTGGATTGTGTAGATATAGACGATAGATATATGAATGATATATCCGGCACTTCTTGGATTCACTCCCGACGCGGAGATATGCGTCAGCTGGTGTCACCTGGTTTGACCGATGTCAGTTAGTTATCAGGGGTTGAGAAAATGCTAAAATTGATTTTTTATTGTCATTTCGTAATAAAGTTATTAGTTATAATTACCAGATATGTTAGTAATAATTACTATAGTATCTATTACAGTAATACAATATTATACAGTTCGCCAAATTATCATTTATAAACGCGAGTGCCATGAAAATTAGGATTAGGTAATGAACTTGAAAATAGAAGAAGGTTTGCACCAAAAAAATTAGTGTTTTTTTTTTCATTTCTGTTTTGCAGGAGCCATAATTACCGTTCAAACAAATTAATTGATATAGAACTCACGTTTCTAAAATGACAAATCCTCTCTGAAATCAAACTGGCATATCAAATAAATTGGTTTTATTTTCTATACAGGGTAAATCATAAAAAAATGCTAAAATAGTTATTTTTGTTACCAGTACCTAAAATTAAGTTTTTCAGGACGAATCATTGCTGTTTCGGAATAGCAGATGAGTCCTGAAAAACTTCAATTAAGTACGTGTGACAAACACTATTTTTGCCATAGACTCCCAAATTTTTGATATACCTACGCTTTTTACAATTCTTCAGAACGCTTAAATTTGCAATTTTCCATAATTTTGGAAATCATAATGTTCGAAAAGTTGGCTTAGAAATTGATATCGTAGCAAAATTTTGTTTATTTGATAATTTTGTCATGTCATTCATTCAGGGACTAGGCCGAAAAAGAAGCATTTTACGGACTTAAATGTGTCCGTAAAATAGCTATTTTTGGGAGCGTATTACAAAATGGAAACTTGAAGCTGTATTTTGGGCTTACCTTTCAATTATTCTAAACAACTTTTCGTAATACGTGTTTTCTCTAAAATCAAAAATAAGGGTACTTTACTCTTGAGTCTTTTTCATATTTTCGAAATGAGATATTCAAATTTTGAAAACTGCATTTTGAGTTTGCGGGAATGCACAAACTTTTATCAAGAATAAGTTTTCTGATAAATGTAAAATAAAAAAATCCCATATTGTGCGTACCGTATATCTGTCGGTAACTATGCAGGGAGTTTTGTTTCCTTGGTTGTTTAAATGGCGGCAGATAAGAATGTAAAAACTTAAGAACAATTATTGTT
Organism: Pseudeuparius sepicola; assembly: GCA_963920635.1. Lineage (NCBI taxonomy): Eukaryota > Metazoa > Arthropoda > Insecta > Coleoptera > Anthribidae > Pseudeuparius > Pseudeuparius sepicola. Next base: position 121,409,592 of record OY987298.1, on the reverse strand, counting down.
CTTAAGTTTTTACATTTGTACTCATCATAATAATATCATGTAACTTTCATTTTGGATATAGGAGGTTCCCAGTATGTCTTGAATAATTTACATCTCTTACAAACTAGGTACAAGCGGCACAAAACAAAATAAAATACTTTCTTCTAATGGAACGTCTTGAAACACTAATCAGGGGGTCATATTGTTCAAAGATTTGCCTTATTGAGTTCTGACAAATTCAATTAAGTAGGTAAAGGCTATTCAGTGGAGATGGAGAGAGACCAGATCTGAAGTAAAATGCAGGTATATTTTTACATATAGTTTTGTTGGCGTAGAATTTTTCTCTCGATAAGCAGGGCGAATATATTTTCAATTCCGCCTTCCCCGTAATATTTCTCAAGGTACCTACCGCAGAGTGTAAATTCCTCCATCACTGGAACAAACGCAAACTTGTTTCCTGGCAAACAGTAGATTACATCTCGGCGCCAGCGGCGCAGCGGTGGCGATAATGCCGGCTATTTTATCTGGGGGGAAGGCAAAAAAGGGGGGAGGTGGCGGTAATCAAGATTAAGCCGGAGGCGGTCGGGGTGGGATAAATTCGAGAGCAAAGCCGGGCGGATCGTAAATCGGGGGCTTTCCCCCACCAGTTCCGGCCGAATCCACTTCCGTAAGTCGACATCGGGCAGGTGGAGGTGCTGGAGTGTAGCACGACCTGCCCGAACTGTACGGCGTTGCCGTTTCCTGATGAGAATAAGAGAACAGGGTCGACTGTAATGAGGTTGGAATGAAGCTGTTGCCTCTGTCTGGTTTATGACCTAAAGTCATGTAAATCGACTAAGACTCATCTGGACCTTCCTATTAATATTTTTCAGGTTCTTCTGGAAAACAGCCAGTCACGATGACAGTGAATGACCATTGTAAATTCATCGAAATAAATCATTCGTATAATACAGGGTTAACTATCACTTAGTACAAAAAATTTTACCACGTGCGCAGAGTGGCTTAAGAAAACATAGAAAAATATTTTTAGATTTTTTTACGATCTTTAAAAAAAAAGGTAAAAACCCCTATCTTCCCTGTAAATATCCGCCTCTAATTACGTCAACCAATATGGCTTCGGAACGTACTATCAGCTGGAAGTGATTGGCCGCGGTGTTGCCGTTGTTTTAGAAAGGATGAAAATACCTTTTTACTCAAACAAGTTTAAAAACGATTTGGATCTGTACAGCGGCAGCGCTGCTAGATTTAGGTACTCTAGGTTCGTCTGGATTCAGCTTACCTTAGTTTGAAATTTGAAAACAGAAAACAGGATATGAATCCCGAGTCCCGAGCTCGGTCCCGAGGCTAGGTAATCCTGAATCTCTAGGCGTTTTTCGTTTTTGCATTTTCACATAGCAGGACCAAGGAATTACAAAACTACATACACATTTGTCGCCTCGCGAAACCACGACACGAAAATTTCGTAGAGATGACGGACCGACAGACGTAAAAACTGGACACAAACGCACAAAACAGTAGAGGTTGGTCTGGTGCGTAATAATTATCGATATTGATGTCAATGTTAGATTAGTTAATTGCGTGTCAAAAAAATAATTTTAATAAAACTTATTGAAAATATATCTAAACTAAATAAAAAGAATGCTGTGATTTTTTAATGCCGGCGTTATTGAACTGAACGCTTTGCATTACAAAGAATGTCGATGTGTATCGAATCGACGCATAGTTTTCTTCGACGTCGCATCTCTCGCATCTCTACACCTCAGACTAGTTGCTGGTCTGGTTGCCTGCAACCTGCACGACAAGGCAGGGTAACGCGAACGCGTGAATCATCGTAGTTCGGCCCATGCACGATACATTGTTTGTGTATAGTGGGCCGATGTTTACTTGACGTTTCCCTGCGTCCCTCTGAATTTTCGGCGATATTTTCCCGTATTCGTGTACTTTGGTGTGTTTTAAAGCTATTTTGCAATTAATTGAACGCCAGGCTTTTTACTAGTGCACTAGGACCCCAACATTACAGGTTAGAAGGGCTAAAATTAATTTAGTTTTGAAAGTCGGTACCTATATGTGAAATAGTCAAACATCTTTATAGGCGTGCGACCAACATTTTTCCACTGGAGATATTGATGAAAAAGAAGTACCTTAGGATTATGTACTTTGTGGAATCGACCAGGCAAACTTAACGGCTAAGTTACGAAGCATCCTCGCTTGGTCAAAGTAATGTTTTTTGATTGACCCACTTATTTGGCCTGGCCCAGGATAAGTAGAAGAGAAGATCCTGAAGTAAAAATGCAAACATTTTTAATTTAATTAACCGAGTGAATTTGTGCATCGTGGTCGTCAGGCTGAGTACCTCGCTTCAAACAAAAGGAATGGCGGAGGGAAATAAGAGGTCCCTAACAAATTTAGAAAATGTGAATATTCAATCCTGGAAATGTCAGTAAGGTAGGTGTTTGATATGCATTCTACATGTTCCTTAGAAAGTAATAATTTCCAACAGGAAATCGAAATTTTGTGGTGAATCCTCGGATAAATTGATGGACGTGGCAACGCTGCGCTATTTCACTACCTGTCACTACCATTGACATAGGCCCAATTTTAAGACACGACACGTGGGCGTCCATAGGCGGCGTTTTTTGAGGGGTTTTACAATTTGAAAAAAAAAAATTTTTTTGGCTTAAGACAAATTTAAGCGATAAGAAAATTTATTTTGGCAAGTCTAATTTTTCTTTATCTGCCATAAAATTTTATGTACTAACATTATGTACTAACATTGGATAAAAGGCGATAATGACTCTTATAGATTGAAGAGCAACGTTGTTGTTTTTTACTTTTTAATTTTTTCCCACTATTTACATTTGAAGCAACATTTTGTTTCCGCCATCAAATTATTATGACAAGCAAACTTTTCTGAAAATGTTAAAACATGGGAAGTTTTTTGTGTTATCTAGGAGGAAAGCTTTGGAATTATTGAGCTATGTGCTTTGTTTGAGAAGGTTTGCACATCAGCTGGGGAGTTTCTACAAGCGCTTTGCATAACACAGTTTAAGTTTAAAGAGCAATTCGAAATATGCATAATAGATATATCAAATAAACAACTGAAGTTTTCTGTGATGACAGTGTTTTTCCTGTAGTCAACCACGCAAGAAATCGATCAACAGTATTGCACCATACGCGTTGTCACGTGCCCTGAGCAAAACATCTGTTTACGCCTTAAAGCGTAAGTTAACCCTGCATCCGACATGTGGGGTGTGGCAAACCCCAGCGCCTGCAGATCCCCAGAAAAACATTCAAATTTCCCTCCAAGCGACTGCAGCGCCTCAGTAGCTGTCACAGATATTGAATAAGGATCAGTGCGAATTGTCACATGGAGGAAGAAACACTGTTTGAAAGTGGACTGGGGTTTCCTTACACCCCACCTGTCAGAACGCGCAACTTTATTATTCATAAAAAATCTTATAACCTTAGTCGCATTTCTAAGTGGTAAGTGTTATATTTCATGTTATTTTTTGGTTGAATAATTTAATTTCACGTACAGGAATAATGGGCGAATATGAATGAGAGCAAGCACGTCTCCTGGCTCTATGGAATGAAGTTGAAGAAGATGATAATGAACTGACTGATCAAGAAGAATCGGAAAATGATGACGAAATAGATAATGTAAGCGTCAATAGTGACTATCCTGACTCACTGACTCCATGTAAACACCATCTCAGTATTTGACTATTGACGAAAAGTTAGAGTCATGTCGGGGCAGATGCTCTTTTAGGCAGTACGAGTATATGCCAAACAAGCCCGCGAAATACGGAATAAAAGTACATGCACTTGTGGATGCGCGCTCTTACCATGTGCTAAATATGGAGGTGTATGTTGGTCAGCAACCCGATTGTCCATTTCGGACCAGTAATAGTCCCAAAGATATAGTGGATCGCCTTGTTGTGCCAGTATCAGGGACAAACCGTAACATCACGTTTGGCAATTGGTACACCAGCCATGAACTTTTAGTAAAATTACGTCAGAAAAATAAACTGACTGCTGTCGGAACCATCAGGAAGAATAAACCGGATCTACCACCAGAATTCCTCATAGCGAAAAATAGGCAACAATACTCCGCCCTCTTCGGTTTTCAAGAAGCAGGGTACAGGGTGGCCCATCCAAGCGGAAAAAGTGTGCTACGTGGAGACAGGTTAACATAAAATCGTCATTCAAAAAATGAGGTTGTAGTAAAAATTAAGGGGAATTCGAGGGTGTACCCTAATTTTGTATACGGGATCGGTAAAAAAGTTATCGCGAAAAAACATTTTTTGCAAAATAAAATAAAAAAAAATTTTACCTACACATCCATTAGTAGTATTCCCGAATATTCAGTTTTTTAATATAACTTCCGGTTATAGCGGAAATGAAAGTGGTTTTCTCTATTTTACAACTTACACATTTCTCTTAACCATCACAGGATTCCTTTTTTAATTCTGAATCCAACGATATAGGTATAATTTGACCTATTTATCCCCAACCGTTTCCGAGATATTTTTCAGAAAAGCTCCATCAAACTAGATACATGGTCTCATGGTCGGTGGTGTCTGATATTCGATCTGAGTAGGCCAAACAATAAAACCAAATTTATGACAAATCAAATCAGCCATGATAATAAAACTGACAAGAGAGTAGGCTGAATCTTAAAGTGGCTATAGCCATTCAACTGCATTCAACTTAATTAAAAATCTCGTGAAAATTATGAAACATTTATTATTTTTACTACTGTCATATTTATTATAACAACAACAATATGATTAGTTATTAAAAATTAGTTAGAAGTTCATTTACATTAAATGTTCAAAATGGTTTCCATTATTATTTACACATAACCTAAGTCTTTTTAAGAAATTTTTTCGGACATTTTCAAAGACTAAGGGACGATTGTTTAAACTATCAATTTCTAATTTTACTCGTCTTTTAATCTCCTCAACATTTTCGGGGCGGTTCTTATAAACTTTATTTTTTAAATGCCCCCACAAGAAAAAATCCAAGGGGGTTAAATCTGGACTACGTGGCGGCCACCTTATCGTTCCATGTTTACCAATCCAATTTTCAAACGAATTGTTCAAAAATTCCGTTATGGGCCCACAGTTATGGAAGGAAGCGCCATCTTGCTGCCATATTAATTGTCTTTCTTGGAGTTGGTTAAGAAAAATTAATGGCAACTGGTCAAAGTATTGTTCCAATTCGTTCTGGATTAAATGTAGGTATTTCCTACCTGTCATACTTCCTGAATAAAATAGAGGGCCCATTATAAAATTTTCCACAATTCCGCACCAAACACCCACGGAATTTCTGCCGGATTTCACGAAATGCCCGTGGATTGTCAACAGACCAAAATATACTATTTTTCCGGTTGTATATTCCCGCCGTTGTAAATGTAGCTTCATCGGACCAATAATTTGTTTAAAAAATCCAGCTCCACCTCTTGCAAAATAAAAGTTTAACATTGTTTGACAATATTCCAGTTTTCTTGCAGCATATCCAGGGAATAGCCTTTGAACAGGTAATATTTTGAAGGCTTTAAATTTGCTTAATTTCATTACCCTTTGTATTGTAGACCGGGGAATTTGTAAGTCTCTCGCTGTATCTCTCTGGGATTTTTCGTTATTTCTTCTGAAATAATTTAAAATTCGTTCTCTCTCGTCCTCACTAATTCTAAACCCTTTTTTCTCTTGCTAATCACACTTCCTGTCGATCTGAATCTTCGATACAGCTTACATATAAATAAAGCACTCGGAACATTTCTATTTGGATATTTACGAGAATACTCCCTCAAAGTTTCTACGTATCTTTTATCATTTTTGATGAAGGTCTCTAAAATATCACAGCATTCTTCTTTCAAAAACATTTTTTAAACTGCAACTACTTGTCAGTTTTATTATCATGGCTGACTTGATTTGTCATAAATTTGGTTTTATTGTTTGGCCTACTCAGATCGAACATCAGACACCGACCATGAGACCATGTATCTAGTTTGATGAAGCTTCTCTGATAAATACCTCGGAAACGGTTGCAGATAAATAGGTCAAATTATATATCGTTGGATTCAGAATTAAAAAAGGAATCCTGTGATGGTTAAGAGAAATGTTTAAGTTGTTAAATAGAGAAAACCACTTTCATTTCCGCTATAACCGAAAGTTATATTAAAAAACTGAATATTCGGGAATACTACTTAAAGGTTTTATTTTGCAAAAAATGTTTTTCCGCGATAAGTTTTTTACCGACCCCCGTATACAAAATTAGGGTACACCCTCTAATTCCCCCTAGTTTTAACTACAATCTCACTTTTTGAATGACGATTTTATGTTAACGTGTCTCCACGTAGCACACTTTTTCCGCTTGGATGGGTCACCCTCTACACACTTCTTTCTTACCTGCCACAAAAAGGAAAAGTAGTTCTTTTGATCTCATCTTTTCACCACGATGATACTGTTGCCGACTCCGAAAATAAATTGCTAGAAATAATTTCTTTTTACAATTTCACCAAGTGTGGAGTTGATGTAGTGGACGAACTTTCTGCTTCTTACAACGTTACCAGGAACAGCCGTCTATGGTCACTAACTATTTTTTTCTCATTGCTAATATAGATCAATGCAGTTCGTGGTGGGCCACCCTGTATATAATAAGGCATGACCACTTGACAAATGTGTGTCGATAATCAAACTTTCTAACTGTCGGAGGTAGACTTGCTCCTTTTTATCCTTCTTCTAGGCGTCGCAGGCTAAACTTTGCCGTTTCCATAATGTGTAATGGCACATAAATAGTCAACAAGCCATATTAAAAATTATGTGTTTTGATACTAAAACCCAAAAAAACTGAACTACTACTAAATTTGAATGGTTTTTATCACCCGATGACGTATATCCGAAACGTCAAAATATGCGCGTGAGCTTATCATGTTATGCCATAGTATCGTGTACTGTACCTATCTGTTTCCCATAATTTTCCAACAAGTTGGCAACGACGCGCTCGAACGGCGCCGGAGCGACGATAATAACCCTCGCAGGAGTCATTAACGTAATCCGGATCCGATGTAAGGTGGATTGATTTAAATTATTGCCCCCGATCGGTGGCGGTATAAATTAGACCGGGCACACGGAAAACTGGTCCCGGGACCTAAGCGGGCGGAGATTCATGCAGTGTTTCGGGGAGGGGGGGGGGGCGTAATTGAGATTTAAAACTTCCCCTTCCCGCGGCCCGTGCTCATTTTTGCCGGGGAGGGCGGATAATTAATTCGCCCGGAATGCTACGGGGATTGGAAGTATCGTCCGGCAAGGCGTGAAATATGAGGGGGAGGCGTGCATTGATTAAAACACAGCCGGGTACGTACAGCGTATCGGAACGTAAAAGGAAACCGTGCGAAGTTAAATGGCTCCCTTGTGGTGCGCGAAACAAAATTGGAAGGTAGAAACTGTCCCATGCTACTTTTTCTAATCGAAGCCTATCTTTTTGGAATCTTTAACGCCCTGTACCCCAGAAACGAAGACTTTTTACGAGGTATATAGGAGCAACCCGCCTTCAAATGACTTTGTCTATCACCTGTGAAAGCTTATTCTTAACAAACCGGAACACCCTGTATAATTATGATATTATAATCATTGAGTAAAGGAATAATTTCATCCTTTACTCAATGATGTAATATAAAAATATTACCCCTTCATCAAAAGATAGATATAGTTGAACGTAGAACTGATATCCTAATTTATTTTGGATAAAAATATGAAATCTTGCGCCAAAATAATGATTTACTTTAACTTACCTTTTTACAAAAATGCGTCCCTTAAAAGATACAGGGTGAAATATCAATATTGATTTTTTTGCCATTAGTTTTATAATATAAATAAATTTATATCCTAAATGTTTGACGTTACCTACATCAACTTTGCAACAAACGTAACAGAATTTTAAAACGTTAACATTATTTTCCTCTGAAAAACACATATTCTTATCGATATTTAACAAAAGTTAATAGAATGATAAAGCTAGTGATTTAAAACAGTTTTTATGCACTTAGAATTTACACAAAGTGCAAAATTATTAAGAAATGCCAAAAAAGAAAATATTTTAATGGAGAGTTCAAAAATATGTAAAATTGAAAAAAAAGTAGTTTTTGTAGTAAAACTTTTGATAAATAACCCCATTACTAGCCATTCTATTTTTTGAATGTCATGTTTGACAGATATCGAAATAAGTCACTTGATCACGTTTGAGCGAGTTATTTTTCATATTCATTTTCATTTCATTTTCATATTTTTTTTGTAGCAAAAGTTAACCCCAAAGTTGAATTTCCAAATAAATCATTAAAAATTTACGCCATATACCTTGCGGACTTTTTGGAGGACACTGTATACCTAGGAACCACAAATGGCTAAAGTAACCTTCAAATATGAATCACCAAACATGTACCTACTTCTAGCTAAAGAACTGTTGCTGAAACTGGAAGAAATTCAACCGATATATTTAGAAATGCTATATACCCCTAGCCTAACATTTGACTAAAATCGGGTCTGACATTGTATACATTATTATACCTTTACTTGGGTAATTTAATATTTTGAAGTATAGGGGAGAGACATGCATTATTTATGAGGCTCTAACACAATAAAACGAGTGAGAATGCTGGGGTGATTTAGTTCGGAGTATTGAGTGTTTTCTGTATTCACATCGCGTAAAGTCTCACATTTCTTGGCATTTAATAATATCATTTCAGTCGCGATATTGTCATATATGTCGTGTCGTATTCCTATCGCTTGGTGTTAATCTACATTCGATACCATTATTATTGTTGTGTCGGGTATTATAATGAAAAAGCTGTGTTTATGGATCGCATACACCGTATCCTATATTCCAGATTGTACCTCTACACCTATCGTTATTTACTGCTGAATTTTAATTAAAGTACTTGCAGATCATATTTCACTTTACCGGATGATGTTTCCAATTCCGTTCTCCAGCGACATGCAAAAATGAATACACGAGATGGGAGCTATTAAATCTTCGTTAAGTTTCGAGGACGTCGAGACCCTTACTATGCCTACACATACACGTGCATAACGCAATTGGAAAATTTGATATTTTCGTATTTGTCTCGCTAATTGTCATCGTTCTACAGTGTGTTGACGGAGGGCCACTTGGAAATATTTCGACAAATAAATATGCATTTTTCAGAGACCTTTATTTGAGATAAAAAAAAGCCTATTGATGGGAATTCGAGAGCCATGGCCTACTTGCAGAGATATTTCTGCTCGTATTTCTGAAAAAACAGAAATTTTTTCTCGACCGTTCCCCCCTCTTTCTACAACCGTTATTACAATCGGAGTATTATTAGGTAATCTAAATACGCTCTTTAATTGTACACTAGAAATGACATTTCTTAATTTGGTAATACAAGGTTGGCAGCAATGTTTTGGACATCTACAGGGTCGTATTTAGCATGTCCGGCAGAAACGCCAGAACTTGTAACAGATGCCTAACTTTAACCTTGATATTCGATCTCTGTGTCTGTGGCAATCTAACTTCAAACACATAAACTATAACTATAGCCCTTTTCTACGCCTCAAAGAACAGAGTTTAATGTTAATGTCTATCTATTTAAATTTAGGATTCGTGTGTGTAAAATGTAAATTCTGTTGAATACGTCACCTATCAATAATATCAATATGGCCGCCTTTTAGGGAGTTCTAGGGACTTGAAATATTTACCTGTCACAATCTAGTATACAATTAAAGATCGTTTTTAGTATATTTTCCTCAGTTTCTCAATAAAGCTTGTTCTGGCAACTGGCAACACCAGTACGAATAGACTGTCAGAGAGTGACAGATTTAGGTGTCCCATTTTCGCATACAAGCCTCGAAGATGGTTGAAAAGTGCATCGATGTTGAGTGGAATGAAGGGAAATGTACGAGTGGCCCCTGGGGATAACATATGGAAAATCGAAAAAAATTATTCTGTTAACTTTTCCGGACCCAAAATCTTATTCATTCGCGCCACTACTCAAGCCAATAATATATGTTTTTCGGGCTAGTGACGATGTACGTTTTCATACTTTCGATGGGCTTGTGTGGACAAATCGGTCAAAATCTCGATTTTTCTTTACAAGAGTACGCCTTTATTTCAATCCTTTAGCCACCTGCTACGCTCAAGCCTTTGGTTTCCCGAAGGCAGGTTCTATTAATTAATCATTTAATGAACACGGCTTGCGTGAAAATATCGAATCGAATTGTGAAAAATGAAAATTCGAATTTTCCATATGTTATCCCCAGGGGCCACTCGTAAATTTCCCTTCATTCTACTCAGCATCGATGTACTTTTCAACCATCTTCGAGGCTTGTATGCGAAAATGGGGCACCTAAATCTGTCACTATCTGACGGTCTAGAAGTCGCATCGCGAAGACGGCAAGAAAATTTTTGACCTACTTGCCAGTTTCCCGATAAGCAATGCATCGGCGGAAATAAATTGTTCTTTACTTAGAAGAATTAGAACTTGGTTACGTACCAATATAGTCCAAAACAGACTAAGTAATTTAGCCCTATTAAATATATACACCGCAATGTAGGTACCAATAAATGAAGAAAAGATCAGTTTGCGCGAAAGAAGAGAAAATATGATTTTATTTTGTGATAAGTACATTATTTTTTAAATCTAAAGAATTATTGTTTCATCTTGTGATTTTGCTTTGTTATGTTTATTATTTAAGTTTGTTTTTTATTTAGTTGGGTAAACATTTTTTTGTTTTTGTTTTTTCTAGAGAAATAAATTATTTTCTTTTTCACAAAAATACATATTAGTATACCTATTCCAAAAATTTCCCTTACCCCGGCCCCTCATGGAAAATATTTACCACGCCGCCCCCCCCCCCTCCCCCTGTTTAGATTTGCCTGGATCCGCCTCTGATTACCCAAGTAGCAATTTGCTGGTTTATAAGAGTTGAAAAAACCTTTTGGAGACAAATATTATAAAACAACATAAGTCGCGGAAACATTTTAATAAGGTTTTTACAACACTTATAGAACCAAAATGGGCACAGTCTTATATAATCTATTTGTTGCCATTGATATTTTTTAAGGCATGTTGGAAGCAATTAAAAAATAGTTACTTAAACGTTTATACAACCTTTATACAAATAAGCGGAGACATTTATAAAATATTTTTTTACACTTTTATAAAACAATTAAACAACATTCCTATAAGCGCTGTGTTATTGCATCACAAGCAGCAATTATATGACATTTTTGTATTACAAGACCGCTTAATAAAAGAAAAATATTTTTTAAATATTTCCTAAAGGTTTTAGAAGAAACTTAAACGAACACTCTCTACCATAACAAAAACTTCTGCCACTAGGATATTACAATATGGCTGTGATATACTTTTATACTTACTTAAAATGCGTTTAAACGCGTCACAGTGATCAAATTTTAACTGCCGGAAAAAATTTACTGTATTTTGTATGGCATATGCCTAGTGAATTTTACACGCGCCAACTGTAAAGTCATTATTTACACTATATTGCAAGATTATTTTTTAAAAAAATTTAAATTCTTTTGACATTCTGAGATTGAAACTAGATTATAATTATTATAACTGTCAAGATTGGCTTATTTTTTGAAAGTTTAATACTAAGGAACCGGTAATTACATCATTATTTTTAGTTTGACCATTGTCTTAAAATGGCTTTCGGTTATAAAATAATTTGGTTGTGGAAACAGGCCTTGTATGACAATTAAGCAGTTAGGCAATCTCTATAAAACCTATATTGGAGGCCATTATGGATTTCTGAAAAATGTGTAACAGGGCAGTAGTGACCGTAAATGAGATATGAAAACATGCAATTTATTTGACATTTGACATCCTAGCCAGACAGATAAATTATTTCTGACAATATTCCCATCTTATTAATGTATTTTTCTAAGTAAGTTTAAATAAATTCAATAATAAACAATATTATGATAAGTACACCAGATTGTCCCAGCCCACAACTTTTTTGTTTTTGGAGAAAGAAAAAAAGGTTGAAAACAAAAGTTGTAGGAAATGTGCGTTTAAGCCACTTTTCAGAAAAACAATAATTGAACATAGCATTTGGGAGATACAGACCAAACTTATATGATTTATAAATGAAATACCCTATATATGACTGTTTTGATCCAGAGAACACTATCTTATATTTTAAATTTGATTATAGGAATGCTTTATATAGTTTATGGAATTTTTTTGACATTTCGTGAAATATTGAAACCCGTGGCCAATTAATTTCAGTGTTTACTATAATATTCCCGTGGATATTTTACTTTACCTATATTTGCTTGATCACAAACGTGAATTATATATAAGTCGATATTTTCAAAATTTTAAATTTAAATATTTCAAAAACTATTAGAAATAAAAATATTCCAAATTTTTTTAGGGTATTCCATTAAAAAATAATAAGTTTGGTCTGTATCTCTGAAATGCGATGTTCAATTGTTTTTCTGAAAAGTGGTTTAAAAGCACAAGAACATTCTCTACGACTTTTATCTTCAACATTTTATTCTATTTGTGATGACCTTCTAAATTTTTGTTATTATTGTTGATTACTATCGGTTTTAGGTGGCTTAACTTGTTTTTATTACATTATTGGAAACATAAAAACCTTCTAATACGGTACTGCCCTCCCACTTCCCACTGGTCTGATTATTTCAAATACAGTTGAGCAACAAGCCAGTACAAGACAGTTCCTTATAAAACAAATTTGTTATATAACTCAAATATAATATTCTTATAAAAAAAATTATATAACCCAAATTTAACATTCTTATAAAACAAATTTGTTATATATAAGGAAAATATAATAATTCTTATAAAACAAATTTGATTTGTAATGGTACTATTACAACTCAATAATATATCCAAATTATATAAGAACAGTTAGACAGCAATATGACAAATCTATTTTATAGCGCACCTAAATATGGAATGTGTGTTCATAACCTAAATATTGGGCAGGTATACTAAACGCAGAACTGGTCGCCGTTATTCCGAAGATTCCTATATAATTAAAAACACCAAATGCGCCACTCCTTTTGAGTTTGGCAGACATAAGTTCCTGCATAGTTACTCGTACCTATGGTACCTTATTGTGTGTATTGCTACTTGTCGTGAAATGACCCAAGATTTTGTCTTCACATTTGTTTTATAGAACAGTTTAATTGCAATTTTGCGTTTAGAGAGTCCATTTGGTTTTGTAGTTGTTTTATTGCTGTTTCCGTATTGCAATTAATTCTTACCCTATATAATAATTATATTACAGTTTCCGATAATGCTATTTGCTCTTGAAAGCGAAATTGTTGCGAATTATATTCTAATAAAATTGTTTTATAATTTCCAAAAAACGTCTACAAAACTATTATATTATATATTTATAACGGAATTACAAATATTATACGACGTCACTATAAAGTATTTATAAATTATTTTAGTTTTATTAGCTAAAATATTTTATAAGTTTGTCACGGAAACGTTTTAAAAGCAGTTATTTAATTGTTGTATAAGCTGTTTTTTAATTTAGTCTCCAAAACGTTTTCGCAATAAATTTATAAAATATTTTAGTTGCTGACAACAAAATGGTAGGTAGTACTCGCAGTTGTAATAAAATAAATTTACATTTCCAAAGGAATTATAAATTAACAATAAAACGTAAAAGTTATATAACTTGAAATTTATAAAATAATTTAGTTGGTTGGGTAGTAACTGAACAAATATTAGATTAATTCTCACAAACTAACAGTGCATTTAAAGTTTAATTCAAAGTACCTATAATATCAAATTGTCCTTAGCAGGAACATTTTAATATACATTGCACGATGCGTAAGCCCTTTTTTGGCCTCCGAGGTGCTTTTACAACCTCCTCGGCCAAAAAGTGCACTTACGCATCTTGCAATGTAAATAACTATTTCCAAGTATAACTTAAGCCACAGAAAGTCGACTATGAAATCGTAGTATCTTTTTTGTGCGCTTAACTAGGTATACTTATTAGAAGAGTTATTTCTATCACATGCGGTTGCCATTGTTCCGATGTTTTCCTTGTGGTTTTTATGTCGCACTTTTCCACAACCCATAAATAATTAACATTGTTTCACCTTTAGGGGTAATTTAAACTGCGCTTGTTTACACTGAAAACAAGGATACGGTTCTTGTTTACCCCTATTTTTACCCCTGCAGCGTTGGGTGAAGATTTAAACCTGCAGGCTGCAGGCGTAGGCAGACACATGTAAAATTGCCAGACGGCGGCCCATGGGACGCGCACTCGTGCGGAAACATCGTGCACGCGAGATGCAGGAGGGGGGCACCCGTCTGTCCCGGCCTTTCATTATTTTCATCAGGGGCATCCTCATCGGCCGGTATTAACCGAATTAAGCTGGGACCAGACGGAAATCTTGTGGGGATTACCTCGTATTAGGGGAGGCTGATCGTGGGTAGATGAGATTTTAGGGTTTGACGTGGCAGCTAAAGAACAGGTGGGCGTATGCGTATCCAATAGCGGCGGTAATAATGGACTAATATTGCGCACGTAGTTAATCAAATCAATACACGTACAATATACAGTGTGAGCCACGTAACATTTACCCATAACTTTTTTTATTTTTCGAATTAAAGAAGACAATGTAAAGACAAAAGTTTTAGAATTTTTGGTGGGCTTCTCCATGGTCTTGTTGAAATAGATACAGGGTATTCCGTAAAAGTTAGAAGTACAAACCAAACTTATGTTTTTAAATAGAACATCCTATATACTATATTGAATTTTTAGAATATACGCTTTCCGGTGTCCTCCAAAAAGATTGCAGCATATAGGAGGATAATTTTTAATTAATGATTTATTTTAAAAATAATCAATTTTGGGGTTTCCTTTGGCTTTAAAGAAGATGAAAAATGACTCGTTCAATATTGTCATCAGTTGACTACTATACGGTTAAAAATAAGTAAAAGTCAAAAATGTAAAACTGAGTATTAGGTAACATAAATATTATTTTGTTTCCACTTGGTAGCTGTGTCAAATCTGGTTCCTCATAACTTTTATTTATGTTTTACCCTTTACAACTTTTGACATTTTATGACAAGTTTGATTCAACTTTTTTTACTTTACTGACACAATTAGCTATCAGCCTTAAAATATATTTATTTATTGACTAGAGGCGAATAAATGTGTTTCCGTTTAATTGTGAATTTTTACTAGTTTTTACCATCCATTCCACTCACTACACACTACTTGTTATCACATTATCGGTAGATATAATAATTGTTGGCATATACCAAAAGGACAAACTGAATATTTAACAGTCCAAGTTATACAGGGTGTTCCTAAATATCATGTACATACGGAAGGGGGTAATTCTTTTTCTCATTTTAAGAAAAAACTTCATAT
This sequence comes from Pseudeuparius sepicola, assembly GCA_963920635.1. Lineage (NCBI taxonomy): Eukaryota > Metazoa > Arthropoda > Insecta > Coleoptera > Anthribidae > Pseudeuparius > Pseudeuparius sepicola. Next base: position 121,394,176 of record OY987298.1, on the reverse strand, counting down.
GAACGTATGTCGTAAACGTCCTAACTTTTGAGATACATTGAAGTTCATTTTTTTAAATTGAATTTTGGCTACATCTCCCGAAATAATCAAGCTGCTGAACTGAAATTTGGCACTGCTATGTTTTTGGGGATGGAGAATAAGCTGAAAATGTCAATTTCACCGTATCTCACAGAGGGCGCCACTTGCGCTGTTTTTTGATCACGCTATTACGCGTAACTTTTTTGAGGTTATCTTTTTGGTCCTGAAGGTCCATCATTTTAGTGTATCTTTTCATTCTGCAAGAAAAAGGTACTCTTGTTTCATAACGATGAAATCAACCGTTTGCTTTGAAGTTGCCAAAATGTTCTGCAAAACACCTGTTGATTCCAATATTCGAAACATAAAATTTTCACCTACTGCTTTCAAATGTTACAGATCAACTGTACATTCAAAATGATGAAAAAATGCCAAATGGGCATTGGCCAAAACACCATTGGTTTTCTTGAAATAGAGTGTCAAAATTTTGTCAAATTCAATCCTTTCCATTTAGAAAGCGAATAATTTTTGGTACATTGTTCATAGGGATTTTTTTCTCAGTTTAAATGGTTACAGTTGATCTGTAACACTTGAAGGTGGTACTATAAAAAGTCGATGTAAACTTATCGTTTGCAAACTGGTAAAGTTTGTAACAACTTGGTGTTACTTAAAAGAACTGAAAAAAAAATGTATTGAGATAGCGAGATGCGGAGAGCAAGTTTTTATTTTGGAGCTAGTTATGAGGCGATAAAATAAAACACTATGTTCTAAAAAACAAGTTTCTTACAATTTGAGAATCGTTTGCATTGAATTGACTTACAAAAGAAAGTTACAATTTGAAAATCGTTTGCATTAAATTTACTTACAAAAGAAAGTTACAATTCGAAAATTGTTTGCATTAAATTAACTTACAAAAGGAAGTTATACTACTCACAGTTACATAAGTTAAACAGAAGTAAATTTGGAATTTGAACAGAAGTAAATTTGAAAAATTGAGGTTAAGTAATCGCCTTAGTTACCGACTGAGATTTTAACTGCGCTCGATACTGTCCTTTCGACTTGGGTAGAATTAATAGAGTTCGACACAATACCTCAACTCCACATTCATGTAAGTCCGTGCCCAATATGCGAGAACCAAACCAGACCACTTATAGCTGCAACGCTGCAGTGCCGACTAGCTGGGACGTGGGTCTTTGTGGTGGCTGGTGGATCTGTCGCTTAGCTGCACGTGACCAAACCAGAGCTTGTGATGTTGGAGGAGGTGTCGTGTAACAGCTTCGAAGTATCTGTGAAGTCGAAAACCAAGCAGTACCCAAGCTCTTAAGTCGAGAAAATATTCAGACAACTAATAGGCGATGTTGTTTATGTTACTTATAATTTTAAACTTTTATATAGTCAGTAAAACTATCTTAATTACAACAATGTATGACTAATTTAATTAGGCTATCTTTATAATTATTTAAAAAAACACTGTGCACAGAGATAGCGAAAATAATGCAAAATATTTACTAGTAAAAATGACATATTATTATACAATTTGAAACTTGATATTTAAAAGAAATCTGAACCTCAGACTAGGACAAGAGAATGATTTTTGTTTTTGATTAAAAGTTATATTAACACACGCTTATATGTTCTCTGGGTATCGTTGAAAATTAATAAGGTTAAAAAAGTTTAAGATACGGCAATATAATCAGGTGCAGAACACAGGCCGAAATCCAGAGGACAGCTCGAGTTCGTAGAACCTAGGTGAGTAGATATCTCGAGAAGACGGTACAAAAAATACGATAAGAAAAAGATAAATGAGATAAAATCTACTCACCAGGGTTTCCACGGACTTCCACGGCGCTCGAGCCCCTGTGGATCCCTTCTGTGCTGGCTGAAATGAAGTTGAACTCTTGGGGTAGTACACGTGGTTGACTACACCAGAAAACCAGGGCTCCAGAAGATAAGTTTCACATGAAATAGAAAGATAACAAATATTAATTAATGAATAGTAAAATTTCAACTTCAACTCTTGATCACACCGCTAAATTAGGGATGAAAACTTGAAAAAAGTGGCCAAGCCAAAAATACGATGCGAGCACCTCGAGAACGCTACGGAAAGTGTCTTCGGAACGAGAACTTAATCAGAACCTTTTGTGGTACGATATCCGGTTTCGAGATTCTGGAATGTTCTATCGAATTCTATAGATAACCCGCGAAAATTCTGAATAGAAAGGCACTATGAAAAACTAACATTTTTTGAATATAATTTCCGTTTGTGTTTGTGATTCGTACCACAAAAAAGGTTAGGTAGATGAACGACAAAATTGACACTTGACCGGGCAATCGACTAATCACAAATCACTTTAGTTAGATAAATTTGATATGATCGGAATAATATCAGGTATTTATTGCCAAAAGTAAGCACAACGAATTAAAAGGTATTTTACTTTAACAAGCAATCTAAGGGAATTATTTAGTTACATACCTGAACTTTGGAAACTGGCTCGCCGACCAATATTCACACAACCACAAAATACAAATCCACGTCAGAAGAAGAAGAGTCTGATCGTATGCGCGATAGGCGTAGCATTATCTTTCGGTTACAGCGGTGGTTCAATAATGAATTGATAAATTTAAAGAAATTAAAATGCTGTAACGGAATGAGACAAAATTTCCGTTACAAGTTTTACATACTTTTATAGGTAATTCTTATTTTACAAGACTATAGAGGTAAAATTGAGCAAAAAAAGGAAATAAAATGAAAAATGCATTATTTTACCATAAATTATGTAATTTAATGTAAATTTACAATATATTACGTACAATCATGAAAAATTACATGCATTTGCATGTAATAATAACTCGAAGCATGCGCATGGTGAGGCTTCTAGAAGCCTGACGCCTTCCTCCATTGGGTCTGGTGAGTGCCGTGCGCTATTCATAGAGTACCGTGTCCGTGTCGTATGTCGTATTTCGGAATACTGCATAGTGCATCGACGAATTTACCGCGCAAAATAATTATTATTGTAGTGCAGAGCGGCGCAGCACGCCCGCCATTTCACAGGACGCAGGAGGGAACAGCTAGTTGCACTATTGTGCATCAGAGACAACAGACAGACGTGCGGAGTCAGGTCCTGCGCGTCGCCATATTTTCAACACGCCACGCTTGAACCCGCTTGCTTTTTCGGATTCCTTATACTATACCTAACCAATTATTGTTAACAGTAAGTACCTACCTATATAAATGAAATGAATTTAAAATGTCAATTTTGTGTTAACAATAGTAGAGTTGATTAGTTGATATTTTTGTTATATTATTATAAACTTTTAGGTATCTAAGGTGTAGGTTACTGTGAGTTTATCATAATATTTTGTGGCATTTTGCCTAATTATGTCTCTGATCTCTCATGAATCAGGTAAATTAAGAGAAATATCTTTTAAGGTTGTTACTGTTTTCTTTACAAATACGAATAAATAGTTTGTAGCAGAGGGTATTTTTTTATTATTTTTGTATAATATAACCGGGCTACTAAATTAAAAAGTTGTTTAGAATGAAATAGGAGCTAATTTGAAATTTGAGGTGAATTCACAAATAATCAATTTTTTATTAAAAATAAATTTTATGAGTACCTACCTACGTATTTATTTATTCTGTAAGCAAACGTTTTTAAAAGATTAGGTACTTTTCTAAATAGTCCTTATAGACAGCGACCTGATGGCCAGGCTTTCACTTTGTCAAAAAATTGTTTCTATCTAAGAAACGTTTGGGCCGAATTCATTAAAATTTTTACAGTTTTTTTATCGGTGTATTTTTGACAAAAACAATAACGCCCAGTGTATATTTTGCAATTTTCATAATTGCTTTCAGTAATAAAGCAATTAGATATAATAAAAATACAACTTTTTTTCTCTTATTATTTCGTATATTGCTTCGTTCTGGAGAAAAAAAAAACCGGACCTTTGCAAGTCGCTAAGTTTGAATTTTATTAAGTTTTCTCGAAAACGAAACGATATACGAAAAAAATCAAGGAACAAAAAAGGTTGTATTTTTATTTGCTTTATTTCTAGATAGTAATAAAAACACGTTTCTTACAAAACTTTAACATCCTGTATTTTGGAAATAAAGCTATTCTGGGCATTTTTTTATAGAATTTTTTTTCTTATTTTGACATTATACTTATAGGAATATCCCTTTAAATTTGTGCCAGTTGTTTAGGAAACACCCTGTATAGCCAGCTATCGGTGTAATTGACGTGTAACTTTACGACAATGAATATGTAAAAAAACGATAGTTAATAAGTAACTTTACCATAAATGAAAGATAAAATATTCATACTCCCAATAGTAATATTACAAATATTTAATAAAATTACTTACTTACCTAGGTAATTTCTCGGACAATAAATCGTAAATACACATATATTCATGTAATTTTAGCTTTAAATAATAAATTAACATTTACTCTATTTTAAGGTTCAATTTAAGTGAATCTACATGCATTTTAATGTAAATTTTAGACAAATGCTGTGAATTCGTAAACCTAATGGTGTACGTAAATATACATATACTTGATGGAGGATAATTAAGTGCATTTACACGGTACGTATATTATGTAAATTTAAATATTCGAGGTAAATTTACATCTCCTTAGTAAATATACATAAAAATACAAGGCATTAAAATTACCCATATAAATATATGTAAATATTTTTTACTGTATAGGTGAAAATTTTATGTTTCGAATATTGAAGTCAACAGGTGTTTTGGAGAACGTTTTGGCAATTTCAAAGCAAACATTTGATTTAACCCGTAACCGGTGACGTGGAGTCTGAGAGACTCCGCAAGAAAAAAAGTTGCAATAACTAGAAAACGGTTCAAGTGGCAACGGCGCGTTGCCGAGTACCTTCCTAGGAGTGGATGTAGTCTGCCTAAACGTTACTAGCTGCAGTGTTCGTTCAGCCGTCTTCACGTACACAGCACGTCATCGGAGTCTGGCAGACTAATTTTCATGTGTTGTGGTTTCTTTTATTATTGAAATTTTAGTTTTGTTTTTTCTAAAAAGAAGTTGTTCTTTGAATAGTTTCACAGGCTCTCAATGTTTATTTCTCTTATTGTTTTTGATTATTTGATATTAAAAAAAAATCGTTACCTATGTTCAGATTTGTTTTCAATGCCTTTTTCTGACAGTACCTACACTATATCACGGATGCATCTGTTACTATTTTTTATCAAAATATCGCCGGATAGATTCAAAGATAAGTAAGACAGACTTACCATTTGCTGTTTATATCAGAAAAGAACCAGGCTTGATATTATGTCAAGTTTTTGTACAGGAGTCTGTGAGACTCCACGTCACTGTCTATGACACAAATTGGGGTCGTCACCGGTTACGGGTTAATCGTTATGAAACAAGAGTACCTTTTTCTTGCAGAATGAAAAGTTGCACTAAAATGATGGACCTGCAGGACCAAAAAGATAACCTCAAAAAAGTTACGCGTAAAAGCGTGATGAAAAAACAGCGCAAGTGGTGCCCTCTGTGAGATACGCTGAAATTGACATTGTCAGCTTATTCTCCATCCCCAAAAACATAGCAGTGCCAAATTTCAGTTCAGCAGCTTTATTATTTCGGGAGATGTAGCCAAAATTCAATTTTAAAAAATGAACTTCAAATCTCAAATCTCAAAAGTTAGGACGTTTACGACATACGTTCATATGAAGTTTTTTTCTTAAAATGGGCCAAAGAATTACCCCATTCCGTGTGTACATGATATTTAGGAACACCCTGTATACAAAAAAATTATAATGCAGTAGATTAATACATTTTCTATACTCGCTATACCTGTGACGCGCATACCTAATAGCGCATATCAAATCCACAAGATTTACCTCCAAAATCACGCGAGGATGCCATTACATTTAATTGCTGCAAACAAAACAAAATTAAATTGTAAGTTGTACCAAATAGTACGAGAGATGGCAACCCATACCATGACTTATAACAGCCCGACTAAAACCCTGTAAAGTCGATAGATTAGATGACCCTAGAGGCGACTGTTGAGTAGATAGATTTCGTTATTTCATTACTAAAATTTGTGTTTTCAGACATTTTGAGCGTAGCGTTTGACCTGAGTGTATTTTCAAAAATGTCAACAAATCTGACCTAAGTGACACATATCAGCTCAGTTCATTGTTGTTTTAAATCATTCGTATGGATGCCCAGAATACAAAAATACTGTTTTCAGACATTTTGAGTGTTGCCTATGACGAAAAAATGTGCCGGAGTTGCCCAGCAAACATTGCCTCTTGTTACGCTCCTGTGTCAAGAACGGCTATTTACGTGTTAAGTCCCTGTCTCTCGCTTCACCACAGTTGCTGCGCAAGATGGCTGTGCAAGAATCGAGTACAGCTTCCTACTTTGAATTTGAAGTAAATTATACAAATTGAAAAGTTGTCTGATTAGTCATATGCTACATTGAATTTGTCTGAAATCATTTTTTTCCACATCTGGGCGATGCATTCAATCATTGACGACGTATTTCAGACATATTGCTATTAGTCACTTAGGTAAGATTTGTTGGCATGTTCGAAATGCTACAAAAATTTAAGGCGACATGTTTTTTGTCTGAAAATTGATATTTCCGCATCAATTGACCCGACTTTACCTATAAAAATGATTTTCAGACGGGCTGCTGTAAGTTTGTTTTTTTTGTCTCATTTTTTATTTTTTGAATTGGTCTCCTGGGTACGCGCTACAATATGGGTGTCTGAAAACTGTGTTATTGGTGTCTCAGGGCTATTATCTAACTACATTCCGGAAATCAGACGGGCCGCTATGAATCACTTCAGATCAGATTTGTTGACATTTTTGAAAATGGACTCAGATCAGACACTACGCGCAAAATGTCTGAAAATCGGATGTCTGGATACGGGGTTATATAATCTATCGATTCCGTGCGGTTTTAGCTGGGAAGCTATGAGTCAAAAATTTTGGTTACCATCTCTCGTACTAAAAGCAGAATTGCCAATATTTATTAGAATAGTTGGAAGCTCCTATACAAAAAGAGTTTATTTATTTTTGTAAATTATACTGTGAGTGGCCAATAACTTGCTGGTGGCCAACAACTGTATGCTAATGATGCTAAACAGCTAACTATAGCATTCATTCAAGAAAATAAACAGAAGAACAATCTTTTGTTAATATCCCTCTGATTGTATCTGTCTAAAGATGCCATCAAAGTATCAAATTCCATATCTGTCCAACTAACCTAATCGGTTTGAGGTTATGAAAGTCACAAAACATACTTCATATAAGTTCTTGTCTTCATCTTCTTCTCGGTTACTAATTTAACCTCTGATACTGGTGCTAACAGCAATATTTGGAAAAAGATTTAGCGCAAACTTAATGTTACCAATATGACGGCTGAGGCGTTTCAGAGTAATACAAAAATTTCAAATTTAAACTTTAAAATATATGCAACAGAGAGCAAACAATGTTACTTCGGGGTTTCAGGATCAATAAACTTTCATTAGGCGTTAATTTTGAAAAATCGTCTACACTACATGACGTTAATATTTTGTGAATTCTTTTAAAAGTTTTCCGTGTAACCCTGAAATCGAATATAAGCTATACAGAATATCGTTATGGTCTTTGTAAATATAAAATGTATGCCTAATTGAAAGGCTTCATGCCTGGAAATTTGATTTACTACCCTACGCGGACAAACACTACTGGTGGCCGAGAGTTCCGATGTTTTCACAATATTAAACAAACTTCCTTGGCTAAATAACCCTAGAAATAAATCAACGTCAATTTTTACCCATTAAAAGCAAGATTTCTGAACGGAATGTACACATTCGCTTGAAAAGGGATGAAATATTAATAATAAGGTAAAAGGCCCCGGAAATCAATAGCATTAATATGCCCGGAAGTCCTACAGGTCAAAGCTAATGCTGTGTCAGGTAATGGCAAATTTATCTTTAGAGGAAGCCGCAAAATGATCGTTTATGGGCTTAACCTGAAAAGGAAAATTTTGACTGTAGGGCTGATGGCTGAAATTAAACTGGATATTCAGTTTTCTTAAAATTAACCTGTTTGTGTTTTGAATGCTTTTCATTGGTATATAAAATTATTTACACAAATCTAATGCTTTCTAATAATTCTAATAATAACTACTCCAGATGACGTGGTTAATTTGCTAACTTAATGCTTGAATGCTGAATCGTCTTTAAAAAGCCTGTAATTGCTCCATCTAGAACTGGAACGAAACTCTAAATATAAAATATACTTTTAATTAAACAAACATCTAGTATGAGAGCTACTCATATAAATTGATGGAGCATAGATATGGATAAGCTGTGACGTGGCCCGTCCGGCAGTAAAATACCTATTAGACGAATTAGTGTGTCACGGTATTATGTGCGCTGGCTCAATTAGACATAATTAATAGAAACTAATTTTAACCTGTGTAATTTGAGGTTAAATAATTGGATGAACTCGGCTTATAACCGGCCAATTAACTTACTTGTTTGAGACGGCCTTAGAGAGTGCATAATAATGCTAATCCACGAGTTAACGTTCGTTGTACGTGCTCCTGGAACTTTGTCTCTATGCTACAAAAACGAACACTTCTGGATAATTTGAATCAATTGTTCATTAATAATGTTTGTTTGTTTACCCGCATTCGAAGTTTCATTCCAAAACATTCGAATAAGTAATGGCCAAAACTCGCAGTTGTGGACTATGCTTTTTCAAGACCATTCGTCTAAACTTTGGAAATCATTTTATCCACAACCATGTTAGCTATAAAAAAGTTGTCATGAAGGTAATTTATCGACCTTTAGGTCGCTAATGATCCAACTAGCCGGAAAGTCTGTTCTTCCCTATAGTTTAAAGATAGTTATACAGTTAACTTAGTCCTGCATAAATGTTGGTACAACTAACGTGATAAATTCGTGGTACAAAAGCTGATCTGATGCAGTTTCCTCCAAGGTGTTCAATGTTGTTAAGAAAAAAAATTAGACGACAAAAAAGTTATAGGAATGAACTAACTTTTCACAAACAAAACGGCCGATTATAATATTTATTTATGGCAAGTTAAAGGGACGATAACGCTTTCGGTTAAGCCGGAAATGAATTTTACCATTTTCTAAACTTGTGTCGCATAAGGTGTGTGGTTGGCTTTAGGAAAAATACCTGTGTTAAATGTGCTCCAGTAAAAATGATTGCAGTTCTACCGTATGTTCAGTTGCCTGTGTCAATAGAATTTTATTTACAACTATCTGGAAAACTAGTGGATTTGAAAGGTTTATTTATTTAAAAGGGTATTTCTAAAATATGCAATAGATACTAACACTAATAACACTATTTTAAAAGTCATAGCTTAGAAATTAGTTATACACTTTTTTGAGTAATTTAAAAATACCCGTATTTTTTGTAAATCTTTCAAATTCACAAGTTTTTCCAGAAAGTTGTAAATAAAATTCTATTGATACAGGCAACTGAACATACTTTTGAAGTCGTTTTATTTCCAGCCTTAACATAAGTCGAATTTTAGAACCTACGAAAATACGTAAAGATAGCTAGGTAAAAACTAACGAAAATAAGTAAAGACAGCTGGCAAAACAAAACAAAATATCAGAGCAGGGAAAATAAGTCAGGAATTGCATATCAGTTGAAAGGAACAAGCAAATAAAGTACTCAATACTGGGCAGGAATTAAAACAGTTGACAGAACGGAAAATTTAAGGTGACGAAAATGTCACATCAACGACAATGTTAGAAGAAATTTTGAGGAATCGGAATGAAATAGATAAAAATAGAAGAACTAAAGAAGAAATTAGAAAACCTATAGAGAAAGAAAATCAGTTGCTGAAGATGGAACTAGAAGTAACAACGAGAATTCTGTTCTCTTTGTTACTTCTAAAAATAGCGTAATAATCTTCGAATTAGCGTGAAATAACAATCTTACCACTACAAATCTGAACGCGCAGATAAACTCTCTTCGGAATACTCAACTACACGAAGATGATATAAGCGACTTTAACTTTTTGGAAAAGAACGACAATAGTTCATTAAAGATCGAAGTCACAAGATGCATAACGAAGAAAGTGGTGATTGAAAATAGAAAACAATTGAAAGGTCAAAAGATCAGCATCGTAGATGATCTAACATCGCATCAGAGGAAAAAATATAAAGTACTTGGAAACACATATTGTTATGTTATAGCAAAGAACGAGGGCAAAAATTAACTGCTACATAAAAATGGCAAGCTCTGTGTGGAGGGCGAAGCATTTACCTACAGCGAACTTGCGTGTAACAAGATGAAGATATAAAATAGGAAGAACCTAAAAAACAAATAGCAATCCTCCAACTCCAACATATCCTAGCGGTCGTAATAACGAGGGTCAAGAGATTTAATTTGCCAACGAAGTTAAAACTGTTCCTAAAACTCAACAAGCAGAAGAGATACACACCAGGTTTCAGCAAAAACACAGGAGTAATTCTATTACCAAAAAATGACACTACGCCCCTTTCTAATTTTTATTTTTTTAAGTAAGGTATTTATTGAGGTATGATTTTTAAATATATTTTTATTCACTCTTATGGTAATTTGAAATGGATCCTTATAGAGGCAAATTTAATATATAGACATTGTTCAGATCTACGTATTAATTGGACTGAAAGTAATAATAATTTTATTATTTACTTTATTATACTTAACTTTATTTGTTTGAATCGTTATTTCTATATATTTTTATGTTTGTACTATTCGATAAATAAAGTTTATTATTTTTATTATTTTTTATTATTTTAATACCTTTTTTGGCCCTTTCCCTTGTTTTGGTAAATGAATGAAATTTTTCATGAAAATCATTTAATGGCAGCATTTAAAAGGGAGCACTAAGCATGGATAAATGCTTAAGGTACTTAAGTAAGTTGTCAAAATTTGCCTGCATTGGGTTTGTGTTAATTAGCAAATTATATTGTGCTGTCTGTGTTATTTTGTTGCCTTCTAAATATCTTCGGACTTCCTTCGCTTAACTGTGCTAGTAAGGAAGTCCTCATCTGAAAGAGCAAGGAGTTGTAATAAATGTTTACATCAGTTTTAAATCGTAATCTGGCAACTTATTTTGTAAATTACTAATTTCATGATACCAACAGCGCGGAAGCTGGAGAAAATCCAAGAAGCTAAAATAAGATTAAAATTAAGCGGGGCATTACAGTTCCTTCTGCAGCAATTAAACCTACACTTCGCGTTCGTTCATTAAGATGCTAATTTGCAGAATGAATTAAAAGATATTTCTTCCAAAAAGTGCTTATTATGCGTACATATTACACATAAATTTTAATTAATATACAAAGTACGGATAATGTTTTTTGGTTTTCCGGTCGGTCTCGTTTTACCACTGTAATATTTAGTGAGTGATATGTAAAGATGACGATTATAATAATAAGTCTGAGTTTCTTTCGGATGAATCCTGCATCAGCGAAACTTTTTGTTCTAAGATTTCGTCCTCGATTGTATGGGACATTGTCAGGGCGCGACCATCACACTGAGACTGATTGTTCTATTATCTGTGATGGTATTTCTAGGAACGCGGAGAATGGAGGGACTAGGCGAAAATGCGGGAAAATTAAAGATAGGATTGAAGGTGATTGTTTTTTCCGCCTATATGAAAGACGCGCACCCACAACCATGTAAAAATAACCCCTGATCACGGTTCAGATTGTTGATGTTTTTGAGGAATTTTATTTTATTTATTTATTTATTTATTTATTTCAAAGAGATGGGATGATGTTGATAGGATTTTAGTATTATTAAGCAAGGCTTGGTGCCCAGTGTCCACATAATGCTCGACAAGTGCAATATTGGCCAGGTTGACGTAACGGTATGGACCGTTCGTGCTTTTTAACACGCATTGATTCAGTACGTCCCGTTTCTCCAATATACACTTGTTCACATGAGCAAGGCACATACGTTATACACCACTTAATAGAGCGCTGGATATTATGATAAGAATAATTGTCAGAAAGAAGTAGAGTATGAGTAAGATGATCTAGTTCTTTATTAAGATTATCAGGTTCTGAAAGGGAAATTGCTTCTTGTAAGTGTTGATTTACGATAGACCGAGTGTCCTAGAAAACTATCGATCCTCCGTGAGATCTACACATCCAGAAAAGGAAGAAAACCGTCCTTTCCAATCTCCATGACAAACCTAATATTTTCATGTAGGGAGTTACGGTGATGGAGGAAAGCACAAACGGTATCCTCACCGTGAGGCCAAATTACAAAAGTGTCATTCACATTCCAGATATCTAAATCAACATTTTGTATTTAGATCTGTGGATCCAAGAGCTTGTTGTTGAAAAGATTGTCTATCAGCGGAGACAAGGGAGATTCTCATAGCAGCACCAGAAGTTTGTTCAAAAAGACGATTATTAAAAGTGCAATACGTGGTCTTAAGACAAAATTCAATAAGTTCGAAGATATCGGTCGAAATACTTTAAGAAGCGAAAAGGTAGTTTAGAATCGTTTAAGTTCGTAACCAAAGATTCTACGTCAAAACTGACCAGTATATCTGTCGACTCTAGTTTAAAACCTTTTAATTATTTTTCCACAAAATTAAACTAATCCTACATGAATATGTCTGTATTTGTTACAAAAGGTTATTTTAATTATTGAGTTGAAAGATATTTAGAGAGTTTTTATGTAGGAAAACTAAAGTGCTTACTATAGGTCGTAAATAATGTCATTTTTATGGATTTTAGGATAACCGTAGAAACGAAGGATTTGAGATACGCGCGGGATAAAGGATTATTGTCATTGTCAAGAATGTATCAGCTTTTAGTGCGGCGTTCAAGTGAAGAAGTAGACATTTTTGCTGATTGGTTTGTAGGACTCAGTATTAAGGATAGCATCCACTTTGTTATCGTAATCTTTATGGTTCATTACAATGGTGGCATAACCTTATTATCTCTGCCTTCAAAATTACAATATCAAATTAAGATCTGAGTGCTTGCCAATCAAGATTAATATAATAACAATTATTGGCAAAGCTTCACAAATATTAAAGTATCATCTTCGATGTACCGTAGAACCAACAAATTTGTCAAGTCATCTAGGAGGAACTAGTAACTCGCAATAACCTAACGCAATATAAGAAACGACATGATGCAGTTGCCAAGAGTCGGTTAGAAAATGTCCCGTAATACAACTGGAATAGAGTAGATGTTGCCTGTAGGAGTGCAGTCAGTGCCTTGTGGCTAAATCTATAATAATAATGGCGAAACTTGCAAGATTTCTGCTATTTGCATTGGTCACAGTCGAGTTTTGCCCGAGGCTATTATGAACCCTTGTCATAAAAATTGAAAAATATATTCGTTTTTATGAAAATGAACGTAATAAGGGCGGCGTTGAGCGCCCCGTGGCGCCCATGCATATCCCCGGTTCGCGTGACTGCCTCACGCTTTCCCCCAAGGGCGCCAGCCAGAAATACGTAAAAGCATCGTAAAAACGTACGATACATTAAGGAATTCCAACAAAAAGGAATATCGTTGCTACGACATTTATACGAACAGACGGTTTTATACGCGATATGTTGAGTATATGCATATGCGTGCCACGTCTATGAAACTATATAGAGCAAGCTAGGATTCAAGCTGTGTATTCATTTACGAAATGACAAACATGTTTCGTGTCGTATTAAAAAATTACACTTGCACTTGATTCAGAAAGACTTTTCTTCGTAATTTATTCTGTAAGAAAAATAGTCCAATAAGGTACTTGACAATATTTTCAATTAGAAATTAGTAAAAGTTCATATACTTTGCACAGATATGTATTTATTAAAATCCTGACAGAGCGCTTTAAACAACCATCTTATTAGTGTCATCTATAATACGTATAGTTATGTTATAAAACACAAGAACATTCAAATTGATAAACTTATCTACTTGTCCTATACAGGGTGTTTCAGGCCTAAGTACAATAATTTTAACCACATGCGGAGAGAATTGAGCTTAATACGAATCCGCAATTAAAAAAAATTAAAAGACAATAATAAAGCCAGAATTTTTTTTTAAGGAAGGTATTTTTAACAAACAATAACGACGCCACTGGCGAGGTAACGTCCGCGAACTGGGCCGGCCAGCAGCTACATTATTGGGCGACGTGCAATGTTGCCGGTTTCTGTTGGTATTCCCCGATTTTAAGTACTTTTAAGTAATTTTACTATTTATGCATTTATAAAAGGCCAATTCAATTAAACTAATGAAATCAGGCGGTGGAGGCGGCCCTTCCGCGCGGCATGTATCTATTTGCCGTATGCCAGTTTAGTTTTTAGTTGTTACCGTGTCGCCTTTTAAAACAGAAAACCTTAACTAAGCGCCGTGTTTTGTGCCTTTATTTTTTTGTTTGCTAAAGATTATGCCTGTGGTCGGAGGACACTCACTGTACATAGTAATAAATCTAGTTAGTAGTAAAAAATCAGACAATGAATGAACTGTATCGCATCAGAAACGAAGAAACCAACAACGCGGAAAGGTACGCGCCACGCGGAGAAGGTACTACAATAATTATTATTCCCCTCGGACGCAGGGCGAGTTGAGGTCTAAATTCCGTCGGTGGACGCCGTGGAAAACCGCAGTACCATATCGTCCGGGCGCTGCCGTGCCGCCGAACTTTCTTTTCGAAACCGGGAGTTTTGTGATAATATGGCAAGTGCGAATGTGAGTGCGTGTCTTACCGAGGTGTTACCAGAGGAGGATAGTTTTTAAACCACCTTTCATTTGCTATCAGCGATTATTATCCTATAGGATAATAAAAGTTAGGCACATTCAGATAAATCAGTAGATACCTTGAAAAGGTATATATATAATACAAAATAATAAATAATACAAAATATTGAGTTTTTCGTTGCCTGGCCCCGCGATCTGGCAACGTCGTATGGAAGACCTGAAACGAATTTGCCTCTCCCTGGCGCCTTGGGTACGCGTCTACCCGATAATAAAACTGAGCGGCTCGTTAGGGGAAATATTAAAATTATTTAATTATTTCTAAAATATTTCCTAACAATTTTTTTTTTCGATTTTCTGCATTTAGACACCTTTCTGAGTATGTGGTTAAAATTATTGTATTTAGGTCTGAACCACCCTGTATAAACTCTAAAATTGCCAAAACCAACCACATGTTGGTAACCTATAAGGTACTTTAAGTATTATAAAAACAGTGGGCAAACTCCACCAATCAAACTGCTGAACCCACCATCCGGTTAATAATTAATTGAAATCGTAACAAAACATAAGTAAATCACATCTTTATAAAAATTACGTTGGCCAAGACATAATACAAGTTAAAATTTTTATTTCGAGTCGAGACGAGGATGAGGCATGACGTGCAGCCGGAACCGAGTTGTCAAAAGTCAAATTACTGTCGATATTCAACAAATGGCCGCTATTACACCACATCATAACAACTGGTGCTCTAGCCACTTATCGTGAACACAAAGTGCTGAATTGTGAGCAAAAAGTACAAACGCTCAAAATTATTCAACGGAACTGTGGAAATCCAGAAAGAAGTCGTTATAATTCTGACTGTAACGTGATAAATTATTTAAATTGAATTTAAGTTTTTTTATAAGGTTTATATAAAAAAAATAGCATACAAATTTTATATTATGAAAAGTTTTAATTTGAAATTATATAAATTAATAACTAGAGAAAGCACTAATAGTGCAAAGTGAAAGGTTGGAACTGTAACAGGTTAACAACTCCTAGTATCCCCAAATGTTTTTCATCATTGAGAGTTAGTCCAACAATCTACGGTGTAAAGGAATGAAGCTTATATTTAAGTTAACTTATATATTAAGGCCATCTTTATTAATATGTAATTCATTTTTAATTTATAAATCTTCTAAAAAATCCAATTTATTAAAGTTTTTTGTGCAAGTTTGTATGATTATTTTAGAATTTTTTTGAGGACTAAAATTGTGATTAGAGTGGTCAAGTGATCTCCAAAAACCGAATTGTTCCTTGTGAGATGTTCATGAATACGGGTCTTCAAAGGGCGACAAGTTCTGCTTATATATGAAGCTGGACATGACACAATTGAGCTTATAAACACCGCTCTTGTTAAAGTCTTCCACTTTATCCTTACTATTAACGATAAACTGGCCCAGTCTATTAAAAGAAACTATTACGATATTAAAATATTGGTGAAAGCACTGGGAAACTTCTTGTGACAAATTTTCATCAATAAAAGCAAAGAAAATGCGTAGTACCATTTTCTGTGATAAAAGGGATAGAAATGTACATACTCTGTGTTAAGGGTGTAGGATAGGCTAAGTTTTTAAGTTTTTTTATTTAAATTTTTGAATGATAAGATCAACAATATAAGGCTCATAACCATTATTAAAGGCAATTTGTTTAATTAGGTTGAGTTCTTTTTTGAAATTTTCGTTTGACATTGGGATATTAAGCAACCTATTCACATAAAAATTATTAAATGAAGCCATTTTATGCTGATTTGGGTGGTTTGAAGTCAGAATTATAACGACTTCTTTCTCGGTTTCCACAGTTCCGTTGAATAATTTTGAGTGTTTGTACTTTTTGCTCACCATTCAGCACTTTGTGTTCACGATAAGTGGCTAGAGCACCAGTTGTTATCACGTGGTGTAATAGCGGCCATTTGTTGAATATCGACAGTAATTTGACTTTTGACAACTCTGTTCCGGCTGAACGTCATGCCTCGTCTCGACTCGAAATAATAATTTTAACTTGTATTATGTATTGGCCAACGTAATTTTTATAAAGATGTGATTTACTTATGTTTTGTTACGATTTCAATTGTTAACCGGATGGTGGGTTCAGCAGTTTGATTGATGGAGTTTGCCCACTGTTTTTATAATACTTAAAGTACCTTATAGGTTACCAACATATGGTTGGTTTTCGCAATTTTAGAGTTTGTATATGACAAGTAATTTTATCAATTTGAATGTTCTTGTGTTTTATAACATAACTATAGGTATTATAGATGACACTGAAGATGGTTGTTTAACCGAAAGCGCTCTGTCAGGTTTTTAATAAATACATATCTGTGCAAAGTATATGAACTTTTACTAATTTCTATTTGATATCTGCACTTGCAGCTTTAATTTTCAATATTTTCAATTGTTCTAAAATTGTACTCAGTTTAAAGTAGATGCGCCAACATAACACGAAATAAATGACACAATGGCTTTTAACCCTTACTTATTTATGATAATTAAAGTCGAAGTTGCAGAATTTTGTTCGGGCTGAAATCTACAGTTTCGTCATTCTATTGTCCAGAACGCCAAACGTGTCAACTCTGTACCTCTCAGGAGAAACGGAACTGCAACCACAGAAATATTTTCTGTGCTGCAACGTTTCCGGTGCCCGTTTGCAATAATTCAGGGAACAAGGGCAAATTGTACTTTTCTATTCAAATGCTTGCCTATGAATATCTGTTAAATGTATTGCAACCTTTGAGCTTAACTAACGCCGAAATTGGATGCTTTCTTGGTAGAATAACTTTTTTCTAACAATCCGACGTTCGCGTCTGCCGAAATTCATGCGATAAAACCGCAAAGGTTTGTTATGTTGTCGTAATAGTAAAGTATTATGAGTTATTAATAAAGGGAGAACCTGGAGCTAGGGACCATCTTCTTGAAGGCGTATTTATAAAGGCACCATAGTGCTTAGAAATACTGAGCCCGAATTCCGGACTTTAGGCCCAACCTAGCAAAAAAATTTTTTTAGAAAAACGATTGAATATTTACGAAAAAAATATTTCTTGACTAAATGTGGTTTCACGGGGCATCCTAAGTCTGGAAGTTTGAGGTTAGAATTTTGAAATTACAACTTTTCTTGCAACTTTCACCGCAGAAAAAGGTTATGTCTCAGAACACTTCAGTGGTATCGCCATGTTGCCAAATTGACATTATAAACCACTTGTGACGCTTTCTCGCCTTTCGAAGAAAGTCTAGAACTTGCTAATTATGTAAATATATTTTTTAAATAATCGTAGGGTCTTAGGCAAGTGCGTATTGTTACGTGGTTACATGACGATCCGTGCAAAATGTAAGTTGGGTAGAGCGAGAGAGTTAACTGTTTTTGGCTTCTTGTGACGTCATCAGCTGGCTATAACCCAGTGCAAAACACCCGGGCACGAGATATGGTTTAAGTTAATCTTTAAATGACGCAGTGTAGCCAGATAGATGCACAAAGGGTCCGTATAGTAGTTAACTCTGTGTACTAGGAACCTGTAATTTTTCAATACTTCAGTAGTTACCGACTGAGTTCACCAATTTCTTGAAAAGTGCTAGATGAGTGAGAGATAAGCATCTTTCAACAGATCATCATGTAACCACGTAACAATATGCACTTGCCTAAGACCCTACGATTATTTAAAAAATATATTTACATAATTAGCAAGTTCTAGACTTTCTTCGAAAGGCGAGAAAGCGACAAGTGGTTTATAATGTCAATTTGGCAACATGGCGATACCACTGAAGTGTTCTGAGACATAACCTTTTTCTGCGGTGAAAGTTGCAAGAAAAGTTGTAATTTCAAAATTCTAACCTCAAACTTCCAGACTTAGGATGCCCCGTGAAACCACATTTAGTCAAGAAATATTTTTTTCGTAAATATTCAATCGTTTTTCTATAAATTTTTTTCTGTAAATAGTACGACAAAACTGTATTAAGAAAACTTCCCCAGAATGGAAAACTGAGCATGGTGACAAAATTTTACTATTCTAGGCCTACTTTGTATTTTGGAAAATATTGGAGGAAACGCAAAGTGGACCTAGGTACACAATTTCAAAGCGTTAGGCCTACTTTGATTTTTTGATTGTATTCTCTTTTTTTGTCAAATAAATGGTTTTCTGTAAATAGTACGACAAAACTGTATTCAGAAAACTTCCCCAGAATGGAAAACTGAGCATGGTGACAAAATTTTACTATTCTAGGCCTACTTTGTATTTTGGAAAATATTGGAGGAAACGCAAAGTGGACCTAGGATTGTCAAAAAATTTTCCATCATAGACAGTTTCCTATTCTGAGTAACTTTTATTTATAAGTTTTGTCTTACTACCTACAGAAAATTATTTAATCGAAGAAAAACAAGAAAAAAATCAAAAAATCGAAGTAGGACTAACGCTTTGAAATTTTGTACACTTACCACGCTGAGCAAATTTGCTTTATAACTTTTTTCATTATCTCTACAAGTAGAGGAAGTTTACTCTTATGCTAATTAACGTTTCTTTAATTTTCTGGTCACCCAGTACAAGCAATGTCAACTTTTTCCATGCCAATTTTATTTTAAGAACAAGCAGACTTTTTTAAGAAGAATGACTTTTTCGAATAATTGAAAATAAAAAATTTTACAAGTATACTTAAATCCATCCGTGGACACACTGTATACCTACAAAAAGAAAGCAGTTTTTGAACAAAATACTAATTTTGTTTGTAATGTGTTTTAAATTAGTTTAGAAAAACTAGAGGGCAGATTAACGAATTCTATAGAAAAGGCGCTCATTAGTCTGCGCGTTTAAGCCCGTTAGCCCGTATAAATAACGGCAATTGATTTGGCTTAGAAACGGGGCCGCCGCGAAGATTACACGGTTGGCCGCTAATGTGTTGAAGCATGGAACCCCGGCGCTTTTGTCAGCGCCCAAATAAAGCTATCAATTTCGGGGCGGAATAGAAAAATGTTGCCCGGGCGCACACGACCAGTAATTTGGGTATTTTTAGGCATGCTGAGATATAACTGATTAAATAAATTTATGCAGAAATAAGGGAGTAGGTGCCCAAATCACTTCCAAGTAAAGAGCAAACGCTTGTGGAGTTAATATCCGGTTTACAAAAGGTTTGGTTTCCAGATATTATCATTCCCAACCAACGTAGGGAATGCTTCAGAACCAAATCACCAAATAGGTTATTTTAAGCTGCAATGCGATACGACAACATTGACACTAGCAAAATAATTATCGTGTGGATCGGATCAACTGTTCTCAAGTTTGGTTCCAGTGGTAAACAAAGTTTGCTGTGTTTTTAAATGTGTATCTTTTGGACGCCCTTGGATTTGGCGCCACGCACGAAGCCTTGGCCACGCACCCGAAGCGTTAGCCACAAATAAATAATCGATGTACAGGGTGATTCAGTTTTATTCTGCGACAATTCAACAGGTGATAGAAAACCGAAAATAACGGCACTTTCTTCTATAAACTATATCATTTTAAGGCCTTATAAAAAAGTTACAGGGTGTTAAAATTGTGAGAAATATGTGGACTTTATTGAATATTTACCAAACTAGTTGAGGTAATTAAGTCATATTATGTGGTACACGTTATAACGTCATGGGTTAGCATAAAACCTGTTAATATCAAACACCTTGAACAACCAGTTCAATTCTTTTCTAAAAACAATAGTTAATTTTTTTCTATAAACAATTAATTATTATCATTTTATAATTTTTTAGAATTTTTTTATATATTTTTTTCTAAAAACAATTTTATTATACTAATTACCCACTTCTACGCCACTGATTGTTTAAGGTGTTTGATATTAACAGGTTTTATGCTAACCCATACCGTTATAACGTGTACCAAATATGACTTAAATAATATCTCAACTAAAGTACACATATTTCTTACAAATTTAACACCATGTAACTTTTTTATAAGGCCTTAAAATGAAATAGTTTATAGAAGAAAGTGGTTCTCTATCACCTGTTGAATTGCCTATGTCAATGGTAGTGACAGGTAGTGAAATAGCGCAGCGTTGCCACGTCCATCAATTTATCCGAGGATTCACAACAAAATTTCGATTTCCTGTTGAAAACGATTACTTTCTAAGGAACATGTAAAATGCCTATGAAACACCTACCTTACTGACATTTCCAGGATTGAATATTCACATTTTCTAAATTTGTTGGGGACCACTTATTTCCCTCCGCCATTCCTTTCGTTTGAAGCGAGGTACTCAGCCTGGCGACCACGGAGGAGGATCCCCTCCGCCAGGAAAACGCCGAAGAGTAACCAAAAAACACAACTGCACTAGCACACATTGCACATGCAGAGAACTATCACCTGTTGAATTGTCGCTGAATAAAACTGAATACAAAAATAAATTTGTATAAAAAATGTGATTTTAAAGTGCAGCAGATTTAACCTGGCTTGTTGCGTTGAATATGTACCCAGAAAATAAGACCTATGTCGAAGCAGCAACCGGAGTATAGCCTGGTGTTTATTGAAATACCATTCCAACAGATATGCACCGCCCCAAAGATGATCCTTCCAGAAAAAATATCTGAGAAATTTCTCTCGGTGTATTTACCCCGTGTTAAAAAATTAGATATATCTGTGAAATGTTTTCCATATTAAATTTTACACATAGATGATACGCATACGACATACACATAAATAAAAAATACTCGGGAGATATCAAAACCAAGTACAATTGACTCACCACAAGTGCAATGTTATTGATGACATTTGCCGTTGTCTAGAAAGCAATCCAACAACCAACAACCGTTTAAATTTCACATAGAAGTACTGTCCATAATTTTCGACAAAATCAAAATAAGTCTTACTCGCATCTTTCACGTTCACGTAAATATTTAAAAGCAAGTTTAGAGGTTTCTCCATGCAAACGAGTGTCACTGAAGTCTTTTGTTGTTGAATAATTGCGATAACCTAACTAGGTACTAGTGTAACAAATTCCATTAACAGCTTAGTTGAGGCTGTAATATGGTGCCGATTCTGGACAGAGATTATAATTTCTCCCTTTAGGCAGTAGTAATTATGGCTAGTATTTCAAATTTAAGTTTAACCCATTAACTCTGGCGAGTTTTATCCTAGCAAAGAGCTAGGGCAGCTGCTCAACCCTGCTCCCATCATGTTTTTGTGAGATATACGCAAATGAGGTATGTTTTATGTGTTTGTTTTCCGTTTCCCATTAGAGTATAAATGGCTTTCGGCACAGAGAGCTCGATGTTTTGTCCAGGCGGACTTGGTCTTTTTTCGTTCAACAATCGCTTTATCATTTCAATTGTTCATTAATATGATAGGATCTAAATAGCGCGATTTGATTAACCGATTCGCCGAAATAGCGATTGTTTCCCTGCGTATGGGACCTGTAAACAGTGTTGCCGGTGTAACCGCTACATTGTATTGTTTTTATTCTCACATCGCGTCGCCTCGTGGCCGAAAAATAATCACAATCGATTTATTACTTGCCTACTCCGACAGTTTGCATTCGCGGATTTTCACAATTGGCTAATAATAAATTAAAAGTAAAAAAATATTTTTAAAAAAAGCTTTTATTTAAATGCGCTAAAAAGAATAAAATAATCTTTTCTTTTAAAACTTTTACTATCAACTTAGAACGTCATTCCACAATTTATATGATATAAAAGCTTGTCGCGAGATTTAAGTTTTCAAACTAAGTAAATACCACTACTTAAATCTCGCGACAAGCTTTTATATCATATAAATTGTAGAATGACGTTATAAGTTGATAGTAAAAGTTTTAAAAGAAAAGATTATTTTATTCTTTTTAGGGCATTTAAATAAAAGCTTTTTTTAAAAATATTTTTTTACTTTTAATTTATTTTGTAATTTTTAGTTTGGTCAGGTGTCTGAGTCTATTCATCTCAGTTAACGCATCATTGTTGCAAGGTCGTTTGCCGGTTAGTTTAGAACAGTCTAGCTCTTCAATGAGGAGACCTTCTAATGACCATCTTGGGTGTTCCGCCATGTTGTATTTAGAATGACGTCACACATATAATCATGCATTGTCATCCAAATTAAACGTGTGTACAAAATTTCAGCTCGATCGGTTGAAATTTAACTAGTCCGCCATCTTGAGTGTTCCGCCATGTTGGATTTAGAATGACGTCACACATATAATCATGCATTGTCATCCAAATTAAACGTGTGTACAAAATTTCAGCTCGATCGGTTGAAATTTAACTAGTCCGCCATCTTGAGTGTTCCGCCATGTTGGATTTAGAATGACGTCACACATATAATCATGCATTGTCATCCAAATTAAACGTGTGTACAAAATTTCAGCTCGATCGGTTGAAATTTAACTAGTCCGCCATCTTGGGTGATCCGCCATGTTGGATTTAGAATGACGTCACACATATAATCATGCATTGTCATCCAAATTAAACGTGTGTACAAAATTTCAGCTCGATCGGTTGAAGATATCTGCTTCAAAATTGAGTTGCAAGATTCCACCCGAACAAATTACATACATACATACATACATACATACATTGCAAGTTAAATAAAAGCTTTTAAAATTGGGAACGCTGAGCAGATATTGCACGGTTACAAATTTGTATAAAGTCGTACTTTTTATACATTTCTATAAAATGGTAATTTGAGATATATACCGTATGACGTATTATATTATTTATAAACAACAACAAACAGTATCTACTTGTTCTTTCAAAACTCTATAAGTACCTACATAGCAACGAATAGATGCATTTAATTACATCTTTATAGGCACAAAAATGCTAAAGCAGTTTATGATTAGTTATAGGAGATATGTGTATAAATAAGAAAATAAGCTTTCAAAGCTTAATGCATTGATTAAGCTTTGAAAGCTATTAAAAAAATAAAAAAAATAAAAACTCTTGCGACACCAGTACATACATCCAAGACCAAGGTGACCTAATAAATGAGCAGATGGGAGTGTTTTGCTTCAGACAGCTATTCTCGGACAACAATGATACAAACCCATAAGAGCAGAAAATTAATTGTCTCGCTGGCCACATTTAATCGCATTTTTAGTTATTTACTTACAAACTCGGATGCTATGTAAAAATATAAATATTATGTATAGATTAAAGGAGACCTAGATAATCAGAAGCATTGTTGAAACACTACGCAAAAATCCTGGCACATCAACTTTCAAAATTTAATTTTGGAACGAAAACAAATCACATTCTATGTGTAGCTTCGTTATGGTTTATGTTTATACCTACTATACTTCTTTAGTTTCTTATAATTAAAATAATTTATAATGATCTAAATATAATCACATAGGATTATTTTGTTTTCATCTGAGAGATTTCAGCAGCTGATATAAAACCAGAAAATAGGACTATTTTGTGGTTTTATTTTTTATCTTCCAAACATTAAAAATATTGAAAAGGAATTTTATAAACAGCATGCAGTGAGTTTGTGTCAAAAAGTGTGTTCTCCAAATAGCCAGTGTCGGAGATATATAGGCATACTTACACGAAATAACATTTCGATCTGTTTGAAGAACAATATTCTATACTAAATAGACTGCAATCGAGATCGGCAAGTGAAGTGGAGACATAAGTATAGTCTGAGGCACTGCTGAAGATCTCCGTAAACAAATCCTGGCACACCAACTTTCAAACTTTAACTTATAACGACAGTTTCGGCCCAGCTATCGAAACTGGTTATATGATTCGATTATTATGACACTTGAAATAAAATACACATTTAAAAATTATTTACAAAGGTGGTTTATTTTGGAAAACCTGAATTCGTTCACAACGCGAAAAGCTACAATTTTGGTTAATAAACCTACAAGCGTTGACTGAGGTATTAGTAAGACTTTTCACGGCTATAGTTTCATGTCCTGGAGTAGATGTCGCCTATGGTCAACAATGTATTTTGCATTGTATTTTGTCTCCGGGAAGCGCGCATGGTGAGCCAGAGAACTGTCAAACATGACAGCCGCGAGCAGTCTTTATTAATATGTCAGTCAACGCTACAAGGTTATGTTATACATACAAATTTAAAGTTAATTAAATTGAATTGAATCGCTACGGGTAAAAAATTGGAAGTCCAAAGCAGCTAAGCACTGCTATGAGACTACGTTAAAGTTCGATAAACTCAAAATTGACAAGATTATGCACGTCTGATCTTACTTTTGGAACGTTTCAACAGGGAAACACCTTACATGAACGTCTGAAGAATTTGGGAGTGATTAGTAGTTCTCTATCAAGCTTCCGTTGTGGTTTTCAACTCAGTCCTGGTTTCGACGGCGACCCAGCCTAACCGTCTGACAGCTGTGACGGTGGCGTAGATCTTACTAGCTCAGATTCTCAGGGTTTTTGCCAAGTTCAGCCGCTACTGTGTCAGCTTGTGGTCTGCCAAACGTTCTCAGGGTTTAATGACTTGTCAATCGTTCAGGTATTCGTGTTCCGTGTGCAGTTAGCATGAAAAAATTCAGAACAAATTAGACAGTGCTAAAACAGAACAGTGACTGCTTATTTACAAGAGATATTTAGTGAACAATAATCATGACTTAAAATTTATAAAAAATTATATGAATCCAAAAATAGGTACAAGTTAAATCCCATAAATATTAATAACCCTCGACGATATTCATGAATATCCCCCCTAATATTCTTAATTAAACACAACTCGATCTGACTAGTTGCGAGCAAAAAATTTATTAACGATAGACGAAAAGTTGAAATAAAAAATATGAGGTCACGATTCCCTCAGAAACTACTCAATTTGCATTAAACTGCTGCTCTCGGTGAACTTAATAAAAAATGTACAATAATCTTCACTAAAATTATTTGAGAACGATGAAGATATTACAAAAAGAACGGAAGCCTTCCGTCCGGTCTAGACTTGTTATGTGCATCGACTCGTGAATTGAAACTTGAACTGCACAGGTCAGGACGAATATAGCCACATCTATTTCTTGGGGTAAAGGTGCTATGAAAGCGTAGAGATAACTTTATCCAAGAAATATTCGTGCAATGGAGTGAACTACAGGTGAGTTTTTTTTTCAATTTTAGAATTAACCAAAAAAATATATCAAGAGAACCTTCTCAAAAAAAAACTCACCTGCAAAGCGTGCTCCGTTCCTGTCCTATGCCTTGTTCCAAGAAAAAATGGTACTCACATAAAACCAGAAAATATACCGTTAATCGGGTTCAGAAAATTAATCTACACAACAAATGCACATAATATAGTCGAAAAGATAGTATCAGGCAGGCGATAAAGTTAGATAAAAATCTGAATTGGAAAACTACGTGTGCTACCTTGTTACCTGACAGGACAGAAGAGTAGAGGACAGAACCACCGAGATGCTAATTCAAGAGAATATCAAAATGAACAGAACGAGAGTGGTGGGAGGTGCTCTTTTGTAAGGTCAATTCCAAAAAACACCCCAGTTAGATCCGTGATCTCAGGATGTCAGAACTCAAGAACCCCGAACTGTTCGAGTGCTTAAAAGAGTAGCACCGAGTACGAACAAAACCCGCAGAGTGCACTGCGAGTAGATCACTTGAACTCAAGCACTGACCTCCACAGATCAAAGACCAAACCAACCTGATTTTACCAAGTGTGTTCAGAACAAAATACTCAAATTATGTGTTCAAAGGTTGATAATAATTATTTAAAAACGTGGTAACGGAGTTTTAACAAAAAATTCCGTCACAAACTTTGGAACAGAAACAAATTAGAACATATATTTTAATATAGCGATTAGCTTTTTTATAAAGAATTATATGTAATTTAATTATTGTTCGACTATCTATTTTTCTATTACCTCCGTTATCAATGCATACCTTCTAGAAAATAGAGTACTTAACGCATCAAACCTTCACTTACCTACTTTCGTAATAATACCGTCCTCCGACAGCGGCTAAAACTTCTCAGTAATAGCCTTCACTATGCTGCGGCGACTTGATGAAATTCTCCTTCCTGATAAAGCGCAACTTGGCATTTGTTGCGAAGTTTGCAGGTCCCAAGTAATGAACCGTCCGACATTTGCCAAGGGCAATAGAGCGATGCCATCGCAGCTCATCGGCTTATTTGATTGTTTATCAATAACAACCGTCCCCAATCACGATATAGAGGCTGGCTTAATTATTGACGACAGAGGATACAGGGTCGTATTACAAATTAGCGCTTCGTGACATTATGAATTGGTGCTCGGAATATCTAGAGGTAGGTGAAGAATGCTTTCCACCCTGACAAGGTGCAGCGACGTATAAAACATTCTATACAGGGTGATTCACCTATTTGGTACATAAAACCCACAAATTCTAAAATATACGTAAATAATTATTATTCGTATCATAGCACAAAAATGAAAATATATTTGGTTTTAACCCTAAAAATAGAATAGAAAAACTAGTCCATCCATCTTTATTACAATTTTTTTTACGATACAGAGATATTCTTATCCAAAATTCGTATAAAAAAAAATAACGCTTAATACAATAACAAATCAAAACGTGCAAAATCAAAGTAATAATTTAACTATTATCATTACTTATAAATATTTACCATTTTTAAAAGGATTAACTAGCAAAATAATTTTGCCGTGACCTACCTAAAGCCCACTTTACTGGTGCCACAAATTAGATTTTTTTAAATTCCCAGAATACATGATTTTTCGAATCTATAGAAAGGTTTTTGTACGTTTTAGGACAAAATGGTGGTTGGAAAGTTGTTCGGAATTTAAAACTCTGTAGGTGTGCAAAATTTCGAGAGCCTAGACCTACTTTGTTTTTCTTCTGCTAAAAAAATTAAAGCGCCCAAAAGTGAATTTTTTAAAAACGGTACATTTTTCGAAAAAATGTCAAGAATAGTATTTTTTTCTTAGAATTTATTGGGAAATTTAGTGAAGGCAAAAAAAATACTTTTCCAGTGGCGTACCATTTTTTTATTAAAACATAATATGATGGATGAACCCCGTCTCTCCGACACTGGTGGAAGTAGACGGGCTGAATGGTTTTTATTTTATAGTGTTTAATGAGTGTCTAAACGGTACCAAATATGTAGGATAAAATCTCCTTTTTTAAAATTTCTAGCAGTTTTTAAAGTATTGATGATAAAGTTTGGGCCACCCTGTATACCGTGTTGAATAGTTTGATAAAATATTCACCTTCAGCTAATTTCAGGGTATTTCCTAATGAATTCGTCACGGCTCTGTACCTAATATGAGAGATTGCCAATACCAACATCGGGCGATTTAGACACACTTTTTTTCTCCGAATACTGCCCCTTTTCGAGCGATAGTGTTAAAGTTGAAAATTTTTTCGATCTTGTGTCATATTTCGGGAACGGTTGGTATATAGAGCTAGCTAGAAAATACATTAACGATATCTTCAATAAAATTAAGTAAGAAGCGAGCTAGGAACGAATATGACGTATCGTAATATTCCATGAAGTCGGTAGGTGCATCGACAGTGCACTTTCGTGATAACAGCTACATTAATGTTGGAGTCTGTTCAGAATAATGTGTAGTGATTAAGTGAAATAGACGTTTTCAAAATATTTTTCACTACAATTTCTCAAATAACTCATCATATTGACTTGGTAAAAATATCCAGAATGCAATTTGTTCGCAAAAATAGCTATAAAATTTCGCTCTCTGATTGTGACAAATGCAATAATTAATAAAGTGCAAAATTAAAAACACTGCAGTGTCTGTAGCCTTTACACGAAAATTATTCTTTAATAAGCAGCCCTAACTCGGATATCGGATATGCAAAACTTTTTGTTTACAGAGGTAATAAATTTGGACTTTTGCACAATACAATACAAGCTTCTCATACCACTGGAATTGTGCGTAGATTATATAAGATATTAATAATTTAGCCCTTTTTGCAAAATTAAATTTCGTGCATTTTTTCAATTTTGATGATATCTTATGATGATATTTTACATTTTTTAAATAACGAGATTTTCAGTATATATAGTAAAGCAATTTTGGAAGTTTGTTGCTTGTGAATTTTTTGTATCAAACAATTTAAAATCAATGCAAAAAACAAGGCGCCGGAAAACGTAGCGATCGACCGGAGTGGGGGTTACCGACGATGATTTCAATATACGAAATAGAATTATGAAAAAAGGGTTCGAGCTTACTTCAAAAGTTGAATGGCTTTGCGTTGTCAAAGTTTATACTATTTAACTAAACTACAAACGTTTTACCAAGAACAGTGATATAAGGATGGTATCGTAATTAATTGCATTGTCTCTTATATATTGCGCCAGAGGTGGTTTACTAATTATTATGTGGACCTGCCTTACTGACGCTATGTTCTAAGTAGACGAGTATATAGTGACACGGATCATAAATTATTGACTATCTCTTATTAAGCGTGTTATTAAGTCCGGGGTGAGATTGTGAATCAGGGTGGAATAATGGAAGCGTTATGCTGGTCTAGTTACATAAATCTTTGAAATTTATAGCCAGGTAGGGGTGATACACAGGAATCATTATCATTTATACTTTTATTTATTTACATTTCGTCAGTTAGATTTATTCCGGCGATACATTCGACTGATTCGAATAGCCATTTTGGTAAATTTTTTTAACGGTAGCAGAAATTAATTATCTGACCAAATAGTTACAATCAGGCTATTCTTCCTCCCTCATATTTAAAATTGCAAATAAAATTCTAAACTTAAGAAACATAATCTATTTTATTGTTGATAAAAACAAAGACCTAACTAACATAAACACTCACGAATGTAACACATATATTAGATTAAGGATATAAATTAATTTTTAAAGGGTGCTTGTTACTGGATAACACGTAGGGCCTTATGAGCCCTGTGGGGTATGGCAATCAAAACATAGGTACCCGGCACATAATTTTTGTTGTCGTGGGGCTGTTTCTTGGCATTGTAAAAAAAAACAGGAAACACAACGAACAAGAATAATATATATGTAATTATTATTATACAATATTACTATTGTGTTATATTGGTGGGGCTAAATGTCATTGCAAAATTCCAATTATTTCTATCCATACCTTGAAACCAAGCCGCTTTTTTAATAAATAATATTGATTATTTTTACATTATCCGGTATAAATTATTATAGACGGGAAGGATGTCCCATTGGAAATTTGTTTGTACCTGTATGCTTCTAAACTGGTCTGATCTAGAAGTTTAATATTGATGAGAAATAACCTCAGAACGATATTTTATACTTTACATTTCTAAGAATTCACGTCCTTTGCTAAAGTTACCAAACTCTTCTTCAACTACGCTTTACCATGGTGTTAAAATGTATTTTTTCATTTTGCGATGAAATCTAGATACTACTTATTATATTACAACAATAAAATATTATAGCAATTATGGAATAAAGTAGCGGGATCACCTAAAAATACAGAATTAGAAAAAGTTACTCTAAAGCTACCTAATTAGATTTTATCCAGGGTTATCTTAGTTCTAGCGTTAACGTTTATTAAATTGTTCGTAAATTACGCCACAAGATCATTTACTTTGTTAGGTAAGTTATTATACATATACAGGGTGATTCAGTTTTTGTGGCAGCAGGACATTAATTTTGGATAGAAAATGACATTCTAAAACGAAACTGTATTTTCAAAATGAAGGGCTTTAGGTTTACTAATAATATACCGGAATATATTTCATTCATAAAATTCGCACCAAATGGTTTTTTTAACTATTTTAAAAAATCTTATTTTGATCTTAATTTTGCATTGAAATTTATTTGTATAGTTATTTTTTTAGTAAGAGGGCAACCAGTATACAGGGTGGTCACTCTTATAGTGCATACCATTGGGATATCCGAAACGAATATTTCAGAATCTAGTTGGCGTAGGAATTATTTGGCATTTCCATTGAAAAGCTCACATCGAGAAATATAAGATTGTCAGGTTTCATAAATTTTCCATTACATATAAAAAAGTTATGAAGGAAGAAAGAAAACGCATATTTTCAGTTTTTCGGCAATATTTCAGGAACTACCCAAGATATCTTAGATTGCTTTTCAGATTATTGAAAGGCATACAAAAACGCAACTTTTCTCTAATTTAACCCACGCTGTATCTGTTACCGTTTCGGATATCCCAATGGTATGCACTATAAGAGTGACCACCCTGTATATAAGTGCCTTAGGTTATTTTCGGGAAAAAATATGGTGTGCCGTGTGCCAATTTGAAGGGAAATATTTTAGAAAAATGAATATCCTAATATGTTTCTGAAAGTTGCCATAGAGTTACAATGATACAATACGAACATATTTTCATTTCCAAGGCAAACTCGACTTTCATATTCTTAATTTTAAAAAGTCAAATTTGACAGGCATGGTCTAGGTCCTCACGACCTTTTTTAGGCGCAATAGTGTAATCAGATTTTCAAAATATCTAAGAGACCTTTTTTTCCTATTTGGTGCAAACTTTATGAATAGCATTGTATATCTTCCAAATAAATTAAGACATTGAAATTAATTTGATATAAAATACGTAAACGAATTAAGTAATATGTGATGGGTTAAAATTAATAACTAAATTATATTAAATATACCGCCACACCGCTGTAACTCTACGTGCAAATGTACTGTAATTTGAACCCTAAAATTATAATGCACTCATATATCTTGAAAAAAAAAAAACGTATTCACCTTGTATAAAGAAGGTCGATCAAGAAGCAATCCTGAATATGAAAGACTTCACTTGGCGAAGGAGTCAAGATATTGACTTAAAACTATTAGAGAAATGCAGTGTCTCAAATCAAAGAAAATAAAGAAAGATATGTAATAAATCGTAGATTAAATAATAATATTATAGTGGACCAACAACCTGCATATTATACTCTGGGCAAAGGCTGGGTAAGAAAGCAGTAATAAATGGGAAGAGCAAAGGAAAGCAGTTCCAATAATACCACAGTGATATGGTAAATTTTGACTAATTCTAAGGGTTCGGTATACTGAAAATAGCAGGATGGCTTGCCAAATGAAGGAATAATTATCGTAAAACTGTACGTTGTGGTTTATTCGAGCCAGCCGCGGCGTCCATTATGCCCGAGATCATAATATTTTTAAGCACTAATGGCATTAAATTATATTTCCAATAAAGCCAATACCATGGCCGTTAGCATGATTTTTATGTATTTTATTTCATTTTAAAGTTCTATACCTCTAAAATAACCCCATTTATGATAATCTATTAATGTATAGTTTCTATACTTGCTGATACCTATTGGTGTGCGGTATTATAGATAATGGTGGATTGTATCCAAAGAAATCGATGGTATCCATATTTTTCAAATTATGTTTTATAAGGGATAACTAAAGCGGCATTATACGGTAAATACGGTTGGGTTTACGGTGCCCTTCAAGGGGAATGCAAATGCAAACACCGTTGGTCCATCCTAGATTCCCCCTTCGGCAAAAAGTAAACACATCAGATAATATTATTATAGGCTAGTAAATTTATACCCGAATTATCGATTCCAGGACCTACCCCTGGTAGTGGGAGATATAACATATAGATGCCCAGATAACCGGCCAGCAGTAAATTGTCCCGTGCTGAAGACGGGGTATCATCGCGGCGAAATATGTGGTCGATATGTTAGCGTCAGGAAATTTTTATGTGGGATGGTCGGGGCGCGGCCAGTTAGAACAAAGATGCATTTTTCAGCCGGTTGTCACATCCCCGCAAAGTTAACACGTCTATCTATCACCTTCAACGGCGCGCCGCAGCCGTCGGGAAATCTGTACGTGTAAGCGCCGTGCGACGGGCCGTTATAGCATTAGAGATTATGTTTGTAAGGCGAGTCGTTTTCCGTTTCTTCTTTAGATAGTACTTGAAGTATAATAATTGTTAATGTTACCAATAACAAATTTAAAATTCGAGCTCTGGCCTCCACATTAGATACTATTAGTGCATAATACAGAGTGATTCGGTCATTATGTAGAAACATTTAACCCCAAGTGAAAGAACAGCGAAAATAAAAAATAATTGTAAACTCAAGAAAAAAATATTTTCAGTACCATATCAAAACCATTAATCAACGACGCTGGTAAGCTCGCGCATCCAGACTGCACGGAGAAAAAACTATATTTAAAGAAAATATGTAAATAATAAGTAATTTGTAATATGAAATTTAATATTTTTTGGGGCAGAAATTCAATATTTTACAAAGTAAAATATTTTTCTATAAATCGGCAGTGAAGTGCCTCAAAATCGTCATTAAAAGCTCAGAAATCGGCACTGAAGTAGCCCATTATTGTACGATTATTTCTATAAGTAGGCCTTGGCGAGATGTAAACATCAAACGTCAGAGGCGTAGCCATCGCCCGTCAAAAGTGACCAAAAATATTCAAAACCCTGCCAATAAAGGCCCATTTAACTTTTCGTACACATTGTGGAATTGTTACCTATTATAGCAGCGCAATCTTTCAGTATAAATATTTTAGTAGGTTTGAATATTAATCTATTTTACATGGTGGCTGCACAACAGGCAGTAGTTTGGATTTTCTGTCAGAAAGTGCCGTGTCTCGTCATACTTGACCTAGGTAGAGCAACCGTCAAAGTCAAGCAACGCCGCGCGCAGTCGGTACATGGACGGGTGATCCCTTATGTTTATTTTTTCGCCTAATAAAACATACTTTCCGATTAAAAAAAATATAATATGTATCTCGGCACTGAAGTTCTTTTTATGACTCATGTGAATATTAATATTAAATAAACCACAAAAAGTTAAACTTCAGTGCCTTGGTACATAAATAACTATTTATAATATCGGCTGTATTATATTAATATACTGGTATTTGATTTAACAACTTGTACACATTAAGCGAGGTCCAAAAGATGGAATTGCTGCCATTTTCTCTGTATCTAGAGGCCCTGTAAAAAAATCAAAGTGAAAAGTCAAGGCGAGGGGCCCGTCCGACGCTTGATCTTCAACTCTCGCCAAGACCAACTTACCCATACAAAAAACCGTACAATAATGGCCTACTTTAGTGCCAATTTTTTAACCGTGACGATATTTTGATATTTTTTAGTACCGATTAAAAAAAGCGTTGCTGTATACAACTCTTGTTATTTATTTAATAGTGAGAAACCATATTGATATACTGTTAATTTATCTTTTACATTTTCATGTTGATTTCTAATCATAGTCATTTTATGAACATACTGTATCACAAAGATTTTTTTTTCAGGTAAGCACACTCGCGTTGTTTTACTGCGGTAAGTACCTAACTATATTAGATACGAGCATAGCTTTTACTTTAAGATATATGCGGAAGAGTTTCTGTATTGCATTCTTGGTGGCCAAATACCTACTATTGTGGCCTATTAGATTGTGTTTTAGAAAAATAAGAAACGGTTGCTTCTAAATGACCATTACCAAATAATATAAATTATAAAATGTTTTCACAAATAAAATTAACGCACGGTGCTTATATCACTCAGTATATCAAAACCACTTAAAATACGATAATTACGTAAAGTATCATATTTCTAAAACTAAGTCGTTAAATGATTTCTAAACAAAAGTTAAAACTTTTCGGAAAAATCAGTCTATAAATAAATATCTGTCTTATTTGCCTCTGAACTGAACTATATGCGCTAAATCATATTATATGGGAATCTTATAAGGCACCAGAGAGTTGGCGTATGAGGATTCTATACCTAATGTATATTAACTATAGCCAAAAAGGTGTATTTTAAGTGACAGAAGCTTGAGCTAGTTTGGAGGTTGAATAAAAGATAACATTATCCTATTTATAAAAAGGAAATCGTTACATCTTAAAATTGAAGCTACAATATATAAAACCTATAAAATGAACTCTGGGGTGCCGCAGGGTTCAAATTTGGGACTTCTGATGTTTCTCTTGTTCATTAACGATCTTCCACAGGGTTCCATGGGGTTAGCTGTTTATTATATGCCGATGACCTTAAATTTTACAGGAATATAAACAGCGAAATAGAATGCTTGGCGGTACAAAGTGCTACTGATTCAGCTCACTCGTGGAGCACTCAGAATAAACTTTACTTTAATTATGACAAGTGTTCAGTAATGAGTATCACCAGAAAGAAAACTACGATCAATTTCGATTGCGTAATGGAAACTACTATTCTAGAAAAGAAAATATCTGTAAGGGATCTAGGACTTCACTACGACAATAAGCTCTCATTAAAAACCCATATAGGAAATCAAATTTCCAAAGCTAATAAAATGTTAGGGTTCATCATCAGACAAACTAAAAATTTTAAAAACGTTGATAGCATAAAATCCCTATATAACTCCTCCTTAGTCAGACCAAACCTCGAGTATGTATGTACGGTGTGGCACTTCCAGCCAAGAACTTACTTAGATGCTGTGGAAAGGGTGAAGAATCGTTTTTTAAGATATTTGTACTTTAAGAAATACAATAGTTACCCTGATTACCGAACAATAAGATCTGTATACCTTAGAGAATAATTTGGGTATATGAGCCTTGACAATAGAAGAGCTATATTTGTCTTGGTGTTCATATTCAAAATCTGGAATGGTATAATACAGTCATCCACATTACTTCAAAAAATCAAACGGCAATGTCCTCGTGCAACTACCAGACACCCCTTACAGTTTTTTATAGACAGACCGGCTTCCCATTCTCCCCTGCTTAAGTTTTTTGTGTTTATTTTGAAAGTCATTATGTTTTTCAAAAAACCAATGCCCAACTCAAATACTGCATTATATTGGGCATATTTGGACAAAAAATCAGCCAAATCTGATGGCTCGTTTGGAAAAACAATATACCTAAAGGTTCTGGTAATTTTTTTATTAGAGAAGAAGAAGAAAATACATTTCAGGTATATTGTTTTCGCAAACGAAACATCAGATTTGGCTGATTTTTTGTCTAAATATGCGCAATATAATGTAGAATTTGAGTTGAGCATTGGTTTTTTGAAAGACCTACTAATTTTAAAAACAAACACTAAAAACACACTTGAGTTGGCACTATGTGTGATAATGCCCCCTTAACGCTCTAAAACTATATAATCGGGTCAGCGCGCTGGTTGACCTTGACCTGGCTTACCAGTATAAAAAGTTTCACACTCATTTGAAAACGTACTTTACTCACTTCATGTAATATGACTTGCCCATGTTGTGTAAGTGTTCATGTGTAATTTTATATCATACTTAGGTAAATTTTGTATGTATTAAAAAAGAAAAAAATATTTTGACATAGGTATTAGGGGATAGATTACTTACGGGTTAAATAATTATACTTTTGTATTCTCCATGTAATTAGGCACCTGCTGCTTGTTTGGATG
The DNA here is from genome assembly GCA_963920635.1 of Pseudeuparius sepicola. Classification (NCBI taxonomy): domain Eukaryota; kingdom Metazoa; phylum Arthropoda; class Insecta; order Coleoptera; family Anthribidae; genus Pseudeuparius; species Pseudeuparius sepicola. Next base: position 121,358,104 of record OY987298.1, on the reverse strand, counting down.
AATAAATAAATGAATAAAATAAAGTGTCGAATTTGAAAGTACAAGTATAATAGGTTTAAATTTTGAAATTTACAATAGAAAGGTTTTGTTTACTATTTAAGTTAAGAAAAACCACTGCAAATAATGTTTGATCTTATAGACACGAAATCAAAGAAGTTCCAGATCTAATAACGAGAGCACTGGTAGCAAGAAAAGTTCACGCGAGCGCTTAAAGTTACTTTTTACGCACTGAGAAAATTTGGACTGTTGGAAATTGCACAGTACCTCAAACCCATTCAGAAGTTAAAGCTGTGTACAAGCAACCATGGCTCCAAGCTCCTGTTCGTAGGTTACATCCTCAGCTAGGCTCGAGACTCGTGTAAAGTCGTAGGCTTTCTGCTAGATGATGTACGACGTACTTCCAAGTAGTGCTGGGTTGTTGATACTAATATACTAAGTCCATTGGTGACTCGCTCTCGTGTTATGACGCTCGCTTGTAAAGAAAATATTTAAATTACTTAAATAAAAAAATATAAAAGAAAAACATATCAGTCTGTACAGATTTGGTTACTTAAATTTATAAACTTAACGATATAATCTTAACAATTATTTATAAAATGAAGTAACTTTGACTTAAGGAAATGTTAATGAACTTTAAAAGTTATTAAATTGGCTATGAAATAAAAGTTTAACATTAATACCGAAATATATGATCTTGGCCTAACCTGACTTTGTTCGTTAAATAACTAAATTAATTAAACTAAATTACAATACAGAAGGTGGTATTAAATATATACAAAAACGATCTCGATACCAAATCGAAACACAAAAATATCAGTCAGTAAGCTACGTACCTAACCAAAAACTTGTCGTAGACTTGACGCCAAAATCAGACAATTTAAACTTTGCGTATCCAGGTAATTATGTGCTAATTAATACATCAATAGATAACGAAAATGATGACCTTAAGCTATATAACGTGAAGCCCACAGAACTGAGTGAACAGATCCAGAGTGATAGTCGCCAGAATAAAGTCGAACAATGTCATTTATTAAGAAAATTCATAATTAAGTAGCTTTACCAGAATTCTGCTCGCATATCCTTCCTGTGGCCCAACACTGCTCTTGTTCTCTCAACAATGCTCTCGTTCCTTCAACTAGAAAACGTGGAATATCGTCCATTTGTACTTCGCCTAGCGATGTGCTCACGACCCATGCAAGGAAAACAGAAAAATTAATATTAGCACAGTGAAACTAAAAACACACTATTAGATACAAAACCAATTAAGTTGCCAGAAACTTTCGGGAAGACAAATTCAAGACCGAATTTCATTTTGACGTAAAATGGGAAGCGCCTCGAAATTTTGTCGCCAAAAATGGACGAATGTGTCCGGCAAGTTGGCGACAATTTTATTTGTTATAATAATATATACATAGGTACTAAAAATACTTTGATATTAAGCACACACCGTCTTATATTGTTTAATGTTGTTGTTTCAAACTAACAAGTTTAATATCGAGTATGCATGTCAATATTTATAAATTGCGCGTTTACACGGGGTGCATTTTAAGAATTGAAACGAAATACTGCATTCACAAATAATGTCGTAACGCACATTAGGCATTGTAACTCTGATGGAACCTTTATCTCTACTATCCAATTATTTATTTGAGAAACACGAAACCGAAATTGAGGATTTTACTTACTACCGAAAACATGTACAATTGAAGCTCATCTGAAAATAAATATAACATTTTTAAATTGCCAGGCGTCTATTTTCAACGTTAGGGTAACCTCGTTGCATGTTCTCCACTGTTCCGATGTACATTTTTATGGACTTTCCAGCAAACCCGATCCTAAAATTTTACCGATGCGGGCTTGTTTGGCAAGTTTTATTTGCTTTTCCTGGATCCGGAGGTAAAAATATAAAACAAAGGCTTGGGTATCGATCGTCTGAATTCAAAGGGCTCACTGAACTTTGCGAGGTATTACAAAACGCCCAAAATTAAATTGTTGAAAGATCTAAGTTCGAGTAAGTATATCGGGCTAAAAGCAGAGGAGCAATTCTTGTAAAATTAAGGTTTAGGTTGTGATGTTTGATATATTGCGTCTTTTTCGGTTATATCTATGTTTCTTTTTTGCTTATCATCTTAAAAATTGGGCAAAACTTATAAAATAAACGTACTATAACGGACTAAGATTGTACAAAGAACGATACTAGTGAGCACATACTGTATGAGTGCCCCCGCCTTCTTTTATTTCGCAGCAGATTCAAGCACTTCGAAAAGGTTGATATGGGTAAGTCCAAATGAAATTGGAAATATGTCCCCAAGGAAAATACAGAGTTTTTTCAAAAGCCTAGTTGACCTTGGTATTTATTCCAGTGGGGCATTTACAAAAGATCTAACTAGGTCGCAATGTGCGGTCTACATTCGTAAAATAATTAGGCTCTTTCATCTTTAACTAGTTGTATTCAAACCATTACTACCATAAAAAGTTATCGAAAATACCTTAATATAAACTTATAGTTAACTTGGCGATTTGGTAATTAGCCGACGAAAGCCATTTGGCTTACTTCCGGCCTTTCGTAAAATACTACCTAAAAATATTTTTTCCAAGTTTAAGTTAACTTAAAGCTAAAATATTATTATAAAACCTATATGTACAATTGCATATTTATTAAATTACATTAGGATCCTTGGTTTTGTTACTTAAGGTAATCTTTATATCAGCTTAATATCCCAACAACGCATCTTTTAGAACCGCGAAATTCTGAATCCCGAATTTAGCGTTCAACCGGGAGATGTTTATGATTGAATATAAATGTAACATTTGCCCTTAACGGCTGCCCTAACCTATTTTTGTGCGGTGCAGTAAAATTACTCGGCTTATTGTTTAATGGCAACCTCGTTACGACTTCGTCGTTGTAATTTTTTTATTGACTTTTCAGCAAACCACATCCTAAAATTTTATATCCTCGATGCGGGCTTGTTACGTGTTTTATTTTTGCCTTTTTTTATATTAGGAGGTATATAGCTTTAATAATCCCTTATTATTCGAATATGAGGGATCGGTGAGATGTTACAAAACAATATGCGGGTACGAAATTGAATAATGGAATTGAAAATGGAATAGCATGACTACGTTAATCTCGACGCGTTCCATCCGATTGAGAGAGGTTTGAATTTATTTATTTAAAATTTCAAGTTAAGCCGCTATTTCCAAACAGAAGTTGGCCAGAATGAGCACCAACCTAGTGTGGAATAAGTATAATAAATAAGTTAATGTCCCGAGAGAGGATCAAAAACCGTAGGATTCAATACTGATGATGTAAACGTAGAATTATAAAAGATTTGACATAACTCAATCGGATCCATTACAATCCGATCGAGTTTTCACGAGATAAACGTAGTCATTGTGGCATTTTAAAAAAGGCAATAAATAAATAATAATGTACGATAAACGTCGAAGATCACAAGAACTGCGGCTCGCTAGCTCCTTGATGCAAATATACGAGCACACCGCGGCCGCCAGCCTTTAGACAGTGGAAATGGGCTGGGTCAACAGTATAACAAACTGTAAAATATACGGGCGCCATTTGTTTCGTTTAACGTGCCGATACTCGTACTTTAAAGCGAAAACAAGAAAGGCTAGGTCTTCCTAGATTTACCCTGTTTATTTTACAACGTGGTTCATGATATAACAGAATATTCATTCCACCCGCTTACTATATCTTTACTAGTTCGAGTTACACACCCTACGTGCTGTTTAACACATATTCTAAGCACAATGATTCTTATAAGTTGGCTTAAATCCCCTAACGTGTACACGCGCAGTTCACACCACGTCCAAAACGTACGCAAAATGTATAAAAAAATGATGAAAACGTACAAAATTATGCGGAATTACCTAGAGAAATAAAACAATCTGGATCGCTCAACAATTTTTGATTTAATTCTTTCATGGTTGGATATTATTTACGGTTCTTATGCAATAGATGCTTTCATTTTGCCTCTCAGTCAAGTTCGTTTTGTTACCTGAAAACAAAATGTGTAGATCATTTTATAATAATTACCAACTAACTGCTGCTAGCATTACTTATCGAATATGTTGCAGCTTCTGCCTATCCATATAGTGTCCTCTTTGTGTTGTCACAATGTGGTATGATTGTCGTGTGCTTGCGGGTAAAGATATCGAGTGAAGCCTGATGTAGGCTCTCGGAGTTCGAGTATTTATCTGGAGATGTCGCAGGCCTATACTTGGTAGGGCTCAGTTGTGGAGTTAGTACCTGATACTGAATAGCAATTGTTTTTGTTGAAAACAGTTGGTATATCCGATTTACATCAAGCACATGTGTTGGAGATTATGTTTCACTCACCTAAAGTATTATCTTTGAGGTTCGTAAGCATGCAGGTGTCGTTGAGAATTACTCGGCATCTTTTCGTTACTTTTCACACCCTATCGAATCTATCCCCATCCAATCTTTTAGATCATATATCTTAGCTTCAGAAAACCTAAACAATCACCTAACCCAACCATGATTTTTTATTCTGCCACCGATCGGTACATTAAATCGATTTAAGTGACTCAGCTATTTTCGATATGCTGCTCGCTGCACTGAATGGTACGTTCGTATTCCTTGCACTACACCTACCATATTTATGTTTTATGAAGTGATCACTTGTCAAGGGACGCTTTCTGTCGAAGAATTGACATGTCAAACTTCCGAAAAATATTTGGTCGCATTCTCTTGTTCGTCGCCGATGGCTTAGGTTTGTGTGTGCCCAACAACAATTACCAGTATTCCTAATGTCTCCAGCTTTGGGTGCTTCCTCAGTGGATCTAGTTTAACACACTATTTATAGTGTGATAACTTTACTACCACTGACACCACTGTACCACACTCCGTGCGGTAATAAGATTTTTAACGATATGGTACGTGCTAATGCCCTTTTTTTTTCTCTGCAGTGTGCCCTGTGCTGAAAAAATCCAGTTACCTACTATATAAAATATTATATATGTACTGTGTCTGTTGTATATATTTAGACACAATTATTGTGATTTTTTTTTATTGTTAGTATCTCATAAAAGTGTATTCTTAACAAACATATCTGCATTGTTTCGCACTCAAAATGTGCCTATCTAAGTTTAAATAACTCTGTTGGTTTACGAGGGAAGTTCACAAATATGAAAATGCCTGTCAAATCCAAAATTACATCCGGCTACCTACAAGTTTGTTCAGCGAATGTTCGGCCCTACCTCACAACTCCCGTCCTTGACTGGCTCGTGAATATACGACCGATATCCGTCGTATAGTCATGAGTAAGACAAGGACGGGAGTTGTGACGTGGGGCCGAACATTCGCTGAACAAACTGTACCTACTATGATCCTTTTTACGTTTTTTTAATTCCCATATTAGTATGACGTAAAACGGCATATTGCAAAGTTGAAATCCCTTACAATTTGCATTAATTGAAAATAGTAGGTTGCAATCGTCATATAATGACGTTTTTTATTTTGAGATCTATTATATCTCAAAATAAAAAATGTAATGTCTACGTTTCTCGCAAATATACTTTAAAGTCTTGGCTACAAACACCGAACAGTTCGTTTTTAAAGTAATAATAGTAATAAATTTAATAATGATGCGCGCTCGTCGGCCAATTGTTTGCGCAATAAAATAAGATTGTGGAATTTAGTTGCCGAGGCCTCTGGCCGAGGCAAATAAACCACATGAGTCATAAAAAGAACTTCAGTGCCGAGGTACATATTATATTTTTTTTGAAATCGGAAAAAAAAAATGTTTTATAGGCAAGAAAATAATAATAAGGGATCACCCGTCCACAAACCGACTACGCGCGGCGTTGCTTGACTTTGACGATCGCTCTACCTCGGTCAAGTAAGACAAGACACGGCACCTTCGTACAGAAAAACCAAACTGCTGCTTCTTGTGCAGCCTCCACAACAAAGCTATTGATATTCAAACCTACTAAAATATGTATACTGAAGGATTGCGCTTCTATAGGAAACAATTTCGCAATGTGTACGAAAAGTTAAATGGGCCTTTATCGGCCGGGTTTTGAATATTTGGTCACTTTTGTCGGGCGATTTATCCGCGTCTGACGTTTGATATTTACATCTCGCCAAGGCCTACTTATTGAAAAAATCTTACAATAATGGACTACATTATTGTACGATTTCTGTGCTTTTAATGACGAGTTTGGAACACTTTACTGCCGATTTCAAGAAAATATATTTTTGTTAACCTAAATTGAGCTATTTGTAATACTATGAAATATATTTGGAATGCTCTCTATTCTAAGCACACTATGTGCGAATTTATGTACTATGTACTAAAACTACTGTATCGCAAAAAAAAATTATAAATGATTTTACCCTCTTCCTCCTATTTCCACCCATTACCGTCAAGTATTTTTATTCTTGTGGGTATTGCGGGTATAACTGTACGCACTGTGTCCAATTAACCGACAGTGACACTGTTATAGTATAGGTATCTTTAAAAAATATATATATTATGGCAAATTATTTCCACAAACTATAGTTGTATCGCGTCAAAGAAGACTTATTGAGCCTTCTTTTTATATATTTGGCTACCAAAAAGTAGCAAAAGGTCAATAGTTAGGGTTTATTTCATCGGAGACACTATATAGTTTGCTATAGCATATTATTTTTGGAAGTCACATACTTCATAATAATAACATGAGATGGCAAACTAGTAATTGCTTTGAAATGATTTCACTCATAAATAAAGATGTTGCGGGCCGTACGATTAGCAGCCGTGCACTATTACCCTACTCACCCTGCTGAAAATTCCATTTAAACAAATATTAATTAAACCTTAATTTGAACACAAACAACTCAAAATAAATAAATATAACGTGTAAAGAAAATAAAAACACCAACGCGATTTATAGCATGAATCTCCCAATATGGAAAATAGCAAATAAAACATGAAAACAGGTCGCATATAGGGCATATAAAATTTTAGGATCGTATTTGTTAAAAAGTTCGTAAAAAATAACAACGGAGACCGCAACGACGTTACTGTTAAAAATTATTCCGGGTAATTTTACTGCACCGCACAAAAATTAATAGGTTGGGGTGGTCGTTACGGCCAAATGTTACGTTTATCGTCAGGGGGAGATTCAATCATAAACGTTTCCGGTTGAACGTTAAATCCGAGATGCAGGATTTCGCGGTTCTAAAAGAAGGTAATGGGATAGTGCGCTGAGATAAGGACTAACTATAAAATGGTAACGTCAAATGAGTTTTAAAATTTTACATTTGTACTATATTCGCAGAAGGGTCAATTCAGCAGTTATACGGTTACAATTTAATGATTTTTCGTACAACCTACCTAGAAATTCTTAGTTGGCTATTATTTCTTCGGAATGTCTGTTGTTCCTCAGCTTCCCATTAGCGGCGCTCTTACGCCTATCCGTCGCGAAAGCTTTCCTCGTCGCGAGCCACCTCCGCCGAGCCTGGGTCACCGCCGCCAAGACGTTGTCTCTATGTTTTCTTCAATTCTGGACTCCCTTTATACCTGCGTTCAGTGTGGGACAACGAACTACCAGCGCTCGCTGGGACAAGCAGCCGATCCTGAAGGGCCCTAAGGGTCTACGCGACCCAGCCCAGAGTGCGACAATATTTTGGATATCCCAATTATAATTAATCTAAATTTTAATACAAATATAACAATAAAGTTAACTCTTACAAGCCGGGATTCTGTTATAATTTTTAAATCCGAACAGCTTTTCTCAACACTGTTTCTTCATTTTCTTGAACAATCGTGGTTTATTTAGAATATACCAACAATTCGGTAGTGTTGTGCCCTATTCATCGTATTTGGGACAAAGCAAGATTAACTTGTATATTATGAACAATAATTATAAATTCTTTTGTCATTTCTAAACCGCGTCTGGATTTGATAACAGAACACACTCTATATAGACCGTCAGACAGTGACAGATTTTCCTTACTGATTTTATCATTTATGCCTTGGAGAGGGTTGAAAGGTAAATCGATGCTGAGTCGGAAAATAGTAATTTTAAGTTTGGCCCCCGGGGAAAACATATGGAATATTCGATTTTTCAAAACAGAAAAAAAGGTACTAATTCTCACTTATGCCATGTTCACCGTATGATTTCTTATACTAGTCCGACCTCGAAAACCCAGGCATAAGTGTAGCGTGTGGAAAAAGAGTTGAAATAAGGGTTTGACAGATCACACAAAAAATGACTTGGTTTACTGACTCCGTCAGTTATGCCGTTCGAAATGGTGAAAACTTATATCCTCACTAGCCCAAAAATTGATTGGCAGAAGTGACGCGTGAGGAAAAATGCACTTTTGGGTCGGAAAATAAGTCGAAATTTTTTTTTTTGCACTTATGCCTCTGAAACTATAAAAAGTTTTATTGCAATTCATTTTATCCCTGACAAAATCAGTTAACGAAAAAAAATTTTCCGATTTATTTTCCGACCCAAAAGTGCATTTTTCCCCACGCGTCACTTCTGCAAATCAATTTTTGGACTAGTGAGGATATACCCAAGTCATTTTTTTGTGATCTGCCAAAACCTCAATTCAACCCTTTTTCCACACGATACACTTATGCCTTTGGGTTTTCGAGGTCGGAATAGTGTAACAAATCATACGGTGAACATGGCATAAGTGAGAATTAGTACCTTTTTTTCTGTTTTGAAAAATCGAATTTTCCATTGTTTTCCCCGGGGGCCAAACTTAAAATTACTGTTTTCCGACTCAGCATCGATTTACCTTTCAACCCTCTCCAAGGCATAAATGAGAAAATCAGTAAGGAAAATCTGTCACTGTCTGACGGTCTAATAGTATTATATACTGAATTGGCAGCTCTATAAAGGTGTCGTCTGACATTCAATGTGTAAGAATAATAACATGCATAATGAGAAATCGAAAAAGTAGAAAAGGAATAAATGAGACGTTGCCAGTTGGCACTACTTTCTAATAACACTAACCGTAAATATGAAAAAGGTGTATGGCTCTCAAAATCGATAATTTGTGGAAGGTCAAGTACGATTTCATTACTTCAACGGTGCACACAGCGCGTTTATGGCAATTTGAATTGATAGTAAAAGTAACACATTTAACACAGGTATTTCTCAATACCTACATTAAATGAATAATGTATCGAAAAGATCGAATTTTTTTGCTGCTACGGCAATAAATAAAACTAATATTCTAAAAATCGAATAAAACGTATTCCTAAAAAATGAAATAAAAATAGCAGATATTTTAAAAAAGGTGCGAGCAGATACCTATTTAAATTAAAGGTTTGAAAATATCAGCATGCTGTGCTTCGCAGTACCCAAGCCGATTGTAAACTTCAGACCTAACATTGGCTCACTCCAGGGGAAATATTTTGGTTCGTGCTCGCAAGCCGTCCAAATTACGTGGTCTTTCATGTTGGTGACCAAAAATGGTTTCTCTGGCGTATCCCCAAAGAAAGAAATCATTGGGTGACAAGTAGGGTGATCGACGCGGCCAACTAATTGTACCCCGCGTGTAAATTAACCGATTTGTAAATGTGGCTTCCAACCATCCTGCTGAAACTACAACTACATCGAAGTTGATTGGCAATGCTCGTACTTCAGGAATAATCTGGTTTCGAAGCATCTCCAAGTACTTTTCAGCTGTTAGTGTACCATCAATAAAAAAAGGACCAATAATGTTATTATTTAATATTCCTGCCCTAATATTTAATTTTTGGGGGTACTGGGTATGCAGAGCCAGCGAAAGGTGTTTAGTTATAGAAATAAAATATTTTGGATACAATGTTCGTGTCCATCAGCATTCTCCCTACTGGCTTCACAAAATTCGACGCGTCTGTTACAGTCTTCGGGAAAAATTTCCTGCATAACTTGAATTGTATAACACTTGTAGCCGTTTTTCTTTAAGATGCTTTGAACAGTACGAGCGGTACAATGAATTTCTCCGTCTATTTTCCGACTAGAACAGGGTTCACTGCACAAACATTAATTTCCTTGTCAGGAAGGACTCTTGCACGATCACCTTGTTGATCATCGCCACATTTCTTGCATCCAGTTAAACATCCGGTAGTTTCCCATTTATGCACGATTTTGCGTACAGTAGAAACAGCGACGGTTTTCAAAGGCAAACACAAAGCGCGCAATAACCTCTTCAACATTAGATCACATGAAATACCATTTTATAATTTGCACTTTCCCTTGAACGGCGTAAATCAGCATTTTTGAAATAAAAAAATGATTTCAGACACTTAGCAGCTTGTCTACCGGCAGATTTGCCAATGAATTTAAGATTTTAAAATCTAGAAAACTCTATTATTCGATGAGGTAGGGAATCCCTCAGAGGAGGCCTGGCGCCACCTCTACTATCTAATTGGACGGCGCTTCCCCCCCACATCCCACTACTTGATTCCCTGATTATAATATTTTAATATAATCACATCAATTATTTGTGATTCGCGTGTCCCTACCCTAGTTGCAATATTTTATTTTCAAGTTGTGACAACGTCGCATTTGTACCTATCCCTTTTCTACTTATTCGATTTATCATTATACATATATATTTTTACACACTAAACGCCAGACGACACCCTTTGAGCTGCCAGTACAGTATATTGAGTACTATATCAAAAAAATATGCATCAGTAATGTTCTGTTCATACCGGTTTAATTTCTATCTCATTTTGATGGGTTAATTTTTTTTATTTTTTAACTCAAGCTAAATTTTTAAATTTTTTGCAGTTTCAAACTTAGAATTAACTAACGATTCAAGCCAAACGAAAGTCAGTAAAGCAAATGCTGGCCCTGGTCTAATTCCTACTTGGACGGAGAATTTCTGAGTTTCATTTAACTGCGTCGTCACAGACTTTTCAATTTGACTTAAATTTTATTTTGCCAGTAAGCTTATCTGTGCATGGAGTTTCACTAGTCAGTTTTAATCTTGATTGCCTATCATGACGGCGAAATCTGGCTACACAGAATAAACGGGAAACTGGAAAAGTGCAGGAATTGTCAGGATTCTGAAAACTGAAACATCGCCGCCGCAACGCGTAATTTGAAGAAGGATCATCTGAAAACCCCTATTTATATGAGATTGACGAGCATTTAAATTTGGCGGTATGTGTCAGATACAGAGCGCAGTATTGCCAAATGTAAATTCAATGTACTGGCAATAATTTTAAACCGTGTTTTTTTTTCTGCTGGAATTTTTAGGACTCATACTTTCAATTGTCATCTAGAAAAGCCTAGTTTTATTATGACAACGTTGCCTTGCATAGGTGACCTCCTCTAGATAGAAAGTCGGGGATTGCGGTGTACAGAAAAACCCGGCTTCGATAAATGAAAACAAAGTTGGATCTCTTTAGCGGAAAAAATATGTTGATTGCTTCTCTGAATTCAATATGAACTCGATACATGAACTTTTATGTATTCCAGTCCATATCTTTATCTGAAATCTTCGGTACGGCTGTCGTTTCTCCCTAAACTACATAAACTTGGAATTTACTTAAACACTTTGATACGTTCTGTGCTGTAGTATTATGCAAAGCTCGCGAACCCTTGATTTGTATCTACACGTTCCGATAAGCAGGAAAGTAAATGAATGTACCAAATACGCCCGCTTGTAAAATTTTAGTTCCTGGTCGTTTCGACGTTCATAAAAAATTCAAAATGAAACATCCATAGAATTCCCGCATTTTTATTGTCCTTTACCAAAAATGGGTCTGACCGTTGCTGGCAAATGTGATTCTTTTATCGCTGGATGAATTCAATAGTAAATGTTTTCGATTGAAGCTGAAAGCCGTGATTCCGGATTTCGCGGTTCTAAAGTGACTAACGGCATATTAAGCCGAGATAAAGATTACATAAAACACGAAGCCAAATGAGTCGTAAAAATTTTACATTTGTAGCAGGTCCGTAAAGGAGTAATTTCTGCGGTTGCACTTAACATTTTATACAAGCTACAAAGAGGTCTTTAGTGCTCTCCGATGCGCCGGTAACAGCACAGTTTATAAAATTCTTATCCGTCAGGACTGCGATTCTCAAATGCAAAATATACGAGGATATCAGCGCAACAGAGGCCTAACCCACAAAATAGATATGTTGCGTTTAATGCATTTTCGCATTCAAAAAAAACATAAATTTAAGAACAGTGATCCAAGCAACCTTTTTCTACTTGTTACTAGATGACAGCACTATAGTTACTTTCTGTATTCAGTAATATTCGTTTGTACTGGATGCAACACTGGCCTAATCCGGCTTAGGCCATTGTTGCTTTCAGTGGTCGTGCATAAATTATAAACACGTGTACATGAGCATTCAAGTGGAAACAAGTTAATTTATTAATAAATTATTGCAAAAGTTACTATTTTAGCACCATGATGGATGGTATTTCTTCTGATATTGGGGGTAAGACATTTTACTAGGTATATATTTAAAAATTCGTTAAGAGAACGTGTGTGCAATTTTGAGGTAAGGTCAGTTTCTTATTTAAGTAATAAATGTATTTTCTGTTTGTTTTTAGAGTCAGATAATACGGATGAGGAACCATTCCAAGACTCCGGATCAGAATACGAGGACGAAAATTAAACTACAGAGTCCAGCAGTGAAGAAGAAACACACAAGAAAAGTTAATTGTAAAAGACGCATTAGAAGAGAACATACTTGGAAGCGAAATGTCGCTAAGAAAAAAACTTTAAACAGGAATATATTAATAGGTTCAATAGGCTTGTGCCAGCTAAAGTATTTCAAGAAACAAATAATTGTTGCAAAAATAAATGTTGGGAAAAATTACTCCAAAAGAACAACAAACTTGTATCCTAATTGGCACAAAATTAACACTCAAAAGAAAAGAAACCTTTTAGAAGTGACATCTTCTATACCACTTATTTCCACAATTTTTATACAAATTTGACAGAGAACCTATCAAAAGAGATTTACTCCGGCGAAGAAGAAGTACAAGTACAAGAGTATTTTTTACATTCTTTGTAACTTTGTTTGCAATTTATGACTTGTTGAATTATAAGCAAATAGATTATCCAACAGGAAATTAGTATTTTCATTAAAGAAACAGTGGCCTAACCCACATTTTTTTTCTAAAAAAAAAACAAATGACTTCAAAGTAGTACTTGATAAACTTGTATATCACAATAAAAAATATTTGATATCTGCATTAGTCTCAGTGTAGGTACCACCATTTTATAATTAGCACACATTTTTAAACTCGATTTTCTCAAAATCGTGGTTTTGGGCTTAAGCCACTGTTGCACTTAGAGCCTCCTATGTTCCTTTCTTTTACTTAGAGCAAATACAGCGAGCACGTAAAGGTTGGAATAAATTCGGTAAAATGTTGTAAGTACTTAGGGTTAAAACCAAATGGAAATTATATTAGTTCATTGCCAACGTTTCGGTATATTTTATAACCATCATCAGGGCTCTACAAAGATATTACAAGTTTCTTAAAAAATTAAAATATATGGAAAAAAGGAACAAAAACAAGGACAAAAAAACAAGGTACAAATTGCAATGCTTACCCAACTAGTAATTTCCTTTGTCAAAAAATAAATAATGATATAAATCAGGTAACATAGATAACATATATAAACAATCAATGCTATGGTAAAATGACGATACAAACATATTAAAAAGGTTAGTCTGGTGGTTGAAAGCAGAATGAATTCAGCAGCCGGAACTACCTGTGTTCTACCATAAAAAGAAGAGTAAAAACAAACGGTCAGGTACACAGCGGCAAACAAAAACCACCACACAGTGGTGCAAGGTGCAAGAAATTGTTTCTTCAATCTATCAATAATGTTGTAGTAAGAATTATTGAGGTGTTCAATATCTTTGCGGTTATTGACACTGTTACATTTCCTAACGCAAATCATTTCTTGCAAGAGACGATTAGAGAGATTTTTCTGTGTTCCCAAAACTTAAATCTTCAGTCGTCTACAGCATTCCCTGTATGGGTTGCTCCAAATGTTATATTGGTCAGACTGGCAGATATATTTGTATTAGATTAAAAGAACATAAAAGAGATTGTAATAATTTAAATAAATTAAACCCAACGGCTTTGGTTGAACATGTGAGGGAGCAAAGACATCAATTTGACTTTGATAAAACTACGATTTTGGGAACACAGAAAAATCTCTCTAATCTTCTCTTGCAAGAAATGATTTGCGTTAGGAAATGTAACAGTGTCAATAACCGCAAAGATATTGAACACCTCAATAATTCTTACTACAACATTATTGATAGATTGAAGAACAAATTTCTTGCACTTTGCACCACTGTGCAGTGGTTTTTGTTTGCCGCTGTGTACCTGACCGTTTGTTTTTACTCTTCTTTTTATGGTAGAACACAGGTAGTTCCGGCTGCTGAATTCATTCTGCTTTCAACCACCAGACTAACCTTTTTAATATGTTTGTATCGTCATTTTACCATAGCATTGATGGTTTATATATGTTATCTATGTTACCTGATTTATATCATTATTTATTTTTTGACAAAGGAAATTACTAGTTGGGTAAGCATTGCAATTTGTACCTTGTTTTTTTGTCCTTGTTTTTGTTCCTTTTTTTTCCATATATTTTAATTTTTTAAGAAACTTATTACCATATTATGTAATATCTTTGTAGAGCCCTGATGATGGTTACAAAATATACCGAAACCAATTCTCAACACATTCAAGATTAAGGGTTACTAAATTTTTACCAGTTGTAAGTACTGTTCGATTAAAAATTAAACCTGCTTAAAAATGGAACTGAGCAAAAAATAAGCACTACCATGTAGGTACAGTCGTCTAATAAAGAGATGTCTAAAACTTATAATAATTTATGTTAAATTAAAATTAT